>OZ025224.1:6586193-7131193 GCA_964019055.1 Anthopleura xanthogrammica
TACCTATCGACCAGGACGCCGATCTTGATGCGAAAATCTTCCTACTTGACGATGTCGAACTTCCATCTGTGCAATCCAACGTCCTGATTGGCCAGGAAGCCAAGAACGAACTTGCAACTGCAGTCATTGTCAACGATGTCGATATTCCAGCTGACCAATTGGACGTCCAAAGTTGTCATCAAGCCAAAGATCAAGAAAACACTCTACCTCTTGGTGAGAAAGTCAACATTCCAGCTGACCAATTTGACCTCCCAAGTTGTCAGACAGTCAAACATGAAGAACCATCTCTGGCTATTGGTAAGGAAGTCAACATTCCAGCTCACCAATTTGACCTCTCAAGTTGTCAGACAGTCAAAGATAAAGAACCATCTCTGGCTCTTGATGAGGAAGTCAACATTCCAGCTGACCAATTCGACGTCCCAAGTTATCAGACAGTCAAACATGAAGAACCATCTCTGGCTCTTGGTGAGGAAGTCAACATTCCAGCTGACCAATTCGACGTCCCAAGTTGTCAGACAGTCAAAGATAAAGAACTATCTCTGGCTATTGGTGAGGAAGTGAACATTCCAGCTGACCAATTCGACGTCCCAAGTTGTCAGACACTCAAACAAAAAGAACCATCTCTGGCTCTTGGTGAGGAAGTCAATATTTCAGCTGACCAATTCGACGTCCCAAGTTGTCAGATAGTCAAACATGAAGAACCATCTCTGGCTCTTGGTGAGAAAGTCAACATTGCAGCTGACCAATTCGACGTCCCAAGTTGTCAGACAGTCAAAGATAAAGAACAATCTCTGGCTATTGGTGAGGAAGTCAACATTCCAGCTGACCAATTTGACCTCCCAAGTTGTCAGACAGTCAAAGATAAAGAACCATCTCTGGCTCTTGGTGAGGAAGTGAACATTCCAGCTGACCAATTCGACGTCCCGAGTTGTCAGACAGTCAAACATGAAGAATCATCTCTGGCTCTTGGTGAGGAAGTCAAGATTCCAGCTGACCAATTCGACGTCCCAAGTTGTCAGACAGTCAAAGATAAAGAACCATCTCTGGCTATTAGTGAGGAAGTGAACATTCCAGCTCACCAATTTGACCTCTCAAGTTGTCAGACAGTCAAAGATAAAGAACCATCTCTGGCTCTTGATGAGGAAGTCAACATTCCAGCTGACCAATTCGACGTCCCAAGTTGTCAGACAGTCAAACATGAAGAAACATCTCTGGCTCTTGGTGAGGAAGTCAACATTCCAGCTGACCAATTCGACCTCCCAAGTTGTCAGACAGTCAAAGATAAAGAACTATCTCTGGCTATTGGTGAGGAAGTGAACATTCCAGCTCACCAATTCGACGTCCCAAGTTGTCAGACAGTCAAACATGAAGAACCATCTCTGGCTCTTGGTGAGGAAGTCAACATTCCAGCTGACCAATTCGACGTCCCAAGTTGTCAGACAGTAAAACATGAAGAACCATCTCTGGCAATTGGTGAGAAAGTCGACATTCCAGCTGACCAATTCGACGTCCCAAGTTGTCAGACACTAAAACAAAAAGAACCATCTCTGGCTCTTGGTGAGGAAGTCAATATTTCAGCTGACCAATTCGACGTCCCAAGTTGTCAGATAGTCAAACATGAAGAACCATCTCTGGCTCTTGGTGAGAAAGTCAACATTGCAGCTGACCAATTCGACGTCCCAAGTTGTCAGATAGTCAAACATGAAGAACCATCTCTGGCTCTCGATGAGGAAGTCAACATTCCAACTGAACAATTCGATGTCCCAAGTAGACAGAAAGCCATAATCAAAGAACCAAGTCTTGCTATTGGTGACGAAGTCAACATTCCAACTGACCAATTCGACGTCCCAAGTTGTCAGACAGTCAAAGATAAAGAACTATCTCTGGCTATTGGTGAGGAAGTGAACATTCCAGCTGACCAATTCGACGTCCCAAGTTGTCAGACAGTCAAACATGAAGAACCATCTCTGGCTCTTGGTGAGGAAGTGAACATTCCAGCTGACCAATTCGACGTCCCGAGTTGTCAGACAGTCAAACATGAAGAATCATCTCTGGCTCTTGGTGAGGAAGTCAAGATTCCAGCTGACCAATTCGACGTCCCAAGTTGTCAGACAGTCAAAGATAAAGAACCATCTCTGGCTATTAGTGAGGAAGTGAACATTCCAGCTCACCAATTTGACCTCTCAAGTTGTCAGACAGTCAAAGATAAAGAACCATCTCTGGCTCTTGATGAGGAAGTCAACATTCCAGCTGACCAATTCGACGTCCCAAGTTGTCAGACAGTCAAACATGAAGAAACATCTCTGGCTCTTGGTGAGGAAGTCAACATTCCAGCTGACCAATTCGACCTCCCAAGTTGTCAGACAGTCAAAGATAAAGAACTATCTCTGGCTATTGGTGAGGAAGTGAACATTCCAGCTCACCAATTCGACGTCCCAAGTTGTCAGACAGTCAAACATGAAGAACCATCTCTGGCTCTTGGTGAGGAAGTCAACATTCCAGCTGACCAATTCGACGTCCCAAGTTGTCAGACAGTAAAACATGAAGAACCATCTCTGGCAATTGGTGAGAAAGTCGACATTCCAGCTGACCAATTCGACGTCCCAAGTTGTCAGACACTAAAACAAAAAGAACCATCTCTGGCTCTTGGTGAGGAAGTCAATATTTCAGCTGACCAATTCGACGTCCCAAGTTGTCAGATAGTCAAACATGAAGAACCATCTCTGGCTCTTGGTGAGAAAGTCAACATTGCAGCTGACCAATTCGACGTCCCAAGTTGTCAGATAGTCAAACATGAAGAACCATCTCTGGCTCTCGATGAGGAAGTCAACATTCCAACTGAACAATTCGATGTCCCAAGTAGACAGAAAGCCATAATCAAAGAACCAAGTCTTGCTATTGGTGACGAAGTCAACATTCCAACTGACCAATTCGACGTCCCAAGTTGTCAGACAGTCAAAGATAAAGAACTATCTCTGGCTATTGGTGAGGAAGTGAACATTCCAGCTGACCAATTCGACGTCCCAAGTTGTCAGACAGTCAAACATGAAGAACCATCTCTGGCTCTTGGTGAGGAAGTCAACATTCCAGCTGACCAATTCGACGTCCCAAGTTGTCAGACAGTAAAACATGAAGAACCATCTCTGGCAATTGGTGAGAAAGTCGACATTCCAGCTGACCAATTCGACGTCCCAAGTTGTCAGACAGTAAAACAAAAAGAACCATCTCTGGCTCTTGGTGAGGAAGTCAATATTTCAGCTGACCAATTCGACGTCCCAAGTTGTCAGATAGTCAAACATGAAGAACCATCTCTGGCTCTTGGTGAGAAAGTCAACATTGCAGCTGACCAATTCGACGTCCCAAGTTGTCAGACAGTCAAAGATGAAGAACCATCTCAGTCTCTTTGTGAGGAAGTCAACATTTCAACTGACCAACTTGACCACCCAAGTTGTCAGACAGTCAAACATGAAGAACCATCTCTGGCTCTTGGTGAGGAAGTCAAGATTCCAGCTGACCAATTCGACGTCCCAAGTTGTCAGACAGTCAAAGATAAAGAACCATCTCTGGCTATTGGTGAGGAAGTCAACATTCCAGCTGACCAACTTGACCACCCAAGTTGTCAGACCGTAAAACAAAAAGAATCATCTCTGGCTCTTGGTGAGGAAGTAAACATTCCAGCTGACCAATTCGACGTCCCAAGTTGTCAGAATGTCAAACATGAAGAACCATCTCTGGCTCTTGGTGAGGAAGTCAATATTTCAGCTGACCAATTCGACGTCCCAAGTTGTCAGATAGTCAAACATGAAGAACCATCTCTGGCTCTTGATGAGGAAGTCGACATTGCAGCTGACCAATTCGACGTCCCAAGTTGTCAGACAGTCAAAGATAAAGAACCATCTCTTGCTCTTGGTGAGAAAGTCAACATTCCAGCTGACCAATTCGACGTCCCAAGTTGTCAGACAGTCAAAGATAAAGAACCATCTCTGGCTCTTGGTGAGAAAGTCAACATTCCAGCTGACCAATTCGACCTCCCAAGTTGTCAGAATGCGAAACATGAAGAACCATCTATGGCTCTTGATGAGGAAGTCAACATTCCAGCTGACCAATTCGACGCCCCAAGTTGTCAGAATGTCAAACATGAAGAACCATCTCTGGCTCTTGATGAGGAAGTCAACATTCCCTCTGACCAATTCGACGTCCCAAGTTGTCAGATAGTCAAACATGAAGAACCATCTCTGGCTCTCGATGAGGAAGTCAACATTCCAACTGAACAATTCGATGTCCCAAGTAGACAGAAAGCCATAATCAAAGAACCAAGTCTTGCTATTGGTGACGAAGTCAACATTCCAACTGACCAATTTGACGTTCCACGTTGTCAGAAAGCCAAAGATGAAGAACCAAGTTTGGCTCTTGGTGAGGAAGTCAACACTCCAACTGACCAATTTGACGTTCCAAGTTGTCAGAAAGCCAAAGATGAAGAACCAAGTTTGGCTCTTGGTGAGGAAGTCAACATTCCAACTGACCAATTTGACGTCCCAAGTGGTCAGAATGTCAAAGATGAAGAACGAAGTCTGGCTCTTGACGAGGAAGTCAACATTTCAACTGACCAATTTGACATCCCAAGTTGTCAGAAAGCCCATGATGAAGAACCAAGTCTGGCTCTTGGTGAGGAAGTCAACATTCTATTTGACCAATTCGACGTCCCAAGTTGTCAGAAAACCAAAGAAGAAGAACCATCTCTGGCTCTTGGTGAGGAAGTCAACATTCCAGCTGACCAATTCGACGTCCCAAGTTGTCAGTCAGTCAAAGGTGAAGAACCAAGTCTGGCTCCTGGTGAGGAAACCAACATTGCAGCTGACAAATTCGACGTCCCAATTTGTCAGAAAGCTAAAGATGAAAAACCCATTCTGGTTGTTGGTGATGATGTCAAAATCCCTTTTGGCCAATGCGATGTCCCCAGCAGTCAGGAAGCGGAGGACGAGCAGACAATTCCTGATATCTCAGGCGACGTGGGCACTCTTTCTTACCAATCCCACGTCTCCACAGGACAAGAGCGCGATGACAAGAACGCCCATGTCGTTGCCGGGGATTCGAAGAGGACACAAGGGACAACCAGCTGTGAATCGGAGCAGGATTGTCACATCGGTACAAACGCTGTTCAATGTTCTAACAGTTCATCTAAAAAGAAAACTAAGCGAATAAAAGGAAGGAACCGCAAACTACAAACAATAAAGACAGAACAACGCAAAAGTAAAGAAAAATCTAACAACTTTAAAAATTGCACTTTAGAAAAGGGACCTCAAATACCGTCTAAAGAAAGTCAATGTATCATAGATCAAGGGGATAGTGATGTTGTCCATGAACATGCTAGCAAGAAATCCCCAGAAACAACTTCCAGGAGTTCATGCAATGATGGCTTTACCAAACAACAACCCGGGAAAGCGTCTGAGAAAGAAAGAAAACCTAACAACCAATCAAGCAATATGTCTTCAGTGCCAATTAGTTCAAAAATAGAGAAAGAACCAAGATCAAAAAGAAAAGCCAATATATCTTCAAAAGAGCACTTGGACGTTTTCAAAGAGTCAAGCATTTCTAAGAACACAACAAAAGCTCCATTCGTGATCTTAAGTGAAAATAAGGACAAGAAGACCGCTGCATCTTCTACATTCGTAAGCAGCAAAAATACCAATGAGAAAAAGCACAAAAGTGATTGTACGAGGCCAAACTCTTCAGCAACCGAAGTCAACTCGCCAGAGAAGGAAACCACAACCAAACTCAATGAACCTGGTAAAGGTAGAAACGGCAAAGACAACACGCCATCCGAAAACAGACATTATTCAAGGAAGAAAAAATCCAAAATACTGTTCAGCAATTCCATAGGTTACGGACAACAGGGAAATCAAAGTACCACCATTAACAGAGATGTTCCATCAGCAGTTGGAAACAACTCGTATGCTGCTAACCCGAGCACAATGCAACCACCACCTTATGCCAAGGTACAACACACTCCTCGCTGGAACTGCAGCAGCGGCAAGCAGACTGTGACTTCACCTTCAAAATCACCGCTAGTTGGTGAATTTCCCAAGTGGGGAGGAAACATTGGAGGATACGCTTTTAAGAATACCTGCCCCATTGATAATTGGATGGTAATCTTCCATAATGTGTGCTTGGAAAATAAGTCTGTTAGAGAACGGATTCAAAGGGAAGATGCTCGATTTTTGAGAGAATTAGAAGAACTATATTGTAAAGGTCAATTTAACAGAGTGAAATTACGACTCATGGAAGTGAATGGGATCCAACACTTTCGTGGGTTAGTTGATTTCTTCGGAAATGAGTGGAACTACTATCTGAAACACCTACAGATATTTTCCCAAAACACACAGTTCTCCATCTGTTCATCGAGGTACTGTCCTGTGAGAGAAAGACGGCTCCAGAGCAGTAGCTGCATCACATGGGCAAACACTGAAGCCACGTTATCTGAAGAGATACAATCGTGGTTCGAGCCTGAAAAGGAAATCACGTTTTGCGGACAAGAATTCCAAACAATGCCCCCACAAGAAGCATCAGTAGTTGTTTCAAGTCAAAACAGGTAAAAAAAAAACTACTCCTGTAGTACATATATAAGATTAAAGGGAAGCAAGGGTGGCATAGCGCCTCTCATTCGGGTTCGATCCGTGTCTTCCTCCCTCCGCAAAAACCAACCCTGATTCGATCTGAGCTGTGCTATCCGGGGTCAGACGTGAGTCGTATGACGGCTGCCTCGGCGGCTTTGTATGCCTTTGACTCGGCCACGTTAAGCTGCGTCCTTCGCAATTCAGCTGTTAGAGCTGCAAGAAAGAATGATTAGCCCCTCCAAATTTAGATCAAGTTCATAGTCCATTTACCTACCATCCCACGTAGTGCATGTTGGGTTACTTCTGAGGGAATACTTCACTTTATGTTCACATTTCGTATTGTTTTAAAATCCCACGACAGAACGGGTTTTCTGGGACTTCAGAAAAAAGTTAACTTGGAATATTCAAGCTGAACTGAAGGAATCGATCTTAAATGAATGTTCAAGACAGAACGATGTATGATCATATATCTTAAATAATTAAGAGATCTCTGAACCAATGTTCATCTTAACCTTCTAGCTCCATATCCACCAAGTGCAATGGAAAAAGATCTGTTGGTGCCAGATATTTCAAAGACGGCGTGTCCCCTATCATACTGGTGGATGTCGAACTGTTCTTTTTGATTAAGGGGGGATCACTGAGTGAAATCCCTGAAACCATCCAAATTCTCAAAACCAGGTAAGTTATTATGGCTTGTAGAGCTTACTATTATTACTATTATTATTATTATTACTTATTTATTGAAGAGAGAGATAATGTGCATACCGTTATCTTTTATGATTAGAAACTCGAAAAATGTACGGTGCCCCTTATTAGAATAAACCACACCTATTCACATAAATCCTTATGGTCTCAAAAACAAGTTTTTATATGATTTTCCCGCTTTCGGTGTAATCCTGATTTTTAAGCGCGTTTGAATTTTGAAAATGCCCCGAAATATCTTACGGCCGCGCCACTGTCAGACTGGTGCCTATGACGTCATCGGGGTGATAGATTTCGACATTTCCCACAATCTTGTACCCAGAGTCCTCTCAAATAATGGGTAACGACGCAATATCTAGGCACTTTTTCTCTCCAAAACTCCAAAACAACGACACATACACTATAGGTTTCAGGCGCGGTATTGAAATTTCGTGAGTGACTGGACGCTAGGTTTTTCTAAACTTCAAAACGTCGTAAAAAATCAGGTTTACACCGAAAGCGGGAAAATCCTTCGAGAACATGTTTTTGAGACCATTTAAAGATTTATTAAGATTTATTTCAAATAAGTCTGTTTGGAAGGAACAACTAAAGTATTTTTGTTCTTTCTTTCAGATATGAGCTGAACGCTATCACTTTACAAAACGAAATGGCTAGTCATTACATTTGCATCTTTCGATCGTGTAAGAACTGGTATCTTTATGATGGTTTGGCCAATGGTGGCAAACCAACTGTATTTGTTCAAATCCCTGCACATTATCGCCCTTCTACGTGTCTGTACGTCAAAAAATAGTCATCTTATTTTTGTTACACTGAATATTTATTTTATCTGTTGAGTAAGGACTTTTTTTCAAATGGATATTTTTTAATCTTCTTTCAATAAAAAATTCTTTGTTAATATTCTTCATTTCTCCTACAAATATATATAGTTGAACCAAACAATGTAAATAAAAATGTTAACTCCTTCCTTTTAGCAGTGTACTGTATATGTTACTTTATGAATTATTTTGCTCAACCTCGTCCAATAATTGCTTATTATGAGCACATTATCTGACTCTATATATTCTGACTCTTCGCCCTAAATGAACATGAGCCCTTCTTTTGTCTTCGTTCCATACCCTTCGAATTTCTGGTTACGTTCTCACTCTTCCTTTATTCCTCCTTTCCCGGGCTTCCTTATAACTTGTGCATTTTTCCCTGGTTACCCTAAAACCGCAATGTTTTATGTAAAATATTGAATAAAAAAAGTAAATAAGTCAGTGTAAAAAAGACAAAATTTTAATGCTATTGATTTGCAAGGCCTATTTACATGCACAATTGAAAATAAATATATAGCATCCAAGCAAACCAAACCATGGATGTGTGATAGCCAGAAATGAAATCAGTATTGATGCAACTGAGATTTTTTGTGAAATGGGTTACTCAAGCTACACAGACCAGGCTTACTTGTGCGCGAGATTACTTAGTTTATCGCATAATCAATGTATCTGAATACGGCATCGGTTATAACCCTAGTAAAGATTTTCAATTCAACATATTTTCCGTACCTGACAACTAACTAGCTCAGAGTTCTAACTTGGAGTTTAGAGTACTTTCATTTAGTTCGTGAAATCAACTTGTACGATCAGTGGCCAACAGTCAAAGTAAAACAAGTGTCTACAACACTATGCTTACGTACTATTTTTCCCCCACAGGCCAAGTCAAATCACTCTTTTACCGAATATGAAAGTTAATACCTTTTTTGTAGTTTTAAACGTGTTTTTAAACACGAAAGAAATTATCATTCGCCATCAATTAGCACTACTGGCTGAGAACCTGTAAAAATCCTATGAAAAAAACCTGTGAATTTTTTAAATTCAGCCAGTAGTGTAGCATAGTGTACCAAATGCTCTGCGCAGCTGTGAATTGGATTCTACAACCATTCCAGGAAATCATTTGCTGGTCATTTGCTGAGAAGCATTAGAGTGGTTTTCATAAACCCGTAAAATACATTTTGGCATATATTAGCACTACTTCACTCTACTTCTTTTGTTAGAGTGGTTTAGCCCCGGTTTACAATACATGTGCCGAATCTAATGCAAATGAGCAAAACCTATTGTTAGACTTCACTTGCATTAGCTTCGGCACATTGGATGTGAAATTCGACTTCTAAACCGGGGCTTACACACTAATTAGTAGACTCTAGTGTTTAGTTTCTACAGTTGAGATAATATTGCACATAACTGCTGAAAAATTACTTATATTATTAGTTTATACAATCTTTACATAACCATTTACTGTGAAGCAAAGGTTTCACGTTCTAATTGATAGGAGCCAAAATATTTACAATAAATTAAAGCAGCTAGGGTATTAATAGAATGCCACAGTGTGTAATAAATTTCTTTTGCTCTTCTTTTCAAATTTCTGAATCACTTCGTCGATTTCGTCTTCAACATCATCAAGGTCTTGTATCTGAAAGAGAACAAGAAAAAAAAATTAAAAACAAAATGACAACTGCTATTCCCAGTCATTTATTCTTCTCAATATAGTACCTTAAAAAGCTCAGGGGAGGGGTGTGGTACAGTATGTATAATGATTGAATTAAGGCTACTCTATGCACAGCTACCCCTCTCCCTTAGGGAAAAAAATAAACAGTGGGGAGGGGGAGCAAGAGATCTGTAAAGGCTATTCAAAATCAAATCAGGACCAAAAATCGTTACTGTTCATGTAGGATATGAGAGACATTTAAACAAATTTTGGGAGGAGAAATGAGAGACGAGGTACAAAAATGAAATGTGATTGGCCATAATATTCACAGGTTTTTCTGTCGGTTGACTTGACTTAGACCAGCCTAGAGGATGTTACAGGGTTTGATCTGTAAGTTAGCCATGCTCTGACTTAGATCAGCCCAGAGGTTGTTTCAGGGTTTGATCTGTGAGTTAGCCATGCCCTGACTTAGATCAGCCCAGAGGTTGTTTCAGGGTTTGATCTGTGAGTTAGCCATGCCCTGACTTAGATCAGCCCAGAGATTGTTTCAGGGTTTGATCTGTGAGTTAGCCATGCCCTGACTTTGACCAGCCCAGAGATTGTTTCAGGGTTTGATCTGTGAGTTAGCCGTGCCCTGACTTAGACCAGCCCAGAGGATATTTCAGGGTTGGATAAAAATGAAAAAAGGTCCATATTAATTCACAGAAGTTAGAGTGATAGGGGGTACTTTGGGGCATTTCATATGGAGAAGTTCCGCCTGCACTCTTGACCCCTTACCCTTTTATTTACCAAATTTCAGCAAAAAGGTACCCCTTTAACATACCTTTTGCCTGAAAAGGTATACCTCTTTCATATACCTTTGACAAAAAGCTACCCCTTTTAATACCAAAACTCACAAATTCCCACCCCTTTTCTATACCTGCAGCCTGATAAAGGTACCCCTTTTGGGTGGAGCATCCCTGTTTAGTCTATTATAGGGAGTACCCCCCCCCCCCCACCCACCTGAGGTTCCATCAATCAAAAATAATCAGTTGGTAACTTTTATATTTTTGACTGGCAGCAGTGAAAAACCAAGTTCCAATGGGCAACTTGCAACTATACAGACTGCACATAACATTGAAAATTGCAGTAATCCAACTTTTCTCAACTTTACTTACATCTTTACAAATTTCGCATATAAGGAAAGCTCCTAGTGTGGCCTCTTCGTGGTTATCTTGAATGTCAATATTTATTACATGTACAGGTGTATATGACTGTTGGCCAATACTTTCCATGTCTAAATAAAAAAAGAACCCACAATTATTTATATAAAGAAGTATTTTTTAATGTGATTAAAAAAAGGACTGCAAGCAGAATGTTGGTGGATGTAACGTAGGGCTCAAAAGATGAATGGGGATAGAGAATCTTCTTAGTAATATATATTTTATAATGGGGCGTGGCATGGCAAACATTGTGCCATCTAGCTTTGGTAGAAACATCTTTTGTCCATCATGCTTAATATACTGTATAATCCCAGTTATAAGCCCCCTCCTGCTAACAGAATTTTCCTCCTGCCCCCTGAAAACTAGCATTTTGTCAGCCATCAATCAAAGAACTAAACTAGAAAAAACTATTTTTGAGGGAGATTTTGGACTGAATTAAAGATTTTAGAGGAATATATATAATTAGAGGATCTAAATCTTTAATTCAGTCTAAAATTTCTCTCAAAATGTAATTTTTTTAGTTTAGTTCTTTGAATGATGGCCGACGAAATGCTAGTTGGCAAATGAGACATCAAACTTCAGGGGGTCGCACTTCAGTGATAATAGTTGTGATGTAGGGCATAAGTAAAATGGCAATCATTGTAAACTCACGTTCAATAACTTGATCAAACACTCGTTCTTCAGCTGTAATGATTAGGTCAAACTCATCCGTTGCCTCTTGGAATCTCTCTGGATTGGCTTTTATTCTCTTATTTCTGTCCAGCATGTGTAGAATTCCATTTTGTGTATATCTAGTTGTCTAAGTTAAGGCTTTTTCAGAAACATAATTGCAACATTTGGATGTTAAAATAATAAGTTTTAATGATTAAAATATATACATACACACTTACATTAAGTAAAATATATGTAAGATACTAATAACACAATGGTTATTAGTGGCATTGCATTATATATCCCATGGGCAGATGGGAGGGTTGTCCAAACCTACCAATCAAACCTCCTAAAAGGGGACCATCCTAATTAGAAAATATCCAATGTGAACTAATTATTCTGTTTTGGATTCTGTGGTTTGAACCCCCCTTTCTTGGTTCAGGGGGTTCGGCAGTTGAAACCCCCTTTGGAAAATCCTTGATCCGCCCCTGTATCCCATGAGTCACTTGCATTTTCTAATATACACTGACAAGCCTTCAGGTGAGGGTGTTCATAGAAATAAAATACAAGTAATAAGTGGGATTATTTCATGGTGTCATGAGAAAGTATTGTACAACTATTTTGTTCCAATACACCATTGAAAATACCTTGGCATTTAGTCAAGAAATTCAAAACACAATGCCTGATGGGAAGAAACAATGTAATACTGCCAAATAATTAAACCACAGCTTTCCTGTGTCCTGATTGGCTGTATTTTCAATGGTATGGGATAAGATAAGTACATACATACACATGTAAAGCAAGTATTGTATTTAGTCTATAAAGAAAGTCAAGGCAGGCAATAAATGTCCAGATCTAGGCATTAAGTAATTAAATAAATAAATATTCCACATCCTGAGGCATTTTACCCAAAGGCACCTTTTTTGAAAGAGATCAGTGAAAAAAAGAAAGGAGAATTTCTTAATTCGATCTATTACTCTTTTCCATAAAGAAAGTGGACTATCATCAATAATAAAACATAATTACAGACCAAGGATGATGAAAATACCAAGTAGAGATCCACTACTATCAAACACTGTGCTACAAAGTACTCTGAATTAGCTGTCTGCCTACTGTTTCAGGGGCAGATCCAGGATTTTGCTCAGGGAGGGGTGCAACACTCAGAATCAAAGAAAGAAAACATGTATTGGGCATCTTCAAATAAAAATAGGGGGATAAAGCTGCTCCAAGAATTGGGGGGATGTGTGCACCTCTACCCTGGATCCACCCCTGTGATTTTTCACACAGGAAATTCAGATCTTGAATTTCTAAAGTGATATTATTAGAATGTATAAATATTCATAATTATGATAAGTAATAAAATGATATTTGGAGTTCTGATTCTCAAATACATGCATTGATGTCACTTTAAAATTGTTTAGTTGGTGAGCAACTGACGAACAAAAGCCAAACTTGCCAAAATTATGAAAAGGACCTCTACTAGCAAGGTATCCTTAATAACATGTATAGTTCATGCAAAAAGTCAGCCATGTCAAACACATTTTAGTCATTAGCCTAGCTTGCATTCAGTATTGCAGTGTTACTCAAAATTTTAGCCTTAATTGAATATTCTAATAGCAACACCAGAATCATATTCTTTTACCTATGTT
Organism: Anthopleura xanthogrammica; assembly: GCA_964019055.1. Lineage (NCBI taxonomy): Eukaryota > Metazoa > Cnidaria > Anthozoa > Actiniaria > Actiniidae > Anthopleura > Anthopleura xanthogrammica. Next base: position 6,599,475 of record OZ025224.1, read on the forward strand.
TTAGATAACAAAATTTTACTTTGCAACAATCAAAACCTTTTAGATGCAACTTCACAACTTTTTTTCCTGGAACTTAGGGTCCCTTTGTTAGTTTTAGAATTACTCTTCTAAACAAGGGTTCTACAAGTACAGTTTACAAACTTGTTTAAAACTCAGTCCATAATCTTCATCAACAATGCTGATGTCACAACTAGTAACCTCTCATTGAGACAGATGTTAACAAGGTTTTTAAGGTGTTGCCTAGCAACAAGTAGTATGCTAACAGAAATTGGAGTTGGCCATCATCAACATCCAGAATATGAGCTTGTCAAGAAATGAAAGATTGTTGCATACTTCATCCACATCTTGTAAAGAAAAATGAATTTTGCAAATCAGGTACAGGTTGAGCAAACAGCTTGATTTCTTCTATAACCAGCCTCAAAACCATCAGCCGAGCATATCAATAGATTGGTGGCAATTAAATCAAATAGTCCCTATTACTGGTCTTGGTATTTATTTTAAATTCTTAAACAAGATGGCGAAGCAGTTGGCATGGATGGGTCTAAATTCATTGCTTTGTCTGATCTTCAAAGAGCAAAGTCTATGCCACACACATATAATGCATGCCAGCTCAAAGCACCAGCCTGAGCAGTCCTACAAATCCTCCTCAACATACATGTTGTCCACCAAGTTAAAAACTATTATAGATGTCAAAGTTTGTAAAGCCTATTTATCATCAACACAAAGTGTTGGTGTGCCCTTCATGCTGAATAGGCCAGCTACCCTAATCATAACCTGACCTATTAAATCTTTACCTATAGTGAACACATTCTTTCTCTCACTGCAGAACTTTCCACATGCAATAAAAAGGTATAAGTTTGGTCACTTTTCAATCCATATCTTGTTGGCAATAGACCCTATTCATCTTGTTGCAATTTTTTCCCATTTCAGACCACGTCATTCACAAGTCTCATTTCTTTAACAGTTGCACGAGAAGACACATGAATATGGATACAATTCAAACAAAGAATATTCTCAAGGTAATGACATATGGTGTAATGGAAAACATTGCACCACAATAAGGTGTATTTAAAAGGTAATTGATGTTACATATTTTCTCACTCATAAATATTAGATAATTATGAACTAGTGTGACATTTTTGTGTGTATGTAGCTAGTATATACCATTGCACCAAGTACAAAAAGGGGGCAACACTACAATCATCAATTTGCAAGAATACCATGTGGAAATCTGTCCCCATCTTTATCAATACTATATCCTCTCTGATTTCTTTGAGAACTCTTGAGCTTAGTTTAAGTTCTTGCCATAAGATCTTTACTGTATATTGTTCTACTAAAGGATGAAGTTTCTACAATTCCAAATTAGATTCTAGATGCTATTCCAAATTTAAAATGCAAATGTACCAAATTTGTAACTATAGGTCTTTCGGGCTCATGGCAACTTCCATTCATTGTTTTTCCTCAGCAAGTGAATAATGGAATTGATAGGTCCAAAGGGTACAAATGTGATGCAAGTCATCCCAAGACAAATCCTCTAAAAAATGGAGCAGATACAAGAAGTTGAAGGCCAATGTAATTTGGTAAGCCACACAAAGTCACTAGTGATATCAGTACTGTATGTTCCTTTGTACTGGGAGTCAATAATTCTCAAGCAGATTCTTTCATAGCACTGGATGGAAGAAAATGAACTTCTAGGTCATTTTCTTAGGAAGGAGTGCACCATTTATGATCTGGACAAACAGATAAGTCAGCCCATCAAGTAGTTCTCCATAAAACGATCATCGGCTCAACTAGGGGAGGGCTACACACCCCTCCCCTAGATTCACCAATGTAATGAATCAAAACTTGGGTGAAACTGGACCAGCTGTTCTCTTTTTCTGTCAATGGCAGGGTCAAAAGAACCAGTAGCCATCAGCTTGTTTGGGGATTCTTCAGCCGTGCTATTGTTCTGCCAACTGAGGATTCAGCATTACTTCAGTCTTTGGAAAATACCACTTCATAGACATCTTGATTCAACTTTGATACAACCAAGTGGAACAGTCAAAAACTTCAAGTGCAAGTCAAAGGAAAACTTGTGTCTACTTGAAGATGATTTTGTAATACACAGCCAAAAACAAGTTCCTTATGAAACCATCTCTCAGAATGCAAAGCAGCAATCTTCAAATCTCTTTTGCCAACAGCAAAACATCAAAGGAATCTTTGCTCGACTCTCAATTAGTGTATATTGCCTTAAAAACTTCCTTGGTTTTAAGAAATGTCCATTGAAAATGTAACCCATCCATTTTCAAGATTAGCATGCAATAAGTATTTCATTCAGGAGCCATCTGTCGAGAATCTTTACACCTCTTGCCAACTGGGAAAATTACATTTTGGCAGGATATTGGAACAATCACATAATTTGAACATCTTTCAATAGCCCTTGTCTATTTTATTTACTGAAACTTAATTTATCCATATGAAAATTTCGAAAAGTTTTGGATAGAAAACCTGGATTACTTTCATTATATTTTTTGAACCTACATTATCACAACACACCATCTTCTCACATTCTTTATATTCATACAAACTATGAGATTCATTGTCAAGTCTTGGAATACAATTGACGAGGAAACAAAAAATGCCTCCAACATATCTAAATTTAAAGATTTACTAAAAGCATTAATCTTGAAGTCATATCTAGATTAATATTCTCCAAAACTCTTTACTTTCATGTGCTATAATTTTAGGAAAACACATATATTATACATTCATTTCCTTTTCATAACTTATTTTTTGCCTATTTTTTTCTTTTTCGAATGCATTGTTTACATAATGACTAAAAAAATTTTTGATACTTAATATAGATAGCTCACTGGCTCGTATATAGCCACCTTTTGTTATTCCAGTTAGCTAACAACGAAAAAAAATGGCATTGTAAATTATTTTGTAAATTATTGTAAATAAACATATTGTCATTGTCTTAACTGTTAGGTGTTCTTACATGTAAATAAACGTTTCCAAAACACACAGCCTTACTTGATCCATAGACTACTTTCAATATTCTGGTCGAGTGATCACGCACAAAGAAATTCAAGGTGAGGCTCCGGGAAAACAAAAGATTTCATTAAAATTACTCCATTGTTTCCCCGGAGCCTCGTCTTCAATTGCTTTGTGCATAATCACACAACCAGAATATCGAAAGTGGGCTATTGTAACTGTTTTATTTGGAGATTGGAACACAAAATCTATATCTTTGAATATCGACTTTCCAAGTTCGTTAAATTTTTTGTTTCAGCTCGCATCTACCAGTCATAAGTTAGTCACCCATTCCCATTCACCAGCTATTAAACACGCACTCTCAACTACATTCAACAGAGCATAAAAAGATGAATAGAAACTCAATAAATTGTATTCACTCATGATATGTCCAGGGACATTAAAAATACTAGTTTTGTTCTTTGGTTGATCTCACAAACCTTATTCCCCCCCTAAAAACTAAAATATTCTTTCTTCATTAGATCTCCAACTCTCTTCAAAATGCTAATAAATAATCAATGTTTTTAACACCTGCTCAAATATTGTTTTGCCCAATGAGAAAGGGTACTCATTCCACTCTACTCCAAACATCTGTTCCTTATGCTTAATTCATAACTTATGAATAATTGATGCTTGCAGATTTGTCAAAATGAATTCAGGGAACAGACAAGGGCCCCCTTTTAGTCCCAATGTGAACGAAGGGAAGGATTGCAATGTTTTGGGTACTCATTTCTTTGACGTTGGTAATCTTTAACAATTTTTTTTCTCCAAAATATGAGGTTTCAAGTCAGGGGTAGATTAGGGCTATGTGGATATTAGTTTTTGGACTGTATTAGTAGAGCATTCACAAACACACAAGTGTGTGGCACTAGAAATATTTATTTTGTGCCACATTAAACATCAATTCATGATACAAATCAATCACTAAATCCTATTACCTTTGAACACTAGATCCGATGCTTGCTGGTCATCATTCCTAAAACTATTCTAAAGACATCCCTATTAAATAGAAATCGATTTCTTTCCATGCTCTTTCTCCAAAGGAATTATGTGCATCTGGTCTTCTCACAGTAGACAACTTCTCTTGTACTTTTGAGGGCTGAAGATTGAAAATTATCATTGGGGGGGGGGAGGGGGGGTGGTGGGATATTTTGTGAAATCCTTGTACATTATGCAAGGGCATTCAAATTATTGACTTTCTTGCCAATAAGCTCAAGTTTAAAAGATCAAATTTTTAACATTAAGCATGTTAGTTTCTGTGATTGTCAATGAATTGTAAGTCAGTGGAGCATCTGCAACATCGCATAAAAACAGAAAATTGCTTCGATTGCGAAACTCAATTATGAAACCTCCCACCGGAAACAACTGAATCAGAGAACAAAAATAGTACTGAAAAAGACCAGCTTCTTAACAAAAACCTTTTGCCCAATATTGCCTCAGGATGTTAGAAGATAGTCATTTAATAAATTAACTAACTGTAACTAATGCCTGGAAAGTAAAAAAAAAATATTTTGATTTTTGTACCACCTTTTCACGGCCTACAAAAGACATCATTACCATGACGTCAAGTTTGGACCTGCCTTTGACTTTCTTTAGTAGAAGAAATCCGTTAGAAAGAACGAAATTTTATGCCTGGATACAAGTTTGAGTCTCTTCGCAATAAATCTTTATACATTTCTTCGTATGTTGTATCGAATGTATAAACGTTGGGTTTGTCTGGAGCTGATCCTGGTAACTTTACGTGGGTTCCCGAGCCATAAGATTTCACATCGAATCCTCGCTTGCTGTAAAAAAATATAAAAATTACATGTTGAAATCGCCCCTATTCTTAATATTCCACTTAGAAATAAAAACCCTAGTACACTATGGAGTTTATCAAGACCATTTTTTCTCACTTTTCGTAGATTTTCTCCACTTTACCTTAGGAAATTATGTGCTTCCATACTTCGGTTTTGATTACTTGAACAAACGACGGCTATTCTCAACTTGTGAACCATAATCATGCTATATAAAGGGAATTTGGGGAATAAAAAAATAGAATAATAGAATAATAAGGGTGCCGACTATAAACTTTTGATAAATTCACTGACAGAAACGCTTTTTTCTAGCCGATGTAAATGGATAACTTTTCGATAATTTTCAATCTTCGTGAACAAAATAACATGGACGACGACGACTTATAGGCTTGTTTGAAATATCCCTGCGTTTCCCTGCGTCATAAATCATGATGTAATCATCCGGGACATCAATACTGCCTCAGCCTCTTTTCGGTCACAGAAAGACGTGAGGGACTGATACTAGAAGGTTTTTCAAAATGGCGGACGAAAGTCAAATTTTGGAGGTAAAAATATTTAACCAATTTTTAAGACTCAGTTTCTCTTAAGATTGATTACTGTATTATGTATTTGTCAGGAAATGTGGAGAAGAAGCAGCTTGGGAGGCTATAGGCCCAAGTTTTTTGCTAATATTCGCTGGTTGCCTTAATTTTGCAATCCAAACCCTCCTAACTTTTTGCCAGATATGCTACGAGTTTATTTTTTATTTATTTATTTAACTTCGCCTTTTAAAAACAAAATCAGTGATCAGTTTGGTAGATTGGTAACTGGGAGGAAAAAAATGAAAACAAGAAATAGTGAATTGAATGGCGGGATACCATAACAGCTTTCGCCAATTACTGTGGGCCCTTAAACAATTACTATTAGTTACATATGATATTATGTTATAAGTTTTCGAAAAAGAAAAAAAATAGAACATCAAAACGATCCTGTCAAGTGTCTATGAATGGAACATCTAAATGGACAATGTAACAGACAACATGAGTGGTGTTTTCAGTCAGTAGATGGTTTTCCAGATGTCGAGGTCTTCGAGCAATTATATGTTTCGGCTTTGACTTTGAATTCTTCAGTGATCAGTGTCGGGTCTTCATGTGGAAGGTTTGGTGAATTCTGGTACAGTTAGTTGGTGAAGACTGATGAAAATGAGCGTTGACAGTTTTTTTTTGATAAGGAAGTTGAATAGTTCTGAAGAGTTATAAGTCTGTAAAAGGATCTAGTCGGCCAATACAGTGGAGGAGAAGAATGAAAGTGCAGCGAGTAGTATTTTACTGACAAGTCTTTTCCAATAAGTTGTATCTAGCAAGTTGTGCACACCATGCGCGCGCTATATCTGTTGGTAGATCGAGTTCTTAGCGCGTGCAGTGGCAGTTGAATGAGAAAGTCGTTATATGATGCAATCATGCACTTGATGGCGTATCCAAACAGCTCCAAACAGTTTTTTTACCAAGTTTGAAGTAAAATGTTTGAAGATTTGGAAATAATCCTCAAATTTTGGCATCTTGTTTGAATATTTTCTCAGTACTTCCTCACACAAACAAACCTTGGAAGCTTAGCCACGATGTGGAGTTACGGAGCAGACCAAAGGTGATTTAAAAAAGCAAAAAAACATGGACATTAGCAGGAGCAAAAGGTGCCCCCGCCGACCAGCGCGAACAGTGCGCGCACATGAGTTCCTTGATCATTCTCGTGTTTAACTTTTTATCTAAAATTTAGAACCCCAATACCCTTTCTTTTCAAAGAATAAGAAGTCATAGACTACGGAAAATATTTTTGATTGTACCTCAGTTTTGTTTTCGTGAGTATATAATTTTCGTATTTTTTCTTCTTTTTAATAGACATCTTTGAAGGTGGCCGCTTAGACCGAAAGCTTGGTTCAATTGAATACCAATCTTAGCGCAGATATTTAATTAATCTTTGGCTTCATTTAGTGTTTTAGTAGCTTTTGCCTTTTTTTGTTGAACCCATTCCTGTTGCTACTGATGTTATGTTCCCAGCCAATGGTAGGCAAAATAGTGAGCAAAATGTATAATCACATGAACTTAAATTGTACTTTTTTCTCTTCTAGACTCAAGAGAAGAGTGAGAAAAGAAAAGAGTTAGAAAGCTGGTTAAATAAACTACTGCGAATCAAAATAACTGATGGCCGCACATTGATAGGATCATTTTTATGCACAGACAAAGATATGAATATTATTCTTGGTTCCTGTCAAGAGTACGTTGGACAGCCAGGTTTGTACTGTATTTTGTTGTGTATGCTACTCCCAGGCATTTTATTAGAAGCTGGCAACCTGCAAACTCCTGTGTCTTTTTTTTGAGCTGCCTTCTTTTACCATTCATGTCCCAATTGTATGGCCCCTTCATTGATACAGCCACCTATATTTTTATTATATTTTACTTAATTAAAATTAAGTAAACTACCTGCCTATTTGAAATTTTAATGAAATTCCTGTACTTGGCTCAAGGTACTGGAATTTGGAATTCACTAACTCACAGATTGAAGGGGCTGATCTAAGACAGGGCATGGCTAATTAACTCACAGATCGAAACCTGAAAAACCTCTGGGCTGATCTAAGACAGGGCATGGCTAACTCACAGATTGAACCCTGAAACAACCTCTGGGCTGATCTAAGACAGGGTGTGGCTAACTCACAGATCGAACCCTGAAACAACCTCTGGGCTGATTTAAGTCAAGGCATAAAGTTGATTTTTAAGGGAATGAGGGAAAAAGTGGTCAGAGGCTGTGCTTGCTGCTTATGCTGCCTATTTTAATAGTCATATTTTGAAGCAGTGGTGGTGCGCACTGCTATTATATGCTATCTCTCACTGCTGTGGTCATAGGCTCAATCCTTAGACCTGCCACAATATGGCAATTTAGGGGTTTTTCTCCAGGTTCTCTCATTTTCCTTCTTCCACAAAAAGTTGTGATACCTGTAGACCATAATTTAGTAGGTTTAGACTAATATGGGTTTATTATTAATAAATTTATATTATGTCATTTTTTTAGGTGTGGACAAAGAAGATCCCAGGATACTAGGACTTGCTATGATACCAGGAAGACACATCAAATCTATTGAAATAGATATGGACAAACAATATAACAAATTTGGAGAGTTTATTTAAAGAACTGTCTTTACATATTATTATCTTGACATAATTGATACACTTGGTTGGAGAGTCTCTTGTGCTCCTTCCTCCTGACCAGTGCTTCTTTGTCAGTTATATATTGCGATTCTCCTATAAGGTTGATTGGGAGAGAGCCACCAATATAAACCTGTATGGTCAGCTCAGAATTGCCAGGCAATAAACGAATCGCGATACATAACTTATTGCAATTTTGAGCTGCCAATACAGGTTATATTTACGGCAATACAGCCAATACGGAACATATTTTCTCCCAACTAGCTGCCAATATAAATCTGCATTGGCAGCTCAAAACCATAATAAGTTATAAGGATAATGAATGATGTATGTTTGCAGACAAGAAAGATTCTAGGTAACCAGAGTCTTCAGTGCACTAGTTGGAAATCAAGGAACAACAAAGTCACTCTAATAGAGCACTCGTACTAATTCCCAACCTGTGGGTCAAAACAAGTTAGAACTGCATTATCTTGACGATTTGAATTTTTTTCTGTTAAATATTTTCCATTGTTTTGTCCCCCAGGTTGGGAATTAGTGCAAGGGGTGTATTGGCTTGGGGTATATATATTATATATATGACAGTGAATTGTCCTTTCAAGCCGAGTCTCTCCTCTTTCTCTCTTTTCTTAAGGTGGAAAGGAGGGAGTTTTGACTCTGCCAATGTAGAGCATTTCTTTTGATATGCCACTGTCCAGGTTTGTGGACAGCGAAACCATTTTCTAACCAGATATATGTAATGCACATTTACCCTTCTCATGCGTGACAAATATAATGTCCTACATCTGCAGATTAGTCTATTTTCCCACTCAATTAATACATTGCTATCAGGCAAATTGTCCATTGTGATCTCCTAGAATAACTACACATATTTAAGTGTGCAAAGTGAAACAGCAATAAACTCAAGGATATGATTTATTAGTATCTAATGTGCACTATATGAAAAGTATTTAAAATAAGCTTTGAAAAATTAATGGTGAATAAAAACACAACATGAAGCTCTTTGTATTGTGACCCTTTCATTTGGATACTTTTTGTTGGTAATATTAAACACCTGAGGGGGGGGGGGTACTCCCTTTAATGGACTATACGGGGATGCTCCGCCCGAAAGGTATAGAAAAGGGGTGGAAAATTGTGAGTTTTGGTATAAAAAGGGGTAGATTTTCTTCAAAGGTATATGAAAGGGGTACCTTTTCAGGCAAAAAGGTATATAAAAGGGGTACTTTTTTGCTGAAATTTGGTATAGAAGAGGGTAAGGGGTTGAGAGTCTGGGCGGAGCATCCCCGTATGAAACGACCCGAAGTACCCCCCCCCCCCCCCCACCCAGATTAAACAATGACTTCAAAATTTCTAGACATTGGTAGACAAATAAATGGTAGACTGTCAGTGGCTGATAAGCAGGTTATCGGCAGGGTTTCTGTATCCAGGATTTTTGCTAGGGAGTTTGAAATCTTGATTAGGGGATTTGACCGAAAAACCGTTGAACCAAAAATAACAACAAAAACATACAAAGGGGTTCGAACCATGGAATCAAAAACAAAAAAAACTACATTGGATATCTTCTAGTTAGGGGTGTTTGTAGTCCTCATTTAGGTGGTTTATGGGGTTTGGACAAAAAACCCCAAAATCTGTTCCTGTTGTTGATCAATACCCTACTGACACCAATTGTGGGGTTATGATAAAAAGGTAATTTACACAAATAAGAAAGATCACTTACTGACGTTTCGGATGTTGGTCCTTCGTCGGAGTAAAAAAAGGGCAGGGGCGGATCCAGGATTTTTGAGAGGGGGGTGACTGAAAGCCCAAAAAGGTGGGAAAGTAGAAAAGGCGGGAAAGCAGATATGGGGCAGAAAGCCGTGATGCCTGTTAAACGCGAGAAATGAGACAGCTTGAATGAAAAATGATATCAAAATTTTAAAAAATGAAAAAAATCTAAAAAGCTGATGTCAAGATCAAAAATAAATATTCAACTGGCCAAAAAGGGGGGTGACTAATCACCCCCGTCACCACCCCTAAATCCGCCCCTGAAGGGGTTATAAATTTTGGGGTTATATTGTTTAGAACTGCTGTTTGTCGAATATTATGCTATAACTATAATACTACATAAACAAGGGCATCTTTAATCTCAAATTTTATCAGTAATTATTAGCTTAAAACAAATAAAGAAACTGGTTAATATTTCAACATTAAATGACAAAATTATTCTAACTACAAGATACCATGCACTGAGCAGTGGTTGATCCAGGATTTTAACAATAAGTAGTTTCTATGCTTCGAGTATCCACAAGTTAAAAAGGTGAGTTCCAAAATAGTCGCCACACCTAAAAAGCAGGTGCAATCGACTTCAAAATGGGGGTTTCAATATTAGGTCTTTTGCAACAACAGGTCACGTGACCCTACCACCTTAATCAAGCAGTGGTGTCAAAATGAATATCAGAAATAAAACGAGCACCTCAATATTAGTAAGAAGGCAAAGTTTCAGCTCATTATGTTGAGTATAGGAGAAATGGTGTTGAATATAAAATTCAATATTTGCCCACCAGAGCATATTTTCCATACAAATCCTTATAAAATATTGAATTTTATATTTAATGCCATTTTCTTTGTGTTACATTTTATGAGCTGAGATTTCGCCTTCTTACTAATATCAAGGTGCATTTTGACACAACTGCTTGAGGTAGGATCACGTGAGCTTTTGTTGCAAAAGGCCTATTTCATAAAAGAACTTGATTGGCTTCACAAGATCTCACAAAGTGGGGCTCAATGCAGCCCTCGGAACCATCACTGGATTTGCCACTGCTGAGGCATTCAATAAAATAAAAGCTGGTTGTGTATAAAGGCAAATGATTGCATAGAGAATGAGATATATTTGTGAGGATCTAACTATGCATTCACTCCAACTACAGATTTGTATTATTTTGTTTACTTCAATTTTATTTACTTTTTTATTAAAAAAAAATCTTTTTGGCAGACCTGATGTGCTTATTCATATAGTATCCAAATGAGATACTTGCGTGATGATACCAGGTTACTACCACTACCAGAATGAATTTTTCCCTAGAAAGTTTGTTACATCATGTGAATAGAAAAAGAATAGTAACTTCATAAGATTTTTTTTCCTTTTAGTCCCTAATGTACTAAGGGAATGGCATGGTCTAAAAAAGAAAATTTTTGAATACTATTAAGCTGCTGATAGACCCAGCCTGCAATTTTTTCTCGCACTGACAATGTAATTTCAAATTTCACACAATTCCAGCATGTATCATGCCCTGGGACGTTTACGGCAACAAGTTTGGACTTTTCTCTGCAACATTTTGAGAATTGCACCCCTAAAAATAGCTAAATGAAAGTTGCAGAATCTATCACCCATGTTCAATCGCAATGCAATAATCATATTCAGTCTAGCTAAGCATACTTAGTATTTATTTTGACCCAGAAACTTTCTTCGTATGATAGACATTGCAACAATTTGCTACAACAAAAATCCGAATTTGCAATGCCAGCGCAAGAAAAAATTACAGTGTGTATTTGAGGCTCAGCTCTGACCTGAGCTTTAGGTCAGCCCATGCGTATAGCAGGGTTCGTGCTGCTGTACATGTCCAAAACAAGATTCAAGGACTTTTCAAGGTCACAAAGTACGATTTTCAAGGAACATTCAACAACTTTTCTATTTTCCAGGGCTTTTCAAGGTCACTTAAAAATGGATTTTGAATTCCAGGGCTTTTCAAGGATTTCAGTGAGTAGCACAAACCCTGTAATAGACTGATAAGAGAAAGCATTCACGGTGTTCTGGTATTTGTAGTATATGACAGACAAGTGTGCTATCAAGCAAGCACCCTACAGACCTTTTAGCTTAGACATTTAATATTTTTCAAATTTCAGATTGTGCGTCATTTTCTCAAGAATAAGATTTTTTGCTTGAGTTGTGTCCATCTTCTCATGCACAATTGTTAAACAAAGAAAAGATACTCTAGGGAATGATGTGGTTTGAAATGAGAAAAAATTACGCCTAAGTTAAAGGGTTCTTTATGTGCACATCACATAGTTTTATATAAGAATTTAAAATGTTTTAAAGGAGCACTTGGATGAAAATCAATGAAAATTGGAAATGCCTTGAAACTTGGTTAAATGTATCTATATGGCCCCAATAGTAGCCAAGCAACATACTTTCTTCGCAGTCAAAATTTGCGGATAAAAATGCATCTAAATTGTGAGTAAATGACGTCATTTACTCAACCCTATTGTTCTTTTAGTTTTTAAACCAAAATTTTTCAACTGAGAGTGCCTCCCAGGCTAAAATTTTTGCCAATCTGGTTTTCATAATCATGATTGAGTCATATCATTCTTAAATACTTGAACTATTCGGGCTTTCAAAATATGGGGCGTTTTCATCCAATTGCCCCTTGAAAGTCCTTAATATAGTCCCGTTAACTACTATGTATACCAATAATCACTAATATATACCTATACCAGACAGTTGTACTGCAAGTTACTTGCTAGATGAATGAATAGAACTGTCTTTACATTGGTAGTAGCTTATCATCATCAGGTGGTGCTGTATCATCAGATAAGGCATCTTCTACAGGCTGTTGAAATCAAGTCTGAGTTTAGTAGGAATACACTCAATATTAGAAACATGGTTGAAGAAGAACATCGAATGGAGCTTGCACAACCAAAAGAATAATATTTGGACCTAGCTTTTTGGCGCTTAAATGCTCATTATCAACATTTCCAAGACCTTATGCAACATTGGTCGCTCCATCATAATGAAGGGGGATGATTATCGTACATATATTTCTAGCGGTCAGTGGTGCCTTATGGCAGCCACTCAGGAATTCTTGTCCGCCTTTTTGTCCAAATTTATGTGTTAAAACTCTCGTTTTGGCAATAAGATGTGGCTGTATCTCTTCCTAATATTCATCTACTTTTCATTACCTTCCATTACTTATTCATAATTACTTAATTATTATAATTTATAGACCTCGTTTCTATAATTAATGTATTTGCTGACATCCTTATAATTCAGCTCTGCTGCTAAAGGTTTATTATTATGATGATGATGATGATGATGATGATGATGATGATGATGATGATGATGATGATGATGATGATGATGATGATGATGATGATGATGATGATGATGATGATGATGATGATGATGATGATGATGATGATGATGATGTTGTTGTTGTTTAAGGAGTTGAAATCTTAAGTCATTCCCTCTTTAGGGATGAAGTTCTAATAGGGAAAAGCTGTTAGTTTTTAGCATGTGCGGCATCTTTTAGGGGTACATGATTGGTAGCCCCAAATATTAACCAGGATATCAGTAATCACTATATTATCTTGGGTTGTTTTAGTGGTACAGTATCTTTTAAGGCTAAAATTACATCATTCAGGACCATGCATAAAATCTCTCTTTCAGGAGTTCAATTTTTTTGGACGTCAATCATCCCTGCCCTTTTAATATAATATGGGTGTATGTAGGTCTAAGGCTCCAGACTGTGCGATACATCGACATATTACATCAAGGGACTGGTAGTATAATTTCATCTTGTACTATTCTCAATTTAATTTCACTGAAAACAATCATACCTTGTATCTTGGGGGGCGTCTAACTTCTGCACAACGACAAAGAAAATTGCATCCATCCTAGAACATAAGAAAAAAAATTCATACGTTGAGGTTCAAAAGACCTGTTCCTCAAGGTTGTGTATTCACTACCGATGTCACTGAAGTGGGTTGTTACGCAAGAAAAACACTTCACGGTCATGCCCTAAAATGTCTACGACTCCACTGACAAACCAAGGGCCTATCTGTAGTACATGTTTTCGGACTGTATTAGCCTTCAAAGAGGCTCTCAGAAGGGGAAAGCTAAGAGAGAGCAAATTCTGGTATCATGGGATGTTTTCTCCAACTGATGTTAACACGGTCTCCCATTTCTCCTTTGCTCTCCTCTCCTCTCTCCTCCAAGAGCTGTTTACGGACTGTTTGCACAGTATTACAGTAAGCCTACAGTAGAAGAGTGCGCACCACCCCTACTCCCCATAATATTAGACTGACACTAGAGAAAAAAGTTTGCGTATGCTTTCCTTTTAGCATGCTTTCCAAGAATTTAAAAGAGTTTTAGTGAGAAAATAAATGTTTGTTTTCTATGACAATATAAAAGAATTAGCCTTAAGTTTCAAGAGCTGACTTCAAGTTTTGGCATTTTGTAAAGTTTGAAATTCAAATTTGCATATTTTTAAAATGAGCATGAAGATGTTTTCACTAATTCTCATACAGTCTTGAGCATCCGCAGACATTTTCGCTCATGTAGACCTATGAGACCAATAATTATTACTGCTTTTGCAAAATTAAACTCTTTAATATAGATTGACTTACTGCTTGCAAGTTTCCAAAAGCTCTCCACATGTTAAAGTTTGGAATTTGTTCAAATCCTTTCGCTCCAGCAACAAAACGCTGATAGAGAAAACCAAGTACAAGGTAGACAGATACAATAATAAGGAAGCTGGAAAAAAATAGAAAACCATTAAATAATACCAGCGAGGATGTATTGCAAGTATGATCACTGTTTATACAGACTGAAACAAGTACTTCCATACATGTCAGCGGCCGTGGATCCAGGATCTTAAAGGGGCACTTGGATGAAAACGCCCTGTATTTTGAAAGTTTGAATAGTTCAAGTATTTAAGAATAATATGACTCAATCATGATTATGAAAATCAGATTGGCAAAAATTTTAGCCTGGGAGCCAGTCGTAGTTGAGAAATTTTGGTTTAAAAACTAAAAGAACAATAGGGTTGAGTAATTAAATGACGTCATTTACTCACAATTTAGATGCTGAAAAAAATATATAATTTTTATCCGCAAATTTTGACTGTGAAGAAAATATGTTGCTTGGCTACTATTGGGGCCATATAGATAAGTTTAACCAAATTTCAAGTCATTTCCAATTTTCATCGATTTTCATCCAAGTGCCCCTTTAAAAGAGGGGGTTTCAAAATGGCTGCTATGCAGAAAAACTGGCATGACTACAGATACAGGTAAGGGGGGGGGGGGGGCATAAGGTAGTTCAAATGTTGCACAGAAAACCGCACAGAAAAAAAGTTAAAAAACCACAATACCACAACACTTGCTTTGGCCTTGCATTTACCAAAACAACACGTAGATTTTTTTCACCAATTATCGCGGCCTAAGATTGATAATAACGCAACACAGCATCACCGTGAACCCTTACCCCACCCCCTCAGGTAGCCAAAGAGCAGAGAAAATTGCATAGTTTACAAAGTTTAACTGATTGAACCTATCCTTTTTTCCCAGTGTCCTCGCAACTGGTTTTTGTAAAAGATGAGGAAAGCACTAGAAACAAGAATGCAATCAAACCAGGATGGAAGCACAGCTGTACCATATGCCAAAATGATTGTATCAATGCACCGATTCCGAACATGGCGGACATACGCGGTTTTCCTGGATGGAGGAGGCGATAACAAGGCTAGTCAGTCGTCCGTGATCCGTGGAAAGCTGGCTTTTCCCTTAGACATCACTAAAAACGATTCTTAATGGATGTAAACACCATGTAACACCAGTAACAAAGATGAAGCTTGCACACAGATAATGAATTACTGACTAGCCTCGTTTTCGCCCCTTCAATCCCGGCCGTCCATTTGTGTCCACCATGTTCGGAATCGGTGTATAATCAATTTCATTCTACTGAGCGTACAGTACATGATCAGCATCACAAAGTGGGAGTTCCATGGAACTCTTGGAGCCGCCACTTCAGGTACTGTACATGTACTAGCTGACTTACATAATAAGAAAGATGGAACCAGGACTGATAGTTTTTGGAGGTCCTGCAGTACAAGCGGCTTTGTGATTCAGTTCAAACAGATAATAACATGGATCTCCTTTATGAAAAGTTGAGTTTGTTCTGTATTCCTCAAGTACTTTTAGTGTGCCCTTTGAATTAAAAAAAAGGAAAAGTTAAGAGGTTGTGCTTGCTTGTATTGTAGTATCGAATTTCAATGGTAAACTCTATGTAAAACAAGTAAGCCAGTGTACTAAATGCGTTTATGTGGGGTGGCCCATAGCTATGCAGGGCCTCCACATATGAGGACTTCCTGTCCCTGATAAGTATCATAGGTAAGTATAATTTCTACTGACAGCTGTCAGTGTGACTGGTGCCAGGTGATGGACCGTGGATGACCGTGGAGGACCGTGTCACGCATGGTGACATTTGGCACCAAGCCCAACCTCACCATTGCCGATGAGTTAAAATACAGTATGGATTAAAATTCTTATTTATGCTTACTCTACTCTCATTTGGATCGCAGGTAATTATAAGATCACTTTTCCTGGGTTCTTTATCACAGTGGCTTTTGTATGGTTGGCCATGGCCATAAGTAACCATTAGCCAATCAGCTGAAATTCAAACAAATTAATATTCAGTCATTTTATATATTACATTAGAGAATTGTAAAGCTATTAGACTGAGGTTATTCACTGAAAATGAGGTTCACACAGGAGCTAGCAGCGGCAAATCCAGGGGAAGGGTGCAGGGGGTGCGAAGTCTTCTTCAAAGCTTAAGATTTATTAGCAGAAATAGACCTCTAACTTGAAAGTAATGTTTTCTCATTTCAGACCATGTGATTCTCTTGAGAATATATACTTAAAATTTCAATTAAGTTAGTCATCAGAAAAGCTACAAAACTGAGACCAGCAAGGATTAGGGTTAGATACATTTTCCATGTTTCAACTGCTTGATAATATTTTTGAACTTGAGATATTTTACCAGTTACTAGTTTAACCTTCTGTGACCATCCTCAAGCTGCACTTTGTATCAAAAAGCTTTACTTGTTGGACATGAAATGTTTCCCATGATCGTCAGTGATCTTAGCTTTGTAGGTTTTTGATGACTAACTTTATTGAAATAAGTACAGTATATATAAGCATTTTATAAGAAAGATTAACACGAAAAGTTTCGAACGTTTCGATGACATCCTGTCATCATTTTCAACAACATTTTTATTATAATAGCGTGAATTTATGTTAACAAAAATAATATATTTGCATAATCAAACAAAAAGCTTGGCTTTGACAGAGTCTGATTGGACGTTTAGGGTTGGTTTCAATTCCCTGATGAGCAACATCTCGTGTATTAAGCATTCAAATTTTGAAGTACAACGCTTTAAGATGGAGAATTGTTGCGTTAAGTCCTGCGTGTCAATATTGTGGTCGAACAATAGGTGTTTGTCAATTGAAGAAGACAATCTTGTGTGCTCTTCTATCCTTTTATGAAGGTGTTGTTGTGTGTAACGGATATAGCATGCATCACACATGCCACATTGAAATTTGTAAATTACACTCTGTTGGTTAACAATGGATGGTTTTACTTCATGTGTTTTCAATTGGCTCTTAATTTTCATACTTGTAAACACAGTCTGCAGTTCTCTTTGAATCCTGTAGCTCAAAACCTTTAATTAATTGTTTATGAACCATGTTAGCTGACTTTTGATCTTTAAGACGCTTCGCCCTCGTGGCTTTCTATCAATGCCCAAAAACTAACAGTAGGGACATTTTCCTCAGCCAAAGGGCCCTTGCTGCGATGAGGCACTACCTCTATACAGCCTGCGGATGCAGTTTATTGTCTTACCCAGGACTTAGTGTGACATACAAATGATGTCACACTTAAAAGCTCTATACAAGAATAACAAATTTCTTTACTTACTTCCTCCTCTAACTGTTGGGCTTTGATATGTACCAGCAGTATAGGATTGTGTTCCTGTACTTTGTAAATCTATTTGTTCAACTGCAATAGAAGCATCGCCAGTCGACTTACAGATATTAATTTTATACCTGTATCGTTTACTCTCATCTTCACAGCTATATTCACTGAAAAAAAATATAGATTGAAATGTAAATTCAAATATCAATAACATTAATAATAACAATAATAATAATAACAATAATGATAATAATAATAATGATAATAATAATAAGGTTTATTAAAAGATCACATTATATAGCGTAAATAAATACGAGTTACGAATGTGTATACAAAGTAAGTATTATACTATATATACTAGATTATATTATATTTTAACACAAGAACAGAGAAATACCACCTCCAAGGCTTGGAGAAACCCTCAAAGCTACAAATCTCTGTTCCCGTGTCAAAATTATTAGCTACGCTGACAATCAAAAATATATAACTTATAATTACTATATACTTACTAAAACATATGAAATCTATGAATAAAAATTATGAATATATTGAATCTATGATTAAAAGCTTTAGACTTAACTCTTCTTATTTATGCTGATTTAAAAGTTTTACAGAGCTTGGAAAAAAAACATTGCATACTTAAGCTTTAAGATATAAGCTTTTCTTAGTGTGATCGAGTGATAGACTTGTTTATCACAATCTAATACCATGGCCAGTGCATAATTTCTGGGGACCTGGCCCCATAGCAGTTATGAGCAAGTGGTTAGCATGCGTGCCTCATTAGTATCAGCGTGAGCAAACAAGCACCAAAATTCTTAGCTCTACTTTCATGCAGCTAATTAACTAAGAAGAAGAAGAAGAAGAAGAAGAAGAAGAAGAAGAAGAAGAAGAAGAAGAAGAAGAAGAAGAAGAAGAAGAAGAAGAAGAAGAAGAAGAAGAAGAAGAAGAAGAAGAAGAAGAAGAAGAAGAAGAAGAAGAAGAAGAAGAAGAAGAAGAAGAAGAAGAAGAAGAAGAAGAAGAAGAAGAAGAAGAAGAAGAAGAAGAAGAAGAAGAAGAAGAAGAAGAAGAAGAAGAAGAAGAAGAAGAAGAAGAAGAAGAAGAAGAAGAAGAAGAAGTCTTTTTATTTATTTGTCATTCTAGTGCTTTTGCACTTATTAGGGACACTTTTCACTCACACACACTACCACTACATTCAATAATCTATGCAAACAATGCTCAACTCACATGGTGATTTTTACAGAGGGAGGAAACCAGAGAACCCAGAGAAAACCCTTGTGGCACAGGAGAGAACAAAACATCAAACAAACTCAATTCACAAACTGTATGGTGTCTGCAGGGCTCAAAGCAGTGACCTGAACCACAGTGGGACCACAGTGGTAAAAGATGACATGTCAGCAGCGTACAACATCAATTTCGATGATGGTAATTGATGTTGTAAGGGTTCAGTAGTCCCCTTCACAGGTCCCTTGATCTAAGAACCCCCCTCTCCATTGGATTTCCAAAATGCCGTCCATAGTAGGGGTACATGTATGGATATTTTCTGGAACTACCCATTTTTGTGCAAATAATTTTTTTCTCACTGTAAATTTCTAACTGTCTTATGTACAGAGTCTGCATTATGTGCGTGGGACTCAGAAGAGAACCAATTTCGACCTTACTACTCTCCCACTTAGGAATTTTGTCATGTGTCACAAACCACCACCAAAACAAGGAAATGACAATAATACTAATGCTCCCTAACAGTTTCACACCAAACACATGAAAAATATGATCAAAGAATCAAAAAATTAAGCCCCAGTCTAAACCAATAGGTTTTGCTTATTTGCATTAGATTCAGCACATGTGAAATTCAACATTTAAACTTTAATGGGCTGTATTCCTTTTTGAAATTTTATAAAATTCTGAAACATCCTCTCAGTCTTCACCACTATTTATATTGATAGTTTGCTACCATTGCTCAACATAATCAAATAAAAAAAAAAAATGGCTGCCATGGTAGTGCTGTTAAATTATAAGAAATCTTTTGTTAAAGTGCCACTACGACGAAATTTACGACCTTGCATGTTTTTGCATTTTCTAATACTTCAAGGATTGTCAAATACATGAAGCTATAAATTTTTGTCATATTCGAGCAATAAAAAGGTTTTATAAGACGAAATGTGTCCATATTTTTTCGCCGCCATTAATTTAGCATGCTCCTGGCAGAGAGAAGCTTGGTAACTAATGTATCAGCGGATGTGACGTCAGTTTCTCAACACAAATTTTCACATGGCTACTTTTTCGTATATAAACACAGGGATTGTTATAGTTTATTTCCGAGTTTAAATTTATTTTTAATCGACTAAAACATTATGCCTGGAAGTCGGTGTGTTGTGCAACACTGCAGCAACACCTCCAAGCCATCGGAAGGAATTTCTTTGCATTCAAGCCCTTTGGGAAAGTCCGAGCGAGATAAATGGGTCAGGTTTGTACGTCTACACCGTGCAAATTTCAACCCCACAGGAAGATTCATGGTTTGTTCCGATCACTTTGAATCGAAGTTTTTCGAAAGGAAAATGCACCTCGAAGGCTATCGGCGCTGGCTACTACCTGGATCCGTGCCCACTATTTGGAAAAAAGACGAAAAATCCTTGGATGCTCGGTCACGACGTCAGGTGAGAGTTTCAATGTTCCCGCATTATTACTACGGTTCGCGCGCATTTACACGGAAGAAAATAAAATTTTCTAAGTACACGAAATATTATCAACAAATAACTCAAAATGAATATATCTATTTTTAAAGAAAGGACTTAAAATAATTTGATTTCATATTATCCGAAAAGTAAAAAAAACATTTTTTTCGGTCCCAAGATTTTGAAAGAAATGATGGTAGAGGACAATGTACCTGTACGATCAACCCCAGAAGACAATATGGTAAGCAAGTGAAGAAAAACACACATTCTGTAGTTTTTGTAATGCTTAGATTATTTACAGTACAGAGACTGTAAGAGCACATTTGCTGTTATTTTTCTTACCATGAATTATATTATTTTGTAGAGCTCAAGTCAAGATCCAGATCAGACTATTTTTGATCCTTGTCCTCCTAGTCCTGTTTCTGTTCATAATATGACAACAGTGCATACAGATTCGACAGTTGATGACTGCAACCTTCCTACTTGTGTTAGTATATCTCTGAACAAATATTGAAAGTATTCAAGAATTTAAAAAAAACCATATTTTTATGGACTTACAGGGAACACCAGTTAGCTCAACACTCACTGACAGTTCATCAATGGAATATAAAAACCAGGTTGGAACTGAAACAAGTTGTGTGAGTATTAAGTGCAGTGGTTGTTAGCTACTGAGTATTTAACTCATACTGGTTATATAAGCAATAAAATAAACTAACATTTTTTTTATACTTAAAGGAAGCACCAGTAAATATGGTATTGTCCAGTGAAGTTTCACAAGAAACAGAAGATACATGTACTAATCAACCTGAACCTGAAACATGTTGTGTAAGATTTCCTCATCAGCTTCTTTAATACTGTATCCTATCAAGTTAAGATTGTTACACAAGTTAAGTGTCTCTTATTATAATTATGATGCTTTTTTGGTTACTTTTCATATAGACCTCAGTAAACAGTCTACCAACCAAATCATGTCAAGATTGTGAAAAGTTGAAAAAAGAAAAAAAAGCACTTCAAAGGCAAATACGAACTTTAAAAGCCAAACTATTGAGTAATCAAGATGAATGGGTGAAGACTTTGAGCAATATTACTGGTATTTGCTTCATATACTGTACTTAATAATTCAGCATATATACCATGTACATATCAGTATTGAGATGTAAAAAAATATCTTGTCTCTCATAATTAGAAGAAAAAATGAAGGAAGATAAATCTATTCAGACTGAGGAGATAGAGTTTCAAGATTCCAGTCCAGATAATGAAGTTCCAGACTTTGAGTGTGATGAAGATGAAGAGAAAAATGGAGACACTCCAGATCCTGGTACACAGTTTGAAGATCCCCTCTGGCATCCCACAGAAGCAGAAGAGATTGAAGCCTCAATGGCTGATGATTGTTATTCAGGAAGCACAGAGAAAAAAAGGTATTAAAATTACTTACAATGGAAAGTAGATAATAAAAAATGCAATAAAAATGCTAACAAATTTTCTTTGTTTTTATTACTTGCTCAAAATATTTATACAGGATAGATCATGAAGGAAAAAACATAAGAGAAGAACCAAAGGGAATAGTTTTCCTTTCCAAGCTTTTTCTATTGTTCCAGTACTGTCACTTGTGCTTCTGCCCAAATCCCAAAGTTGTTGCATCACAGATTGGTACAATGATTACAGTTACTACCAGCTGCTTAAGGTGTAAGAAAGATCATATTTGGAGCAGCCAGCCAACCCTCCTTGGAAAGTTCCCAGCAGGAAATCTCTTGTTAAGTTTTGCAATTTTATGTGCTGGTGCATCTATTAACAAAGTTTTGCTGGTATTTCGTCACATGGGACTCTTAATATATCACCACCCCTCCTACTACTACCACCAGAGGCATCTCTTAGTCCCTGCCATAGTCAAGTTTTGGAGGACTTATCAGGCTAAAATCCTATCAACACTAAAAGACAAGGAAGTAGTCATTGCGGGCGACGGAAGACACGACAGCATGGGCCACTCAGCAAAATATGGTACTTATACCATATTTTGCTGCACCATTGGCCTTATTATTCACATTGTACTTTTGCAGGTAAACAGTATATATTACACAATACACACAAAATACATAAGATTTTCATTCAACATATAATAAGCATCATTGTAACACATAATAGTAATGCATAATATGTTATCACTATACTAATAATTTTTTATTGATTATATTTTGTTTCTTTTTATTAGGCAAACCAATGTGGAAGCTCATCAAACATGGAATTTGAAGGACACCAAAGAGCATTGACTTTCTTGCTGGCCACTGATATGATTATTAAGACCTTCATATCTGATAGGCACAAGTCAATAGCTAAGTGGATGAGAGTTGAATGCCCAAAGAAATGCAAAGCACTTGGAAAACCAATAATAGACCATTTCTTCGATATATGGCACATTGCAAAAAGTAAGTTTTTCCAGCTTGGAATGTTTTATTGTAAAATTGCAACAACATTCACTACCACTTTAAGGCAAAAAAAAAAATCTGGATTACATCCAGAATTTTCTTTATGGTGGGATATTAAAAAGGAGGTGCTGAGCAAAGACTATTGAATGAATTATTGGACCAACAATATTTTTATACTTTAAAAAAAAAAAATGTTTAGTAAAACACATTTTAATTATTGTTGATGTATCAGAAATACAAAAGATCCTGACAAAACTGAGTAAAGAAAAAGGCTGCAAAACCATTGGGAGATGGAGAAAATCCTGTGTGCGCCATTTTTACTGGGCAGTGACATCAACAACACCTAAACATGGAGCAGTCATTATTGCCAAATTTAATGCCTTTTTGTATCATATCATAAATGTTCATAAAGACATTCCAAATAAGCTGTTCAACAAGTGTGCACATGGTGTGATCAGTACTCCACATTTATGGCTGACTAAAGGTATTATACATTTACAGTATATATTCATTCCAGTATACATTCAAGTGGATGGTTAGTTAATTGAGACTTTAATTTTATATTAGGTTCTGAAGCTTACTGGAAGCTGTGTGAAGCTCTTACGAAAACATCCCTTGTGAATGCTATCAAACAAGCCTCTCCAGTTGCACAGACAAGTTCACTAGAAGGCTATCATTCCGTTATAAATCAATTCGCCCCAAAAATGCTTTCATTTTCTTATTTGGGTATGCTTAGCAGGTTAGAAACGAGTCAATTTAATCTAAATACTAATTTATCCATTCAAATAATATGATGCTAACAAAATGAAATTAATTAATGCAATGGTTTTTTACACTCTTTTCCCAGGACTATTTTAGCTGCTCTTCATTTTAATTATAACACCAAAAGAGACACCAAAATTGATGACAATGGACAGGAAAAACTCACCGTCAAGTATCCAAAATTCAAAGGAGGAGAAGCAACTGTTCGAGAACTGAAAGTGATACAAAATTATGGTAATAATTTTGGGTTTGAAAAATGATAATATGGTTTTCATAGTATTAATTTTGTTGATACATGATACTAGTCATTCTTTTAACAGATTATGTTGCTGAAATATATGAAACTTTAGTAAGTACACCAAGAGCAGAATTCAAACAAATATCAACAGAATTACAAAATGAAGTTCCTGAACCCATGCAAAGTATGTTAACTGACAAACAAGGAAAAGAAGAGGCAAAGCAGAAATATATTTCTAGAAAACAAAAGGAAACTATCATTTGTTCTCCAACATGTTCAGGTAACTAACTTATAATTATTGACAAATCATTTCAAGATTTTAAAATTTTAAGTATTATAAATTTTGCAGTTCACAATATTCAAGTGTTGTACTTAATCCTCTATTAATTTAAAGTTTGTCATTCCATCTCATAAACTGGAACATTCTAAATGACATTGAAATTCCTCATAAGTATAAAGTGCTATTATCCAAAAAAGTCTCTTACTTTTGACAGAAACAGAACTGCAAGCTCTGATATCCAATGCTGGCCGAACTGGCAAAAGTCGAAAGGCACCACATTGTAGGAAGTGTGGCAAACCACTAAAGGGTCATAAAAAAGGACAATGTAGCAATTCTAACAACTGATGTAGAAATATGATTTTTATATACCAATATCAAAAGAGAATATAATTGTCAAAGACCAAAGGTAATAAGTGATAACTCATCTGAATATTCAAGAATACAAATTTTCTGGGATGACTTTTTCATCTGCTGTTCTTGAGTAAATGAGATCCAGAGTTGTATAAAGCCCAAAAACTACTTTAAAGGCCTTGGTTATTTGCAATAAGTGGACAATCATTATTAATTTCCACCTCGTATGACCAGCTGTTGTCTCTCATCTTTTGTCTTTGGTGATGACAATCTTTTTTGAAAGAGGTATAATGTTTGTAGTTTCTCATTGTTGAGTTGTAAAAATAATTTGTTTAGATCTAGAAAACCATGTCAAAATATATTTAAAAATTGATTTCATCATAAATTATAATTCATACCATTACTAAACTTTCAGGTAATTGATCTTATGGTCACATATATTTGTTAAGTGTTGCCTTCATCATCATCATAATCATCATAATCATCATCTTCTTCATCGTCATCATCTTCTTCATCATCATCATCTTCTTCATAACCTTTATATAAGTTATCTGCACTGGGAAAGGCCTCTCGTATCTTGTTGTATACACAACATGGTAGAGGAATGCGATTTGCTGCTCCAATGTATTCCCACACAAACCTAACAAATTGTCTGTATGAAACAGCCCTGAAATACCTGCAGGTTGAAAACAAAATAAACATCAACTTCAATTATTTCTCAATTTAGCAATAATTACAATTTTCAAACATGTAAAATTACACTCTAGTTGCCAAAAAATTAGCTAATATAATTCCTTTTCATAATGCTTCATCATAAAACAAGGAGATCACAAGGGATGACATGAATTACCATGAACAATACCCGGACAATAACAGGGTCGTGGGGAGGGGAGGGGCTAGGGGTCTGAGCCCCTTTTTTCATATTTTGCTACTATTCTCTTGTATTCTAAATGCTAAAAAAGAGACAAATAACACTGCACTTACTTAGAATTAGCAGGGTTTCCTCGTCCTAAAGCTGAAGAATAAGATTTCTTAGCTTTTGTCTTCAAACCAACCCCTGCAACCTCGAGAACCCAGCGGTCGAGACAAACACTGCTGAAGGCTTCGTGGTCAGTTATGCAATCCTCCTCTTGATCGATTTCTTGCATCTTTTCTCTACATCTATCGTATTCCATACAGCACCTACATTCTTCGTGTGTTATAACAAATTCTAACGAGCATTTGCCACACTTGCACCTACGAGAAAAATGGAGATTGACTTTAAGTCGAAATCGTGGGTAACATTTTATAGTCTTTTATAGCCTTTTATACTTTTACAGTAAAACAAAGCGTAAACGTCCAGTACTTACCACTCAAAAATCTCTAATTCCCCAGAAAAACGTCTTAAAAGTGCTTCCTCTTGTTCGTTCTCACGTTCTACTTCCATCGAGTATTCTTCTGCTTCGTTCTCGTTTGCAATGGGATCTAAATCCACTTCATAAACACAAAACTCGCTAGCAGAGTGGAAGCTTTCGTCTGAGTCCGACAGACTATCCACAGGCGAATTTTCCATTACAGAAAACCAAATATTTATCCGTAATATACCTCACAACACCCATAGTAAACAAGTAAACCTGAACCTTCGGGAAGCAATGTGTTGAGAAACTGACGTCACGGGTCAGCGGCCTGTCGCGGGCTCACTAGAAACACTTGGAACACTCGGGAGCAATGGCGGATGCCAAATTCGCGTTTTTAAGTCCAATTTTTTGGTACTTCTGGTCCAGCTAAAGAAAAACGGCTTTTACGAGCAAGAATTGGGGGTATATAATTTCAATTTATGCAAAAATTAGTTTAATCAGAAGACAACGATTTTCATCGTAGTGGCACTTTAAATACCACGAACATGGCGGCGATGACGTAACGTGTAAGAGACCTACTGTATATCAGGTGCATGCCACATGACTCGTTACAGCATGCCTTTAGTATGGACCGGCTGTAATAATGATAGTAAAAGCAGCATGGATAGACAGCCATTCACGCTTTCTACTCAATGTAATATTACTCTAATTTAATCAAAACTTCCCCAAATTAATGTTTTGGATTCAAATATGGAAGTTTTTGACTGTAGTTTCGCAACTTAAGCTCTTGAAGGCAAATTTGCCGAGTTGCTTGGCTATCATCGTTATATCAACTCATAGACCAATAGATGAAGTATTTCATTAGCTAAACTAAGCTAGGATATTCCCATGATAATAATATGTAACTCACCGTTGGTCTTTGAGCAAATTAATTCTTTCATTCACGTTGTTAGGATCGTTGGCGTGTTGTGGACAGCCATCACAAGAAACCATCACGAAAACACACGAAAAAAAGATTGTAATAAACATATATATACTACCAAGGCCTGCCATATTGATCTAGCTCAAACCAGTTGGTGTTGGTCTACTGAAATACCAAACCAACTCCCCCAAAAAAAGAAGGAAAAACGCTGCCTTCGTGACTTGAAGTCTGCAGAACAGTGAGTCAGATTACTACCTCGTCACCATGACCTACGCAAACCAAATAACAACAGGTAACCCAATATGAATATTCGCTTGAGAGCTCGAGCCTTTCGAATTTCCCGCGGGCTGAACTTAGTACTTCAATTTGCAAGGGGCAATACATTCGTGCACTTCTTTATTTAAAGGAATATTTGGATTTGGTAATTGGTATTTGAATGACTGAGTAGCAATCCAACTATAAAAACAGATAAAATAGATACACGTGTAACAACACAGAGGTGCCGTGAGGTGAGATGGAAGGTTGGGGAGGGGGGAGGGGGCAAGAAGGCAGCCCAAAGAAAACGACAAGGCTGCTACTTTCATGCTACTTTCATTTATTGTTTTAATTAACTGGTAGTGATACATCTAGGGTAACACACTTAGTGTATTACTCGATAAGTTGTAAATAATCTGAAGTTTATATAATTGTAGTATAATTGTTGTGGATATTGGAAAAAAAAAAAAAAAGAATTAATAAAAAAAAAAAAAAAAAACTGGTAGTGATACGTCAAAACTATAAGCGTTTCATTTTTTTATTGTTGCTTTAAACTTTTGAGAAAATCCTGTCGAACGAGGAGCAGACATAGCTCAGTTGGTTAGTGCGCGGCCTTCGGAGCTAGGGGTCCTCAGGATCTCCACGTCTGTTTCGGTTTCTTTCTAATCCGTGTAGCTTCAGCTTTGAATACTCTTGAAACAGGGCGCACCGTCGGCTTCCTGGGATACCAGCCACGTAGCTGAAGGAACTACTTTTAACTAGAGGAACGCTACTGTATGATCAAAATATCACCTCTCCCAAAGTACAAGGCGTTATATCTCTAAACTGCATTCTCTAAATTTTGATCGCATTTGATTTTTTACTAACTGGCCCCCAAAGAGCGTGTTTACAAAACATTGAGCTTAAAAACGTATCAAATGGGCCTTCTAAAAGAAATAGATCGATCTTCTGAGAGGGAAGGGAGCAAATAATGAGGGGAAAAAACTTATGACATAAGGTTTGGATATGTGCAGTTCAACGTTTGATCAAGAAGTCTAAGAAAAATCGAATAGATAGTCCTGAATACCAAAAAATCATAGCTTAAAATTTCAAGCACCTGCATGAGTGCGACAGAACCACCTTGACTTTCCTCCCTTGTTAAATTATATTGACATAAATCAACACGTAGGATACCATAGGGAAATTACATTGGAAAACAAAGGCGCGCGCGAAAAAAAATGTTCTGGTGCATTTTTTACGGATTTTTTTGCTCGTTCATATTATAGAGGACATTATCTTGACCTGGAATTTAAAAAAATAATTGAACGCGATTTTTTCCCGATTTTATTTTCACCTTTTACTTTTATCTAAATTGGGTTCCCTGTGTACCTAAAGGTTGTTTTAATTGATTAATTAAGAATAAATGAATAAACTTCCATGTTCTATAAAAGATATAAATTTAAAACCTTGCATGGCTCACATGAATGAGCTGCTCAATAAATGTGATTTCAAAGTGAAAACATTTTTTGTCTTTAGTGGAAGGCTTCAAGCAGAAAATATTACTCCATGTGAATAACAAGGAACATTTAATACCATGTAAAGACATTGATACTGTACTGACGTTAGCTAGACTCAGAGTCATTTATAGTTACAAACGTTTTTACCCGGTTTTGAAGTTGTTGTATAAATAACATTTTACCACAATTGTAAAATTTCTCACGTGCTGATTGGCTAATAGCTATGTTCGATAAGAGGACAGATGCATAAAACTGACGTCATCGTCACCCAACATGAGGGCTCTGGTAGTGTGCGTGGGGCCAGTAACCCCAACACAGTAAATATTGCTATGGAAACCAACACAAAGGGCAACCATGCATATCAACCGAGACAAGGGATCCGGAGTTGGCCCCCAACATCC
This sequence comes from Anthopleura xanthogrammica, assembly GCA_964019055.1. NCBI lineage: Eukaryota > Metazoa > Cnidaria > Anthozoa > Actiniaria > Actiniidae > Anthopleura > Anthopleura xanthogrammica. The sequence goes on from OZ025224.1 coordinate 6,628,317, forward strand.
TATTGGATATGACTGCCAAAAGCACAATAGGATTCACTCCTGAGTCTCAAACGATCATGCTTCATTGGAGTATGGAATGTACAAACAATGTACGAAACAGGACTAATTCGCACTGCAGGTGGAAAGAGAGTTTTTAAGATATAATATGGACAACCTTGGAATTAGCGAATGCAGATAGACAGGCAACGGTTCAGCTACAACATCCCTGGGTACTGCATTTACTATAAATTCTTTCAACAATGAGGAAATCTTTACAAAATTCGTATTTGTTAGTCATATGTTGTCATAACTTCTAAACAAAATACAGTTATATATTATCATTATTACCAATAAAACTATAGACCAATTTTATGTTTTGTAAAAAAAATACTATAGCTAAAAAAAGCTGATCTTTTTGACCTTATATGTTAAACCTGGATAATTTAGTGTTGAGTCAAAACCTTTCACTACAGTGACTTATTTTGTATCCAATGATTTTTATATTTCTAAAACTTTAAAAGATATTATTTCAAAAACTGTATTTTAGTTGTCACTGCTTGTTATCACACAATTGTTTTAGTTGTTTCAAATGCATTCCTGACTCAATAATGGTTTTTTTTATATAGGTTGAAAAACTTTTAATTAGTATATAGCTAATTCGATGAACATTGTCACTGAAAAAAGCCTTGAGAGCGGAATCATTACATTTATTTCACTGTGCCATTTTACGACTTGACAATGTTCTTTAATAATTCTTAGTTAGCCTACAGTGAAGTTTGTTGGAAAAAGAAAGATAAATGATAGGCTTTAGGCTTTTTTCAACGTTAATTCAATTAGCTAATATATATTTTCTCTTGTTTGCATGCATGCGTCCTCTCCCCTGTTTTGCTGCTAGTGGGCTACCTGTGTCCAAGACATTTTTCTCACCATATGTGCTCAGCCAAATTTGATGTATATTGGAATCAACAAAGAGATCTTCCGTGGAATTTGTTTTGCCTTTCACAGAAAAAAATTATCATTTCTGAGCATCTTTAATTATGCAAGAGAAAAAGTGTATTCCATCACCAGGAGGGCCTGGCAATTAATTAATCCACCCAACCCTACTTAGTCTCCCTCGTTGTTCCATAAGCACAGGCATCCCACATGCAGTCTTTGGGATATTTAGAGCTCAGTTGTCAATGGTCGTGGAGGTTTGTCTAACTCTGCTGTCAGTTTTTGTATGTGTTTAGCATTGCAATCCTTGCAGTAAAGATGACCATCCAAGGGGTAGCAGCCGTCACCTCCTTTATCTGATGACAGCTGGCATTTACAGTCCTTTGGAAAGAAATTGATATCAGAACATGTTATCACTGCTTTCATTGCTACACGCTACATCAGGGTTCCCACTCATTTGAAAAAATAAAATCCCCTGACATTTCCCTGCCCAAAACCATTTTTCACAGACCACACTGTGCACTTATTTTATGGAAAAATATATTTACATGGTAGTTCGACCAAAGAAAGCTCATCCAAGAATTCTGAATTTAAAACGGTTTTTGTGAAATTCACTGACTTTTTTCCCCGGGGGGTACTCCCTATAATAGACTATACGGGGATGCTCCGCCCGAAAGGGGTACTTTTTTCAAGTCGCACGAATAGAAAAGGGGTGGAAATTTGTGAGTTTTGGTATAAAAAGGGTAGATTTTTTTCAAAAGTATATGAAAGGGGTACCTTTCCAGGCAAAAATGTATAAAAAAGGGGTAACTTGTTGCTGAAATTTGGTATAGAAAAGGGTAAGGGGTCGAGAGTCCGGGCAGAGCATCCCTGTATGAAACGACCAAAACTTCCCTCGTGTTTATATCAGGCTATGTAAACACGGCAAACGTTTTCTATTTGTTAAACATACCTCACACTTATAGCATTTTACATGGAAATCTTTGTTCATAGAAACAATGCGCACAGTTTCATCTTGACCCTAAAAAGCAAACCAGTAAACAATAAATATGACTACAGTTGAACCTTCCCACCAGGGCCACACCCAAACAGCTAGAAAAATTGTTTATGGTAACCACTTATATATACTCGAGCAAAATAAGTATATGATCGTACCATACTGTGAAATGTGCTCAGAAAAAAATTCTGAGCCCCAGATGGGAATCAAACCCATGACCCTCCATATACTAGTGGGACGCTCTGCCACTGAGCTACAGGAGACTCTAATGGTGAGTAAAGTCATTAGTATTGGTATGTTGTGACAAACGTACTGTATATGCTACAGTCACAGAAATGTCTAAGGAAATATATACGATGAACATGGTATGCGTATGATGTTGGAATGAAATGTGTATATGATTGTACTCGAGCTGAGTTGATCGCTTTACCCGAAAGGAATTATGGGTCAATACTTGTGGTTAGCATTTTCCGAGCATTTTCCGAGTATACAATGTAGACTTTTCTTGTTGTTAATGAAATAAAATTCTGCCATGAATTCAACTAGCATTTACTATTAATTTAAAGAAGGAAGAACTAGTATTTCATAAATTCTCTAAACAGAATAATGGGAAATGCTAATCAAAATACGATGCCAAATCCTCCTCAATTCTGATTGGTTGACTTTGAGTTTGTTCTAAAAGTCAACTCAGCTTGCTATGACCGAAGCCTCTCCACAACAATAATGATAATTACCAATAATTCAATTCAATTCAATTAATTCAACTCAAAGTTAAATACATATCCTATACTTAGCACATACATCTTCAGGAAGAATGAGCTGATGGCACAGTGCACACCTGGGTGAGTATTTTCTATAGTAATCCTCCAAGCAATGAACCTTGTTGAAGTTATCCAGGGTGAATGGCACACCATCCAAATTCTTGCCACATTCTTCACAGTTAAAGCAATGGGGGTGAAAACACTTTCCAGTCGCACGTAGTATCTGTTGGAAAAATAAAGTAGGTGCAGCGTTATAATTATACATTGAATACAAATAGGAATTTTTTTTTTACAGTGGATGCAATCTGCATAGCTTTGAGTTTTATCCATATTCATGTGTCTTCTAGCTAGCTGATGCATAATCATTAAACAAAGAAATGGTCAGCTATGGGACCATCATATTAATTAAGGGACATGCAAATATGACCAGGGATGCTGGATTCCATTGGGTTGCAAGCCTACCTCCCTAATCCTAGCTTGTGGTAGTCATAAAAAAAATTTCATTGAAGCAATTTAAAAAGTCTCAAGCAAAGATGCTAGATTGATGAGGCTATATATGTCAAATAGTAGGAACACATACAAAAAGATATGCAAAAAACTAAAAAAAAAAAACTAAAATGAACAAAAATCAATGTAAATAAGTTGATCATCTAATATCTATCAGAGAGTGAATTGTTTGTGACATCGATCATATAAAAAACTATGGCATAATACTGTATTTAAATACTGTACTTAAAATGGTTGAAATACACCAGAATTATGTACTGTTTAATATACAAGCAGGAGTGTTTTATTGGGTTTAAATTAAAACCAAGGCGAAGCCAAGTGGTTTTAGACCCCATAAAAAATGATCTGTGACTTTAATAAACTTTAAAAATCTCCAGGTGTATACGTGTTCGCATGTTCTGCTAAATTTTTGACAAATGAACCAAGTTTGGCAGAGAAAATCCTAGTTAAAGTTTATGCAAATGAAGATAATATTTTATCAGATTTAAAACCTCCTCTTCCATGGTTGATTATTCTATTGTGTTATTCATGAGTTTTTCAAAGAATACTTACTCGATCAGTTATATTCTTGTTGCAATACCAACAGGTTTCCAGGGAATTCTGAAATGTCATGAAAGTATATATTTTCAGCAAAACAAGACGAAATACTGAACATTAACTGGGTATATTTTGCCTATTGTTACATCATGCATCCATTGCCATGCTTGTACTATAACACTTCTCTCATATTTTGCCAATCCTTGCATGCTTTTATTACTTCATGTACGATACATGCACATCATTTCCTATTTCTTCACTAAACCTCTCAAAGAAAAACCTATATAATTTCTAAAAATAAAATGAAATAAATTTTTAAATCTTAGATTAATTACCACATAGTCTTCCTCGCAGTATGCTTTATCCTCAACTTTGTAGAAAACCTTGCCTGTTAACTGACAACCTGAAAATCATATGTCAATGTTTGTCAGTAACTACTGATTATGAATTTATTTTAGAAAATAAAATGCAAATTCAAATTTGTAGCTTGAGAACTTGCAAACAATTCCAAGGGTTGATCAGGATGATCGTATTTGATAATGGTAGGGAACTTCTTTACACATACCACATTTATTACAGACAAAGCACTTGATGTGGAAGAGTTTGTCCATTGCAGTACATCCAGTTCCTTCGCCAGACACCTTTTGGCCACATTTGGAACAGATTCCTAAAAATAACACACAATATATATATTGTAAGTGACAAAACAGTTTGGCTTATCTGCTAATATACCGTACTAGCTGCCATAGATGCATCATGCCAGCAGTAATGTCAAATCACTATATGGTAGTTTGTACTTTGATAAAACAGCTAATCTTCTGTTAGATTACCCAGTTTTGCAAATGTCTGGCTTGCATTAAGCTGATTGACCATAAAAACTAAAAGACCAGTGATGTGAGCTTTGACTTTAGTCGTCTGGGTGGGTTGGTATGATATAAAACGGGCAGACCCATAGCACATGTATATGTCATATATATTCAAGTCTAGCATTTTTTGCTAATGCTTGAATCAACAAAAGAAATTAAAAAATACTTCAAAAGAGTTCATTCAACCACTTAATAGATCTGTCATGGCCTTGGGTACCGCAAGCCACAATAATGTCCAATTATAGTCAAAAACATGTCACGATTCTTGTGCACAACTCCCTCATTATGCTATGTCACTGGTCACGCCTTTCTGTCATATATTCTTTTAGGTAGATCCACTCATAACATTATAATAAATATATAAATACTATCAATTTTTTTTTACTCTAGAGAATAAACTGAGGATAAAAATAACAGAAAAAAATATAATCCTGTTCAAAACCTTTGTAAGATAATTATTCAAAATATATAGCAGTTCCATTAAATAATGGAGTCTTTATCAAAAGTTAATTGCTAATTTATTTATCAACTGAAGTCATCTGAGTGATCATTTGATGGATAGGAAGTAAGGTGATTTTTTGAATGGTTTAATATTGACTTTACTGATTGACCATGATGGTTGATTAAAGTCCCTCAAGAATATAAAAAAAAAACTGTACATATTTATAGTACAACAAACTACTTATCTTGAGAAAACAAGTTCGAAATTTTGCGAATAACTTTTAGAATTCTTATAATTTTTTAATATCTTTCTTTGTAGCAGAAAATGATATGCCAATTACAATTAAAGACTCGGTATTATTACAATGCTTACTTTGGTAAACATTTGGATTAGGAAAAACTTTTAATTATTATAAAACAGCATTTAAAAAAATAGAGATATGGTTAAGAGGGAGAGCGAGAGAGAAAAATTAGTTGGATCGGGACTTCTTCTTTGGATCGGGACTTGTAGAACAATATTCAATATGTCTATGGCGAGTATAGTTTGCGCTTTCAGTCCGAGAATCCATCAATCAATCGCATGTTTTACTAATAAAAATCAAGGGAAAAGCGCAGACGAAGCCATATAAACCCGTATACTTCAAGGGTAGTAGCGAATCCTCCAACATATCGTAGTTAAAGTGTATCATTAGAAGTGGATATACTTCAATCAGAAGCATTCTAGTATCAGAAAACCGAAACAGATGTAGCTAGACACGCAGAAGGCACTCAAAAAGCTAGACATGGGATTTTGTGCCTTCGCAAAAGAGCAGCTTGGAGTTATTCCTCCGAGTCAACGCGTAAAGTAGTTCATACCTTGAACACAAAATGGTACGATCTCTACTTACCAAAGAAATCTGGATCGGAACTGTACTCTAGGTTCTTGACAAGAAGATCAGTAAGCGCATCTAGCTCGTCTTCAGTTGATCTATCACTGGTTGTAGGTTTTGGTGGTTCGGTTTTGTGGTGGACCAGCTTGGTTGCTGTCATACGCTTCGGTTTTGGCGAGACTGGAGGAGGGATTTTCTTTCCTACCTCGAGTCCCGATCTGCCATTTGGAGTCGCCATTCCGTACCTTGATGCCTCTTCTATGCCTAAGTTACGGTAGAGTTGATTTGCCCTCGCTTCTAAGGTATTCATTTATATTCCAAACGCAGATATCCGTAAACGCCTTTGGATGGTATTCGACGAGGAATGAAAAATATGCGTGAATGGACTATTTTGGGCTGTCGCACCACAGGCAACCCATAATAAATAAACAATAAAATTTGTTGAAATCTTGTGGTTTTTTATGTGATTTTTGAGGACAATATAGAGTAGGCTACTGACACCAACAAGAATCAAAAGAATTTTAAAGATTATAGTATAACTAAAGACCGCTTTTACATAATCCCAAAAATTATTTCAAAAAGTATTTTTAGCTCAAATTTTCTTACCCAATTATTTCATGATTTTTCCTAGCTGATTTGAATGAATTTTTTTTACCTAACTCAAAGAACGAAATTTAAGTCTCAATTTTTTTAAATTCATTTAAAGATGCATGGTATATGCATCCCGTCTGCATGCATTTGATTTTGGAGTGAAGTGGGCTCCTTTTGTTATGACGTCAAACGGGATTACTGCGGGTCATGACGTCACATGGTACACAAAATGGTGGAAGTGTCGTGGAAATGGTTGAACTTCAGAGCTCCAAGTTTTAACCTCTAAAAAATAATATTGGATATATTTATACATCAAAATGCTTATCTACGTCGAAAGCAAGGCTTTTCCGGTAAGTTCTGTCTAACGAACGGTGTTTATGTAGAGAAATGTGGTCTTGTTTTGGTGTTAGTAACTTGACATATGGCGCTCGGTTGTTTACGTGGTTACCAGAGAATGCGGTGCAAAAACTCCTATAAAAACTTCTTTCTGCCGAATATAACCTTCATAACAAGAAATGGGTACCTACAATGGCAGAATAAGTGAATTGCAAGGTTTAAGATACGCCTTGGACGAAGCTTTTGTAGTTTTGAACGCTTTCCAGACGCTAAGTGCTTTGGTCGAAAAAGGCGAATAAATTTGAGCAAAATAACATATGCAAGGGGAATGTCAGGCACATGTACCTTCCTTGTATTTATTTGTCATACTCACCACCAAGAACCAAGATCATTTGGAAGTTGGAAGAATTTGGTAGAAGTTTTGGCAGATGAAATGCTGAGCAAAACATCACCTCCCCCTCAATCCTCGTACCACACCCCCCCCCCCCCCCCCCAACGTACAAACAGTTACATGCAATAGCTCTCATAGGCCTTTTCTGAGTTAGACAATGAAGTTACTTTGTGGTCAAGTTTCTGTAAGAAACAAAACAAAGAACTGTGAATGTGTTCATGATGAAGCTAGACCAGAATATACTGTACCACGTTGGCACCATTTCAGGAAAGCAATGAATGCAATTCCATTCCCATGACATTGGGGATTAGAATCGTAAAAGAAACATTATATAGAAGATTGTAGAATTAGTGTCATTTGAAATTTTACATCGTAACTGACCAGCCATTATTTACAGGGGGGGGGGGGGGGGTAGTGCATTTTGATTTTCACTTGCACAAATTTTTGTGACCTCTCCCCCCAAATTGCCCTTTGTCTCTCTTAGCCTGTCCTTTGTGGAGCATAAAAAATGCTGGTCCCCTCTGTTTGCACCAGCCCTCCCCCTGTAAATAATGACCGGTCTCTAACAACAATCCCAGACCAACCTTCCAGGGCTAAAATGAACAGCCAGTCATCCAACAGTGGCCAAATTTTGGCCTTGCTGGTCATTTTCACCAGCAAAAATGAGCCAAAAACAAGTTATGACCAAGCTACAACCAATTTTATAGGTCATCATGACCTGCAAATGACCTTTGCTGAATAGACCTTTTTACAGTTCTGTCCAATGACTATCAATAGTAGTTCCAAGTCGAGTCAGCTGGAGTTGCTGCACTATATACATTGGTCTAATCCACGGTTAATAAATTGTGTATGAATATGGTCGTGGCAGAGTATTAAGCAATTTAAGTAATCGCAAGTATAGAAGCCCGAAAAAATTTTCGGGGCTTCATGGGATTTTAACCCATGACCTTTGTATACCTTTTAGTATACCTTTTAGTATTTATTGGAACTATTATTCATGGTCAGGGTTCTGTAAAAAGGTCTATTGTGTTAAAACAGAACATTATTATCCAAAATTTGTCAAATATATTATGAATTTCCAATGTCTTTCTTTTTTTTAGAACAAGACCTTCACCTTGGTATGCAATCTACATGATACCATTGCCAGAGCCAGGGCTCAGATGCTACACATCCTCTATGAATTGGGCAGAGAAGAACATCAGTTTAGGTTCAGGTTCAAAGGAGAATATCTCAGAGATGCTTACACATTTGAGGTATATTTAATAGGGCTGAAAATGTCTGGCCAGAATTGGAACTTGTCCAGTCAAATCTTTGCCTTGCCAGTCATTTCAACTTTGTCTAGTAAAATTGACTCAGAAACATTTTTAGTTATCATCAAGCTAAAACTTTTTTCACTTGTCATCATGACCAGTGAGTCTGACCAGCCATTATTTCAAGCTGCTATATTTCTAATATTTAATTCAGATTGTAAGAAAACAATAATAGACTGTTTTTTTTCTTGGGCTTGTTTTTTCTCTATTTCAGACCATGTGTCATTCCCTAGAGTATCATTTCTTTGTATAAGGATAATGCATAAGAATTAAGACGCATGAATATGGATACAACTCAAACAAAGAATCTTATTCTCAAGGGAATGACACAATGATCTAAAATGGGAAAACATTTATTTGTTTTCCAACCCAATATTAAATTAAAGGGGCACTTGGACGAAAATCAATGAAAACTTGAAATGACTTGAAACTTGGTTAAACCTATCTATATAGCTCTAATAGTATCCAAGCAACATATTTTCTTCACAGTTAAAAGTGGTGGGTAAAAATTGTTCATTTTTTTCAGCATCTAAATTGTGAGTAAATGACGTCATTTACTCAACCCTATTGTTCTTTTACCTTTTGAACCAAAATTTCTCAACTGCAACTGGCTCCCAGGCTAAGATTTTTGCAAATCTGGTTTTCCTGATCATGATTGAGTAATATTATCCTCAAATATTTGAATTATTCGGACTTTCGAAAATTAGGGCGTTTTCATCCAAGTGCCCCTTTAATTTGCTGATTATTTTTCCAGGATTACAGAATACTGGATAATTCTGTTATCAAGATGGTTCCAATGAGCAAGAGACGAAAGGGTGCTGGAAATGTAAGGAAACTTTTTAGATTAAAGTTTGTCAATTATAAATATTATGTAATGCATGAATATAATTATGTCCCACAGTGCTCGACACTAACATATACATCTACTAGTCTCAGACTAGTGAAGGTTTGCAAGTGTGGACTAGTGGGATAAAGACCTTGGGACTAGTGATTATCCACAGTGACTAGCCCAAGGACTTTTAAAAAGGGGCACTTGGATGAAAATCGATGAAAATTGGAAATGCCTTGAAACTTGGTTAAACTTATCTATATGGCCCCAATAGTAGCCAAGCAACATATTTTCTTCACAGTCAAAATTGGCGGATAAAAATTATATATTTTTTTCAGCATCTAAATTGTGCATCAGCATCTAATCTTTTAGTTTTTAAACCAAAATTTCTCAACTGCGAGTAAATTCCAGGCTAAAATTTTTGCCTGAATCTGGTTTTCATAATCATGATTGACTCATATTATTCTTAAAATACTTGAACTATTCGGACTTTGGGGCGTTTTCATCCAAGTGCCCCTTTATATTACTGTAAGTACCTAAAAAGTTAGTGTCGAGCCCTGAGTCCCAAATTGGGTTAGGGGGCTGTCCAATATACATCAATAGTATATGACATTTGGGGTAAGGTAGGAATAACTCCATGAAGCTTGTACCATTATTATTGTTGCTTTTTTCAGTCTACAGTAAATCTACATGGATCACGAGCTAGTTCCATGAATAATGATGATGATGATGATGTCCATGACTTCATGCCAACAAATGATAAACTTAATACTACCCAAAAACAGCCAGATGATGTGCAGAAGGCCCTGAATAAAGAAATATCCATCTTTACTAAACGAGAACAGTTACTCATGGACTTCAAGGTAAGCATAACTATGATGTTAGCCTGGTGAAGACATATTTAGTTGTTATTTACTGGCAGGCAATCTGGATATTAACGAAAAGCTGTGCCAGAGGTCTTGAATATACGTACGGACCTAGACCATTAGGCAAAGGCACAGTTTTTCCCTTTCCGAACTGACTTTAGGAAGGTTTTTTCCCCAAGGCATTTACTTTTCCACTTGTTTTGCAATTTGTTTTGTTGCTTAACAATCCATTTTCCTAGTATACTATCTTAGTTTTAATTGTGGAAAGTGAATAACCCTTTTAATTTGTTAGTTTTAGCAGTATATTTTCAACTTTTTTAATCAAGAACTTAATTTTCTCCCAGATTTTGCTTTGGATACACTTCCTTGCTACAATTTTATCTGCGACTACTTCATATCCATACTCATCTGTCTGGTCTGGTAGGTGGATTGGATTGATTTTTTGAAGTTCATGTTATTTACAACCTAGAATAACAATATAACAAATTATTTATTTATTGGGGGGGGGGTACTTCGTTTCATACGGGGATGCTCCGCCTGGACTCTCGACCCCTTACCCTTTGATATACCAAATTTCAGCAAAAAGTTACCTCTTTTATATACTTTGTTGCCTGAAAAGGTACCCCTTTCATATACTTTTGAAGAAAAGCTACCCCTTTTTCATACTAAAATTCACAAATTCCCACCCCTTTTTAATACCTGCAGCCTGAAAAATGTACCCCTTTCAGGCGGAGCATCCCCATATAGTCAATTATAGGGATTACCCCCCTGGGATTCTTTGCTTGCTGTTGTCATGCTTGCTGTTGTCATGCTTGCTGCCATTCTACAACTTTCCACTTACTTCTATTTTCAATGTTATGTGGACTCTGTTGTTGTGAGTTGCCCATTGGAATTTTTCACTGCGGCCAGTCAAAAATACATAAGGTGCTGAATGATTATTTTTTGATTTATGGAAGACAAAACATTACCTGCACATTGACATTTGAACTTCGTTGTCAGGGTTATTATGAGAATTGCAGTTAGGTGTCATAAGGTCCCTATTATACTGGCTAATCTTTCTTACATATCTCTAGGTCTTTTGATGATCTTTGGGTTTCTTTACTGCCCAAATTACACAAGACTTGGAGGTTTTGTTGGAAAGTATGGCATGAAGTAAGTGTGAAATGTACTACTAACAGTGTCTATTAATAGAGGATTTGCACCATCACATGATGGCAGCCATGACAGGATACAGGAACAATTCAACCTGGTCTTATCTGATAGTTTACATGAGAAAGAATTCAGTTTCCCAGGGGGAAAAAAGACTTTATTGTTGTGTCTCCTGTCGTGGCTGCAATCACGTGATGGTGCAAAGCCTCAGTAGGCACACTAAATCCATTAAAAATGACAAAATACCAGTGAGTGATTTTGAAATGCATACTGTTTGTGACATGAGCCAACATTATGAAGAATTGCATTTATATCATTCTATAATGGTATGTAATTTGGGGTTTGTAAGGTCGGGGCACTACCAAAAAATTTCCAAGACCCCCTTCCACCATAAATAATGAATGGTCACTATAAAAAAAGATTTGAGAATAGGCCTTTTGCAGGATATAATCACGTGACTGTTAACTGATGGCAAAAAAATTCGGACTTCATTAATTTTAAAAACTTTTGTGGGATTACTAAATAAATGTCAGTTTTTTTCTCTAATAAGATACTTTCAATTTCAAGATACAAATCAATTTAAAGTTTGTTTGCCATCCAGCAGAGCCTTCCCCAAGAAACCTTGGGCTGAATTGATTCATTATCAAAGTGATATATCAGCATGTGACTGTTTGATGCAAATGGCCTTCGGCTCGTGGTTGTATATCTGATACAACACTGACACGAATATTGTATATTACTTATGAAACGTCTAGGTGTATACATTCATGTTCTACTAAAATTTTAAAGATAAAATTGAATTTGGCTGAGAAAATTGGAGTTAAAGTTTATGCAAATCAGGACGATTTTGTATCAGATATACAACCTCCACGAACAATAGCGACCTTCAGATTCGACTACGAGTACGAGAACGAGTACGAGTACGAGTTTTAAACTCTCAAAGATTTGCACTATAATTTCGTAGCCGTGGTGGAGTACGTAGATTGAAACTTAAGATTGTTAAAAATAGGAAATCGAATATGATTCAGTGTTAAGCACGAGCACAGGGCCAATTTCAAAACTCATACTCGTACTCGTTCTCGTACTCGTAGTCGAATCTGAAGGTCGCTAATGATTTCTACTGTGTTTTCCTCATTAATTATTCATGAGTTTTATAACTGATGTTGACAATGTACTTTATTTTGTTTTTCTTAGTAAAAGCCACTTCATGATCTTCTTTTCTATTGGTGCCTTGATGAATCTGACGGCATCACTTTTATTGGGGATATATCTAGTATTTGAAGCTATGGTACGTGAGTCAGCATACATACTGTGGGTTTGGATTAGAATTCATTTATTTCATGTCCGTCCATCCATCCATGCGTCTGTCCGTCCGTCCTTCCATCCATCCATCCATCCATCCATAGCAAATTATCAAACAACTTTGATTCATTATTTTTCTAGGAATATCTTTGTGATATAGAGGCAACAAGTTGTATGAGGCAAAAAGAGTTAATGTGGTGGTCAAGTAAGTTAAATAAATAATTTAATTTTAATTAATGCTTACATGTCACTCATGTTCCTAGTATCGAGACTTTTGTTTTGATTTTGCAAATAAATTTATTCCATGTTTATCTCAAAACTTTCATTAATGCTGCAAGACTTTTAATAATATTATTATGCTTTTCTTGTTGTTTCAGTTATATTTAACGTGGGTCAGGCATTGTGTTTAGCTGCTAGTATTTTCATCTCCACAATGCTGATTTTTAACTTTAAGTATGAGGTGTGTTATTTATTGGTCTGTTCCTACCATCACCCTATCTATCTATTGCATTCCATTCATTCATCCCATCTCATTCCATCCAATCCCATTTCAATTTGTCCAACATATCCATCCATTGCCATTCCAAGTTCCATTCACATTCTAATTTGCCCAATCCATCTTATATCTTTCATCTTTCATTCATTCATTCATTCATTCATTCATTCATTCATTCATTCATTCATTCATTCATTCATTCATTCATTCATTCATTCATTCATTCATTCATTCATTCATTCATTCATTCATTCATTCATTCATTCATTCATTCATTCATTCATTCATTCATTCATTCATTCATTCATTCATTCATTCATTCATTCATTCATTCATTCATTCATTCATTCATTCATTCATTCATTCATTCATTCTCATCCCATCCCATCCCATTTCAATTTGTCCAACCTATCCATCCATCCATCCATCCATTCCACCCATTCATTACTTTCATTAATCCATTAGTCTCTCCATCCCATCCATTCATTCATTCATTCATTCTTTCTTTCATTCTCATCTCATCCCATTTCAATTTGTCCAACCTATCCATCAATCCATCCATCCATCCCATTCATTCACTTTCATTAATCCATTAATCTGTCCATCCATTAAATCATTAACTCACTTCATTGTCCACTGCACTGAATTCTGATAGAACCCTGATAGTAATTTAAGATATTACTGCCGGTAGGTTGGTGATCTTATTGAGACCTACCTTGTTCAGACAAGAGACCTTGATAAGGTAATGAACAGTGCAAAGTTGGGTAATGTGAAGGAGAGGCGCCATGCAGCATTTGAATTAGCAAGTCTTGCTGCCACTGGGGATGAGACCAAGTTCAGAATAGTCAGCGAAGGAGGGTAAGCATAGTAGGGGCTAGGGGCTGATTTCAGGGTGTGGTGGGGTGTTGGACACTCCCCTTTCATTGGATTGAGGGAATCTTTGCTAAAGAATAGTAGTATCTAATAGCAATGTGGAATAAGGCATTGCAATTTATGACTTGATAGATAAGTCTTTATTTTATATTATGATATTGGGAGTCATTGCCGAGTCTCCCTAGACAGAGGCTTATGTTTATGTATATGACCAGACTCACTATCACTACATTTTAATATAACTCCAAGCACTCAACTCTCAACTCCCTTGATGTAGGAAGAGGGAAGATATTTGATAGATGTCCAAATATTATGGTTGGTGGAGGGGGGCTTGCATGTCTCAGTTAGGGGGTAAAGGGGGGTTAATGTTGTCCATGACTTGAGTATAACTTGCTTTTAGCCTATCACTTTAAAGATTGCTCTGCAGTCCCTACCTATGCCAGATAACCTGTAGAAGTGCAATCCACCAGATGCCTTCCAGATTGGGGTTTGGCAGGGCCTCTGACAGGTTGCGGGAAATAAAATGCAAATTGTGCGGGATTTGAGACGTAAATTGTGCGAAAAAAATCGTCGATTGTGAGGGATTTTTTTAACTAAAGTATTCTTTGCTTAGTTAGGCCTCTGACAGAATGCGGACGACGTCTTAATCCCTGAAAAAAATCCGAAGCAAAAAAAGGGGGGGTGTATCGCACAACAACGTTGTTGTTACTTTCTATACACTTACCAGGCCCTTTCATGATCTCCTTCTAAGAACACCTCGTAGGTTTTATAATAACAAAATGGCGGATACTGAGTTTCAAAATCTTCCCTTGCAAAAATCATGGATCTTCCCCTAGTAATGAACAGGTATATTTCCAGAATGGTTTTCTTATTTTTAATTTATTTTCACAGATTGGAAACTTTGACAAACTTGTGTCTATCCCAAGACATTGTAAGTGATTGAAGGCTCTGGTTTTAATCACGAGTCAAATTATTAAAAATTTTGAGAATACTTAAATGTCAACTGAAGGATTATATGGTGTTATTAGTAATAACTAATGAATACTTAAGACCTTATTTATTTTATTACACATTTAGGGTCGATATCCGTGAAATAAAGCCATGAATAAAAACCATATCAGTGAAGTGATAAGGCCCGTTTACACTAGCAACTTTTTCGCGCGACTTGAGCGGCGATTTTATGGCGATAGATCGCAGCTATGTCGCCACCAATTCAAACATGATCGAAATTTAGTGCAACTCACTGGGATTTGGGTCTCGATAAAATCGCAATTAAAATCGCTGCTCAAGTCACGTGATAAATTTGCTAGTGTAAACGGGCCTATACGATATCACTTCATGGCAAACTGTCCAATAAAATCTCACAATATATAATAATATATATAACCAACCCTAAATGTGTAATAAACAAATTTTTACATGTTAAGAGCTGATATTATTTTTATTAACTCATTTCCTGTATCATATCGCTCGCTCGCTTGCGGACTCGCTTGTTTGTGATAAATTTATGATATGGGGAACTCATGAATAAAAACAATATCAGGCTCTTAACATGTGATAATCTCTATATATCATTCATTCTCCTGGGAAATGATTATAGACTACCTATAATGTAAAATATAAGTGTTGCTATTCAATTGTACTCAACAGGCAACACAAGAATATGCAACAGAAGCAGTAGCAGAGATGCTGACCATTCCTGCAATACAGGTACAGTATCTGAACTTCTTTTATCAAGAGAGCATAAATAAGAGGGGGAAACATCTTAATACCATGCACGCCATGGAATTCCCGGTTGGGCTATTTTAGGATCTGCTTACAAACAATTTTTGCCATACCCTATTTCTGTGCATCAAAAATTGTGTACTTCATCACAACCTGGAAGTAGCAAAAGCATGTAAAAATTTTGGGGAAAAACATATTAAATATTGCATCTTTTTGAACGTTCAACAGCCTCAGTCGTGTTTTATCAGAGAACAGAACATACTAGACAATCCTGTACTTTTCATAATTCTGCAACCTACCAACACCAGACGCGTTTTGAGTTCTGTCTTCAAACTATGACTGGCCGATCTCATTCTGACCACGAGCGATAAAGAAATTCCCATTTAAAAATGGATGTCTTGCCATGGGAATTTCCTTATCGCTTGATTGGAATGAACTTGGGCCATCGTAAATTTGATTGATGGTAGCCAAAACGCCAGGCACCTGAAGTCAACAGTAGGTCACAGAATTATGAAAAGTGCTGTAATTTCATTTTTAAACAAATTCAATCAATTGTTCTTTTCTATACATTCTTTTTCAGCTACACTACTAACTACTACTACTACTATGTTTCTCAATTTAAAGGATTCATTTGTGGAACTTGGTGGTGTACGAACACTGTGCGCACTGTTGCATAGCAAAGACAAACGTATCATCAATGAAGCACTCACAGCTCTATCCTACATAGTAGCTGATAGTGAAAGTAACAGACAAGCCCTCCTGATGGAAAATGGGTAAGTATCTATCTCTATCTATCTGTGTGTCTGTCCATTTATCCACAACAATGTCCAGCCATTAATTTGTACATCTGTCTTTCAGTTTCTATCCATCTGTTCAACTGTCTTTCAGTCTTGTCATCCTTACATCCACCCATCCATCCATCCGTCCATCCCATCCATCCATCCATCCCATCCATCCATCCATCCCATCCATCCATCCATCCCATCCATCCATCCATCCATCCATCCCATCCCATCCCATCTATCCATCCATCCATCCATCCCATCCATCCCATCCATCCATCCCATTCATCCATCCATCCATCCATCCATCCATCCATCCATCCCATCCATCCATCCATTCTCTGCTTTGTGGCATACATTACCTAACCTTTTATTATTTAGTGATAGTAAAACTTGTTTATTCATTATTGACAAGCATATTTGTTTCCTTCTGTGTTTAGGCTGGATGATTTGTTTTACATTGCCAGTAGAGGTAAGAAAACCTGTAAAATCTTATTGTCATTTGAAAGTTATCATGATTTAGCAGAACATTAGTAGACAATACCTGCAGTGGTTTTCAAAGAATGAGGCAGCACAATAGAATACAATAAAAACAATACAACAGAATACAATAGACAATATAGGCTTTCACAAAGTCTTTCGTCACTGTGCCAGTTGCTACAATCAAATTTGTGCAATGCTATGTGCAACAACAAAAAATTGTGAGACAACCCCTGTTTCACTGTGCAATTTTCCAGCAACTTGTCTCACAATGGCACAAATTGTGGAGAAAATAGCACAGTATAATAACACGGCCTTTAGCCAATAGCTGGGTTTCACTTGACACCATTTCCTGTCTCATGCAGAATGTTCATCAGCTGAATCACAAGTTTTCAATAGAATTCTTTCTGGCTGACAGCACATGGTGGTCAGTGTTTGACCACCATTTGGAGCAGATAATGAGATTCAAAAACTTTTATCTTCTGATTGAAACCCAGCTATTGCTTTGACTTTGATCAACCCTGAGGTTGTTTCAGTGTACGAGGGAGGTGTGAGTGTACTGATAAAATTTGGGAGTTGGTGTGGACTTGCCTGTCTGTTATGCCTTGCTCATTGGTCCATGTTTTCTACCATTTTATTGCAGTACATGTCCCCGCTTCTAGAATTGTTGCTGCCATATTATTGGAGCTTGCCTTCAGTGCGGAGATCAGAATCATGCTGTCATCACAAGAGGCATCAGGTAACTATTGACACTGCCCGAAAATGCCTCGAGATCCTGTCTGCGCCAGCGATATTTTTGAAAGCGCTCGCACATCTCGAAAATGGTGTATTTTAATTTAACTTGTCACTCATAAAGGGCAAAGCAAACCATGTGGCCGAGCAACAGCTAAATAAACATGCGCAATAAGGACCCATAATACCGCTGAACACATTCTGCTCCAAGTTAACTTTGCTTAGAGAGGTTTTCGGATGGGTGGGAAAGATGGGGTACTGACTTACAGCACGTACACGGTACGACTTGCCCGGACATTGAAATGGCTTCCCATTGTCTGGCATTAATTCATCCAATCACAACACGTAGTTACACGTACGGTAAGGACGGCACGGCTACAGAACGGCTACGAATCTGCAGTACCGTTTCCCACTCACACGATAACCGCTCTAGAAATAACCGCATTTTGTTAATTTGCTTTTAACATTTTAGTGACCAGTTGTGAAAAGTTATGCAGAACAAAAGACAATGAAACACAAAGGCTTTCACTCCAGACTCTAGAACTCTTGGCCATAGAATACTCAGACACTATTGTTCAACACGTAAGTACTTGAAGATTTATTGCTTCATATTTAGGAGGGGAGGGGAGGGGTGGGTTTACATGGATAGAACAATTCCTGCTTCGTATTTAAGAGGGGAGGGGAGGGCACCAAGAAACAAGCAACAGAATTTTACCCTTGGGTTCCCGAAATGAGGGGAGGGGAGAGAAAGAGTCTTATGGTCTCTCTTTTATTTCCCACACCCTTTCAATATCTGTGCCATCATTCAGCCTCATGGATATGATAAATCGGATATAAGTAAATTTATCATTCAAATTATTTTTTCCGCCATTTTGATTGGACGAGAGAACTGCAAATAACTGCCTACAAATAACGGTCTGCTCATGCGCATTACGGTGCAAAGCCATTTTGCTGCAAATAACGGTCTGCTCATGCGCAGTAACGTTGCATTTGACAATGGCTCACTTCCCTGAACTGAAAAAAACAATGAACTGACTTCTTTGTTATTGTTTGACTTGTGCGCACTGCACGTAGAGAGTAGTCAACGACTCTCTTCTTGACTAGGTCTTGTAGTTCTTTGTTCTCCTCTTCGTAGTGACACTAGAGAAAAACGTTTGCGCATGCGTGCCTTTCAGCATACTTTCCAAGAATTTACAAGAGTTTGAGTGAGAAAGTAAATGCTTGTTTTCTCCAAGTATACAAAAAAATTCGCGGGTATACTTTTGTGAGACCAAGATACGGTATTAATAAAGACAATATGAAAAAATTAGCCTTAAGTTTTAAGAACTGACTTTAAGTTTTGGCATTTTGTAAAGACTCTTCTTCAGGGAAGTGTGAAAGTCAGATTTGCATATTTTTACAATAGCACGAAGACGCTTTTGACTAATTTGCATACGGACTTAGAGCATGCGCAGACGTTTCTCACGCGTGTCCTTCGTAGTAACACTTATGCATGAAGACTCCCAGTTTGATATATTAAAAGGAGGTATTTGTATTATGATTGCAGGATGGTTTGCTGGATTACTTGCTCAATCTACCAGGAAACAATGAAGATGAACAGCTTCATCTCCTGGCCAGTAAGATACTGCTCTACTATGCTGAATGTGAAACAGTAAGTACATGCAGTTCAACAAGAATGGCAAAAAGAAATATGTGTAGTTTGAAAAAAATTGCTAGATTTCCTGTGAAAGAACAGGGAACCCAATTTAGATAAAAGTAAAAGGTGAAAATAAAATCGGAGGACATTATCTTGACCTGGAATTAAAAAAATAATAATTAAACGCGATTTTTTTCCGATTTTATTTTCACCCTTTACTTTTATCTAAATTGGGCTCCCTGTGGTGAACATTTAAAATATCCATTGTTGCAGGCTGCACGTTTAATATCCCCTCCCGCGACCCGAATTTTTCATTTTTTTGCTTCACGAAAAGTAGACCCGGCTTCTACTTTCTGCAGCAATTTTTGTAATAATTTACATGCACATCCTGTAACATGTGCAACTTGTGATTAGAGGTGTACACGAGTCAATCATTCACTGTTCATCATCTATTCTAATAACGCATGCAATTTGCAGCATTTTTTGTTTTTCATGAAACAAATTGCAACGGAGATCATCGGTGTGAACATGACCTCGTGCAACCTGAATTTTTTCGTGAGACAAGCTGCACAAGAAATCGTAACGTGTAACAGGGCATTTTAATAACTATAATAAATTAATAACGTTATTTACGTCTCGAATCTTATAGCTGGGAACACGTACCCTACTAATTGGGGAGACCTTTAATCTGCCAATTGAGGTTTTTCATTGTGACGTCACGTAATCCCAAAAACAAATTTTTTGTTTAATCAAGAAAAGAAGTTTGCAATCAAATTTGTCATGTAGATATTAGTAAAATTGCAAAGTTTTGTGAAAATTGTCCATAATCCAGAGAATGTATGAATTTTTGAATTTGACAACTTTTACAAAGAAATGTATGTTGGCAGGCAAATTTTGCCTGCCAACATACATTTCTTTGTAAAATTTCATGTTTTTAAAAATTGATATCTTCTATAGTTTACGCAGAATCTTCACGAAACTTCACAGTTTTACTAATATCTGTATGAAAACTTTGAATATCGACTCCTTTTTCAGATTAAAGTGCACATAACCTTTTTTCCAATGCCTTCAATACTGATTCTACATGAAGTAAATAGTCCAATGGTATAATATTTCTTGATTTGAGTGTTGCGTCTTTAAGTTATGAAGGTTTATATTTCCAATATGTTAATGACTGTGACGTCAGGTAAGGCTTCATTAAATATACAAAATTGACCTGGTTCACACAAACAGTATTTAAAAAGCACCATTATTTTACTCGCGGTTTACATAAAAAGATATTTTAAATTTTTTTTTCTTAAAATGGCCAGTGTTTAGTACTACTAGTTACAACAAATACACTAAAATACCTTAGTAGACGTCACAGTAATTAACATATTGGTAGTATAAACCTTCATATCTTAAAGACACATCGCTCAAATCAAGAAACATTTTACCATTCAACTATTTACTTCATGTAGAATCGGTAGTTGAAGGCATTGGAAAAAAGGTTATGTGCACTTTAAAGAAATTTCTCTACATTGTGACGTAACATGAAAAACCTCAATACTAGAGTATTCATGTGGCATGTTTTCTTCCACAGGCTTGTCAGAAACTTGTTGACTTTGATGAGCTGAGGAGCTGTCTAATGGACTTTGCTTTTGGCCAAGATCCACTACTACAGAATATTGTAGCAAAGATTATCCTAGCCATGATTGAATCACATGAAAACAAGTAAGTAGTATCGAGGAAACAGACGTTTTTACAAACCATAGGCAAGGTCCTGAGGAGGGAGGGGGGAGGGTTTCAGAGGGTTGGGAACCCCTTGTCTTCTAAATTTTACTACAATCAACTATAATGCACTGCGCGCCTATACCATTGTTTAGTATACGAAATTTACCTTGGATTCGTTGCCAAAATTTCTAAAATCTCACGAAAAGCATAAAATAACTACGTATCATTATATCTTGATGGTTTTGAAACTTTTAGTTTGAATAACAAGACCGATGGAACTGGATTCCCAAACTTCACCTACAAAACCGTTATTTTGCCTGACAGAGAAAATGGTGTATTGCATTGTTTTAGGCACGCAATGCACTGTAGTTGACTAGGATTTTTTTAAATAATACCCATTCAATCTTATTTGTCTTTTATTTACGTTTCATTTTATTTTTTAAAAAATCCAGGGATGCAATTGCCTCTATTGGCCTTGAAGAAGTCCTGATTTACATCAAAAATGAAGCAATGGATAGAGATGCATGGGAAATGGCTGATCAGGGTCTAATGATACTACACAATATCAGGCCTTCTCTTGTCAAAACTGACTCAGCCTCATCTCTTGGCTCTATTAATAGCAAAAAGAACCTGTGATACTATTTATAGGGAGACATATCCAGCTGGGCAGTATTAACTTTTCTAATATAACCAATCATAGTCCGTTGCGGTTTTTTATGGCTTGCCATGTGTTAGCCTCCTACGCAGACGCTCTTAGGGTCGTCACGCAATAGAAACGTTGCGTGACGACGTGACGACCCTAAGAACGTCTGCAAAGGAGGCTAGCCATGTGTTCAAGTACTTTTTTCTACCTGAAAACTATTGACAATAGACCCTTTTCGAATATGGCGTCTATGACGTCATACGAGGAGCCGAGCATGTCCCAGATGTTATGAGTGATAATGATTGTGTTTTGAAATCCGGGGTATTCCAGTCCCGGATGCTGCTAGTGGAAATCATTGGGTTTCGACATCCGGGACATTCTTAATCTCCTCGTTTGACGCCATAGACGCCATATTCCAAAAGGGTCTATTGAATCCAATACATTTTAAGTCTCAGAAAAGTCCAAATCTCTTAATCAGGGGGACATATATTTCATCTGTGATTTATCTAAAAAAAACCCGGGGGGGGAGGTACTCCCTATAATTGACTATACGGGGATGCTCCGCCCGAAAGGGGTACGTTTTTCAGGCCGCAGGTATAGAAAAGGGGTGGGAATTTGTGAATTTTGGTATAAAAAGGGGTAGCTTTTCTTCAAAAGTATATGAAAGGGGTAATTTTTTGCTGAAATTTGGTATATCAAAGGATAAGGGGTCGAGAGTCCGGGCGGAGCATCCCCGTATGAAACGACCCGAAGTACCCCCCCCCCCCCCCCCCCGGGCTGAAAACCACTCGAGACATGATTTATAAAACAAGGTGAAGGACCGTAGGTTTTGGTCAACTCCGAGCGACCATGTAATATCCTATATTTATATCCTTGCGAGCAGGAGTGTTGTATATAGTGTACATATATTGCTAGTAGTAGATTATAGTATTTATCCCACACCATAGAAAATACAGCCAATCAGAAAGCAGGAAAGCCGTTGTACTGCGCGTTGAATCTACGCATTTGCAATTTCTATGGTGTGGGATAAAAAGGTTATACAATGGTTTCTCGTGGCTTACTGTGGATATCCCACTCGTCACTTGTATTTTCTTTGTATACAAACTCGCCTAAAGGCTCGTGTGTATACTAGAAACTACAAGTGACTCGTGGGATATTCCACGGTATGCCACTCGAAACCATTGTATAACTAGTATAATTTAACCCAATCCATTCAAGCCACAATCGAGACAAAAATTAGGCTTACTTAAACCTGCAATAATCGTAGTTTCAAATTTGTACTGTTAAACAAAAGCAAGTGTGCAAGGGATTCTGGTAGTTGTAGTACATGACACCATAATGTAATTACGCCTGCCTATAGCTATAAAACCCCCAGCTCTTGTAGTTTACGGGCAGTCAGATAGCCCACACAGCAGCAATTTATGGGTGATAATTACTAATTTGGGCTGCAGGGCTTAGATATATTAATACTGGTTTGATAATGTACATATTAGAGTATTGACCTAAACCCGTGCATCCTAGACATTAATGACATGTGTGTATCTATGACACGAGTGAAAAACGCACTGCGCATGCTCGGAAGTTCGGCAGAAAATTCATAGACGAGTCGAGTTTACGAAGAAAACCATTTGAGATTTACATGTCTCGCATTATGCGAATTTCTCTCATATTATTTGACCAGAGAAAAAAACAACTAAAGTAATGTGTCAGAAAAAAATAAGCACTAACTTTCCGAACTAAAGGTCGGTAAATTTCAAATGGTTTTCTTTGTAAACAAGACGAACTCCCGAGCGTGCGCAGTGCGTTTTTTACTCGTGTCTGTATCTAAAACTTCTTAAAGTTTGACTTGTTTTTGATTTTTTTATTCTTTTTTTAAGACCAAAGCTAAACACCTATTTTATTAAACCCTGAAACAGCCTCTGGGCTAAGGAAAACAACAAGGGTGGAGAATGAGGAGGAAACGAGAGTATGAAGTAAGAGAGCACATCTCCGTGCCCGCCCTATGATAATTATTTGAAAATCTATTTTTAGCTTTGCGCGCAGCCTAAACTGAATCAGGAATGCCATGATAAAATATTTTCGGCTGCGCGAGGAGCTAAAAATAGATTTTCAAATAATTATCATAGGGCACGGAGATGTGCTCTCTTACTTCATTCTCTCTTCGGACGAAACCAACCTTCGAATTAAGGGAGATACCAGGAATTGAAACTAAAGGCCCAAGAGGTGTGAGGCAAGTGAATTTCTTATATGCCGCCACCCTTAAGCTGCGATTTTCCCTTCCTGGTCTTGAAACAAGCTTGCATGCATGCACATTTAAAAGGGACAGCCAGAAGGCTGATATGAGAGGCCTATAGGTTCGCCTATGATCGAGTCCATATTTTCACTACTTGCAATACGTAAGAGTTACTTACCGAAAACCGTGACAATAAGACATATAAAGCAAATAGGTTCGAGTGTTTCCAATTCCAACCCTTCCATTAATCCACTCACACTTCCACTCATCCATCCATCCATCAATCTACATACACCCACCCATCCGTTCATCCGACCACCCACCCATCCGTTCATCCGACCACCCACCCATCCGTTCATCCGACCATCTGTTCATCCGACCACCCACCCATAGAAATCAGTATTCATCTATCCGACCGCGCACTTTTCCTTCCGTTACGTATCGTTAAATGAGAAGGATACCGAAACATATTTTAGCGCAATATAATCACAATGATTCAAAAACCATCAAATACTTTCAATTGCTTTTTATTTTCGCCTCAATCTTTAATCATGATGGCTTTTATTTCGTCCATCTTTTACCAATTATACGAATTATGACATTTATATCTTGGTTTTTATCCTCTTATCACCAAGAAAGACCCTAAAAAAATACCCGTTTTCAAGTTTATCCACACGCATTCGATTATTTCGTTACTTAACCATCAAATGAGCCAAAAGATTCAGCTTGATGTCACCGCTGTAGGCGACAATAAGAACTTTGATAACGGTACCAACTGGGGTTTCTGCTGGAGCACTCAGATAGACAGAAATGTGCCCTGGGCTTGCATTTGTCACCGTTAAGGAGCTGCCGACAGAGACTCCCACACTTGATGGAGCTACGGATGCCTTTACTGAGAACGTCTTTGATCCACTACCTGCATAGTCTATGGCAGCATGGAAAGGCGATCTTGAACCTCGTTCGATGGTCAGAAGACTCTGCTCGATCTGAGTACGTAGAATGGCGGTTTGTGGTCTGATATCTTTACGTGAAAGTCGCTGGAATGCGTTGCCATCATGCGTCTTACCCGACAGCCGGATCCTAAAGGCTCTAGCAGAAGGGAGGTCGAAGGTGGCAGTGTCACAATTGATCGTCAAATTCTTGATGCTTTCTCCTTGTTCGTTGAAAAGATCAGCTTTCAATGTCCCATTGTTAAGACGTGAAATATGCGGAAGAAGAAGTTTCACCGTTGCGTTTTCGCCTGCAGAAACGGGGTTAGTATAGTTAGTATAATGATGTTGACTTCCTATAGCCGAATTTTCTTTCTTTGCCTAGCTGCATGCATTTCCATCAATTTGACTCAAGAATATACAGCTCTAGCTAAATAACTCAAGTTAAATTCCTGGACAAAAGTGTTAGAATTCTTTCACCGCCCTTTTCTTACATTTTTTGGTTGAATCCCTACACTCTTAGGCTTAACCCTCCCCCCACCCCCCCCACCTCCCCAGACAATGTTGTGTCCTAGTCGAGTCACCACCAAACCTTTCAAGGCAACATTGGATAGGGGGAGAGGGAGGTTTATGCGGAGCATTTTGCAAAAGTTTTAATTCGGTAGTACAAAAAGCTGGGTCGCAATGAAAAAGCGAAGGTGTCCCATGCAACAGGTTTTGTTCAAGATTGTAGCTAGCTCAGTGGAAAAAGACAGGTGTTTTTTTATGTTAATGTTTCATAATGTTCAAAATACAATACAGCTCTCAATCACTTGACGCTTACCAATAAGCGGATTGGATATTGGGACAACCAATCCAGACGGTTTTAGAGTCCTGACAAACATGTGGTCAAACTCGATGTTGGACAGTGCGCTGGCTTTGATCTGAATTAAAAAGTACATTACAGACTATTACAAACCATTAGCCAGGGTTTTTTTTCAGTTTTGTTTATGGATCCTACCTGAGACACCCTACCACTCCATGTGTACGAAGAGCCTTTATATCATCGTTGTGGTCATTGTGGTCATTGTGGTCATTGTGGTCATTGTGGTCATTGTGGTCATTGTGGTCATTGTGGTCATTGTGGTCATTGTGGTCATTGTCGTCATTGTCGTCATTGTCGTCATTGTCGTCATTGTCGTCATTGTCGTCATTGTCGTCATTGTCGTCATTGTCGTCATTGTCGTCATTGTCGTCATTGTCGTCATTGTCGTCATTGTCGTCATTGTCGTCATTGTCGTCATTGTCGTCATTGTCGTCATTGTCGTCATTGTCGTCATTGTCGTCATTGTCGTCATTGTCGTCATTGTCGTCATTGTCGTCATTGTGGTCATTGTGGTCATTGTGGTCATTGTGGTCATTGTGGTCATTGTGGTCATTGTGGTCATTGTGGTCATTGTGGTCATTGTGGTCATTGTGGTCATTGTGGTCATTGTGGTCATTGTGGTCATTGTGGTCATTGTGGTCATTGTGGTCATTGTGGTCATTGTGGTCATTGTGGTCATTGTGGTCATTGTGGTCATTGTGGTCATTGTGGTCATTGTGGTCATTGTGGTCATTGTGGTCATTGTCGTCATTGTCGTCATTGTGGTCATTGTGGTCATTGTGGTCATTGTGGTCATTGTCGTCATTGTGGTCATTGTGGTCATTGTGGTCATTGTCGTCATTGTCGTCATTGTCGTCATTGTCGTCATTGTGGTCATTGTGGTCATTGTGGTCATTGTGGTCATTGTCGTCATTGTCGTCATTGTCGTCATTGTCGTCATTGTCGTCATTGTCGTCATTGTCGTCATTGTCGTCATTGTCGTCATTGTGGTCATTGTCGTCATTGTCGTCATTGTCGTCATTGTCGTCATTGTCGTCATTGTCGTCATTGTCGTCATTGTCGTCATTGTCGTCATTGTCGTCATTGTCGTCATTGTCGTCATTGTCGTCATTGTCGTCATTGTCGTCATTGTCGTCATTGTCGTCATTGTCGTCATTGTCGTCATTGTCGTCATTGTCGTCATTGTCGTCATTGTCGTCATTGTCGTCATTGTCGTCATTGTCGTCATTGTCGTCATTGTCGTCATTGTCGTCATTGTCGTCATTGTCGTCATTGTCGTCATTGTCGTCATTGTCGTCATTGTCGTCATTGTCGTCATTGTCGTCATTGTCGTCATTGTCGTCATTGTCGTCATTGTCGTCATTGTCGTCATTGTCGTCATTGTCCTTGTCGTCATTGTCGTCATTGTCGTCATTGTCGTCATTGTCGTCATTGTCGTCATTGTCGTCATTGTCGTCATTGTCGTCATTGTCGTCATTGTCGTCATTGTCGTCATTGTCGTCATTGTCGTCATTGTCGTCATTGTCGTCATTGTCGTCATTGTCGTCATTGTCGTCATTGTCGTCATTGTCGTCATTGTCGTCATTGTCGTCATTGTCGTCATTGTCGTCATTGTCGTCATTGTCGTCATTGTCGTCATTGTCGTCATTGTCGTCATTGTCGTCATTGCCTTCATTGCCTTCATTTCGTCATTGTCGTCATTGTCGTCATTGTCGTCATTGTCGTCATTGTCGTCATTGTCGTCATTGTCGTCATTGTGGTCATTGTCGTCATTGTCGTCATTGTCGTCATTGTCGTCATTGTCGTCATTGTCGTCATTGTCGTCATTGTCGTCATTGTCGTCATTGTCGTCATTGTCGTCATTGTCGTCATTGTCGTCATTGTCGTCATTGTCGTCATTGTCGTCATTGTCGTCATTGTCGTCATTGTCGTCATTGTCGTCATTGTCGTCATTGTCGTCATTGTCGTCATTGTCGTCATTGTCGTCATTGTCGTCATTGTCGTCATTGTCGTCATTGTCGTCATTGTCGTCATTGTCGTCATTGTCGTCATTGTCGTCATTGTCGTCATTATTGTCATTGTTGTTAATTGTTTTTATTGTTTTTATTGTTAATTAGTAATAAGTACCTCGTATGATAGACCACGAACATCTGGTAAAACAGACAGTCGCCAGGTTCCTTTCTTTGGACCCTTGATCAACCACAGCTTTCCTCGTTT
The DNA here is from genome assembly GCA_964019055.1 of Anthopleura xanthogrammica. NCBI lineage: Eukaryota > Metazoa > Cnidaria > Anthozoa > Actiniaria > Actiniidae > Anthopleura > Anthopleura xanthogrammica. The sequence continues at coordinate 6,656,305 of OZ025224.1, forward strand.
CATAGCTAAAGTGTGAGCTACGTTCCTTCCACTGGGATTAACAAGGTTGACGTTATTCCAGTTAGATACCGCGGAAATAGAGACGATCAGGTTGGCAACGCTTTCGTCTACTGGAAAAGCAACATCACTTGAACTACTGCTTCGTCCAGACGAAATGATGGTGGAACCGTCTAGCCCGACTTTGACAAGGGCATCTGCACTTTTGATAGCAAAATTGTTCTGGAAAAATAGACCTAAACCACCAGTAGATGCCATTATGTCATTGTAATCTGCATCGCTTGCTGCACTACCACAACCCAAAGTACTGAAGAAAAAGTTTACCTGCATCATGTTGTCTAGGGCATATCCAATAGTGTTATCTCTATTGTATTCTCCTTTGGCCTTTGGAGGTGCATCAGTGAAGACGTACATTGGAGAACTTGGTAAGGGATTCCCGAACATGATAGCATCAATGATTCCATTGAATGTCAGCTCATTGCAGTCACCTCCCCAATCAGCAATAAGGCTTCTGATAGCTGCCTCAAAATTTGTACGATCTTCATATTTCGTCACAGGTCCAGAGGCTTTAATTTAATCAGAAAAGCTTGTTTAAAATCTCATATACACTTATTTCAATAAAGGCCGCTGTCGCAGCCGAAAGCAACAAGCAACAAGCCAAGACCACCTGCAAACAATACCTTAATTAGCTGAAGATTCGGGACAACACTTAAAGAAACGAAACAGTTGCAGCCTACCATTATAAAACGACTAAAATAATCGCGTCTAAATGATGAATAAGGAGTAAAATACAGATGTTCTTTGCCGTCTTGTGTTGTTGCTTGTTGCTTTCAGCTGCGACAACCTTTTTTGAAATATATGTATATAGCATGCGCACGTGGTGAAAATCAAGACCCCTTGTTTTTTCCTATCGAAATATAAAAGTTTCTAATGCAAACATAAAACTTTTACAGCTTCGTGTAAATCAACCCTACAAATTGTGGCGTTGTTGGGTATAGGTAGTTTAGTGATAAACAAGCAAGGTAAGACACAACGTGCTCTGATCACAAGTGTGTAATCTCATCAACATCCAAAATATGATATTTGAAAAGAGCATACTAAAATTAGTAAAATTGGAAAGTTTGAAGTGGTTTTATTGAGTAGTGCCGAAGATATGGGCGACCGAAGTTGGCTGCTTTTACAGAGAAATGTATGGGAAATATGTTGGGAGGCAACAGCTTTGTAAAGGCAGCCAACTTCGGTCGCCCATATCTTCAGCGCTACTCAATAAAACCACTTCAAACTTTCCAATTTTACTAGTTTTGGTATGCTCTTTTCAAATATTATATTTTCTTTTTTGTTGGATTAAAATTTAAAATGTCACGCAAGACCTGATAAACCCTCATTCGTGTTGTAGAACGTGGCGTAGGCAGATTGCATGCGACAGTTGTAAGCAAACACGTTGTTCCGTGTACATCGGTCTTAATAAAGATTGGACGGGACTGATTTTTTTGCTGTATAGGCACTTCGAAAATACAAAACTATGCTCTAGTTAGTTTTTTACCTGGATCGTTGTATGGAGAAAGGATATAATTTACTTTTCCTTTCCTCTCATATCTAGCGATGGCTTTTGCGATAGCTTTGGCTTGGGGGATTACTTCATACATACTTCCTGTCGTGTCGATGACAAACACGAGAGAAACATCGCCATTCGCGCCTAAACAATCCTAAACCATAAAAAAAAGAGTTGCTTAGTGATTTATTCCGTAGTGGCGAGCAAGCAATGATTTGCCTTGCACTGACTAACAAACCACGATATTTTGTGAAAACCGAGTTCAATAATTGTTTTATCATTCAAATTATTCTTTGTGTTTTTTTTTTTTTTTTTACTGTCTATCAAACATGCCAAAGTCCTTTTCTGACAGCTCAGGGAAGCGAGCCATGTTGACAAATGCAACGCTACTGTGCATGAGCAGATCATTTGCATCATTCGCTCCTCGGTGCTGACAAAGAAAAACGCAGGCTCTGGGAACAAGATTAGAAGCAAAACGGCTTTGAACCGTAATGCGCATGAGCCGACCATTATTTGTAGGCAGTTCAGTTGCAGTTATCTCAGCCAATCAAGACGACGAAAAAATTATTTATTTATTCGATCACCTGGAATGTATTTTCTCCCAGAGCGTCTTTGATGTCTTTAATAATCTTTCCACCAGTTGCCTTACAATCTTTTTGTTTTTGTAGGATGAATCCCATCAGGGTTCGTGCATAAGTGTATCCCTTGTGATTCATAGCTTTCTTTATCCTATCTATCATCTCATCTTTGTCGACATTCACGTTCCTTGGGATAGCTTTAGCTAATCCCATGCCTAATCAAAATGAACAAATTTCAAATTAGTATAGGTAATAGGAATACATGCTGTCCGATTTGGAAATAATTGGATAATCCCGAAGACTAGGCCGAGTCCAATTTGGCAGTCAGAGGAATTATTTGAATTCAATTACTTCCAAATCGGACAAGCATGTAGTCCTATTGCAGATTAATTATATCATGACAAACTCACGATCATAAAAACACACAAATAAAAAGTTAGAAAATAGTTCAACTATAACAATATTGCCTTGTGGTGAAGGTGCAATGTTTTGCAAGATTTTATGGTTTCCACAAACAGTTGAACACTCGAGCAGTCAAATATTTTCATCCATGTCGCGTAACTTCTTTGTGTATTTTTGTCCATATTTACTTCTCGCATGCGACTAAATTTTCTGAAGATACTTCTGGGAGTTTATTAAAAGCTTCTTGCAGTTCCATGTTAAGGAAATGTTCATAATTTTTGACTGAAACATCGTTAAAGACAAAGAATAATTTTCTTCTTCCTCGATCCGCCATCTTGAATTCAGGACAAAGTAAACAAAGCCGACAAGCATAAGCTGCGCGCTGATTGGTTGAAAGGTAATTGCTATTGTTTTACTCGAGTTTTGATTGGCTGAGAAAAACTATCCAATTATTAGTAATTGGACAGCTTCAGTTTTCTCAAGAAAAATGCGAACGAAAACGATCCAAATTAATCTTTAATTTGAATGAAAATTACAAAATTACACATTTAGGGTCGATATCCGTGAAATAAAGCCGTGAATAAAAACCATATCAGTGAAGTGATACGATATCACTTCACGGTAAACTGTCCAATAAAATCTCGCGATATTTAAAAATATATAATCGACCCTAAATGTGTAATAAACAAATTATTACATGTTAAGAGCTGATATCATTTTTATTCACTTGTTTTCCCTATAATATCGCTCACTCGCTCGCGGACTCGCTTGTTCGCGATATGACGGGAAACTCGTGAATAAAAACGATATCAGGCTCTTAACATGTGATAATCTCTATTACTTTATTAACTTGATTTTAGATGGATGTAAGTAAGGTCTTACCTTTGACAATTTGGTAGACAGCTCCCACTAGCTGGTTATTCACGCCCACGCTTCCATTATTAGACATGGCATCAAGGACATACCGGACAATATCATCAACGCTACAACGCGCATGGTCGTAATTACATTCCTTTGCGGTATCATTCCAGACTAGATCTGCAGGGCATGGTATGTGATAGGTGATACCATTGGAGCATGCGATGTAACCATGGCAATTAGCTGGATCAGGGTAGTTACCGTTGACCTTGCTACTACAGAAATCACCTGATAGAAGCCAAAAAAATTATTGGGAATGACCATATTACACCTTGCCTGTACATTACACCAAAATAGAATAATGACAAACGTCAAAGGCTTGATTACCGGTGAAATTATGAATTGTTTCGTGAAAGTTGGTTTTCGCTTCTTTTTCTTCAAAAAATTGTTTCAGACTTGGCGCAAAACTGAAAAAGTTTTTGCCAAAAAGTGCCAAAGGCACTTGCATGCTGAATCTGAATATGACAGTTACCAAAACTTATTTAGCGGTCTTAAGTGTGAAATGACGTTTTTGTAAAGTACTGTTAAAGTGACGTCATTATAGTACATATTAAAAAAAAAACACGTATACTCTTAGCATAAATGTCACTTTTCAAATTTACCTTTTTAAGGTACACCGATCGTGCATTCGTGGATATTCGTGCGCATCATTTCTGCGCACGCGATTTTTATCATTTTTATTGGTTGGGCTACCTGTGGTAAGACCTTTCCAATATTGCGGGCAGGCTGTTTCGGTGTTTAACGGCGAATACTTAAAAATCTAATTCGGTGACCTACCTTGATTTTTTAATCTATGTTTATGGTAACTAAAGCTACAGCATATCAAAAAAGGAAGCCAAGTTTTCGAGCGAAGTTTTTCAGAAATCGCATGAAAAAATTTAACGTTTACGTATGTGTCATTTGAATTTCTTACTTTGATAATTACGAACAGATATGGATCGACTGGACGGAAAGAGCTTGTATTTCAAGTTTCGATTTTTGATTGAAAAATGGATGAAAGCCCTATATTTAAGAAAATTATAGCATCTAAACGATACACTACTTTTGATCCCCCCCCCCCCCCCCCCAAAAAAAAAAAAAAAAAAAAAAAAAAAAAAAAAGACATGGCGCTGCGAGTAAGGGTCCATATCTGGTGCTCTGGAAGAACTGATCTGAAACGTACCAGGAGATGAATCTTGTACAATAGAGTCTTTGTTCTTTGAAAAAAGAGAAGAAATAAGAGGGGTTAAAATTAAAATAAATTAAAACAAAGCTACGTGTACCAATTCGTTTGAATCCAAAATAAGTATAGGTAATAGGACTACATGCTGTCCAAGTCTTTATATAAAGAATACTAATAAGAATAAAAACTTTATATAAAGTCCTCATCTTCATTAGTATTCTTTATTGTAAAGAAAGGTCTGAGCCCAGATAGCATGACTTGAGGGCGATTAGTGATTAAATGTCCCCGAGAGCCGTAGGCGGAGGAACTTTAACTAAACCTCTCGAGGCTTGAGGGGACATTTAATCACTAATCACCCGAAACGTCATCCTACTAGTTTGTAATATTGTGATTACCGAGGAATAAAACTGCTCTTAGGAAATATGTTAGCTTTCGTACGATGCATAAATTACAAAGTTTTACAAAGCTGTTGATATGCGGCATACTTAAGGGAATTCACCTTTGTTAAATGAGACAAGGCCGAATTGAACCAGCATTCATTCATTCGTGGGGCTTTATCCTAATTCACTTTGGTTGGCCTAGAGCGGTAATAATGACAGTGTTTTCAAACCGTCTCGATTACGTCACAAATCGTAAGAAAAATTCCCGATCTAGTCAACGCATGCGCAAAGATTACTCAATGGGTCCCACAAGTGCTGGGGTGTTGAATAGTGCGTAGTCCAGAGTCATTGCTCAAGATTTCCGAGTGGGTCGATGCGTTCCAGCCATGGTTCCGGTGATTGTCATATGAGGCCATCCTCGTGAATAGTGATGAGGGATATTCATGATGTTCCTCACGTCTGATATTGAACGGTCTACCAGTCTCTCCAATATAAGTTGCTTCACAATCATTACATGAAATTACATCCACCCGGATGATCATAATACAAATATTTTTTCTTCGACAAATATTGTTACTTCGATAAACATAGTATTCTTTATATAAAGAATACTAATGAATGAAGAAGACTTCATCGTGTATAAAGGTCCATGCACGTGATGTGTATGGTCACTCCAATTTAACTAAAAGCTTATGAGTTATTCATTAGATTTTGAACAACTTTACGAATTTATTGTATATATCATTTAAGAACATTTTTTTGTTTTTATGTTTCTTTCATCATTTTCCCACTACTTTGTCTTAGTTGTCTTTGTCTTCGACTTCTTGGCACTGCCTAGTAACAAATGCTTTTTCTTATAACTCTTATTTAGTGATTTTTGCTTTTACATGCTGTTTTCCTATTCCGAACACATGTTTAGAAATTTCTACTCTCAGAATCATAACAGCTAGCAGTTAATCAGAATTTTAATACAAACAAACGTACCGATCTCCAAGAATTTGAAAGCTGGACGCCACAAAGGCAAAGAGCAAGGGCAAACACCAACATAGTATCAACTTCTGTGAATCCGTATTTTTGGGCCTGCTGCAAGTGAAAAAGAAAAGACAAACTGAAATATAATCATGAATATTTTATAGTTGATATAACATACAACTAAATTTAAAAAAGGCCTTTTCGTGTAATTTGATATTTTTACTCTTTAATCATGTGTTTAATCATTAGTTTTCAAGAGATATTCCTCACCTTATAGAATTTTTGTTGATGAAGAGCTTGCAACAACTTTCTGGTTCAGAGTGAATCACGACGACTAAAGTTGTGTGGTTTTGTAGCTTTTGGTGCCATGCGTAAGGCCACTTTTTTGTCAGTCAAAAAATTGTTCTTTAAGAAAGGAAGTCTGTAAATTATTTTCTACTTCTACATACACTCATGATAATGACCTGGTCATTATATGGATCATAATAAGACAGGAAGGTAACGCAGGAAGCCAAAGAGTATAAAACCAAAGATCGAAGTGAACACGAAAAAAAAGATGTAAGACAGTCATTGCTATGACAACATTAGAACTCTTGCCATAGTCTTAAACCGGTATGTTTACCGGTTAAAGATTATTCCAAGAAAGTTTCAGCCGAATTAAGTTTTGAGCGATTTTCGTACTAGTCCCCCTTCAAGGTGTTTCCCTCCTGTTTTCAAAGAATCGTACCGAACATTTTTGAGCGGCCGTTAAACTAACTTTCCATAGTTCGATTATTATGAAATTTATATAAAGTATTTTGCTTAGATTGAAGTTTATAAAAATGTACAACTTAAGAAAATTAATGTTAAGATAGCGGCGACAAACAAGAATATTTGAATTTAGCTAAGCCGAAATTCTGAGCTATAACGATGGTACCTAAAAAAAAACCTATTCTGTTAAAATATGGTGTATGGCAAACAAAATATCTAAAAACTATAAAAAAACTGGCTATCAGGCTATCATTAGCTTAGCAATAAGGTTATCAGGCTATCATTAGCTTAGCGATCAGGCTATCAGGCTATCATTAGCTAGCTATCAGGCTATCAGAGATGATAACTAGCGGTAAGCTAGTGTGGGCTGCGTCGGTGTTTCTAATGAAACAGTATGGATAAAGAGTTAAATTTTAGGAGAAGGACGCTAGTCCTTCGTCGGAGTAAAAGAGAGAATAAGAGTGGAAGGTAGTGTATATATGATATAAACAATTGTTTTTTTCTTGTAACCTTGTGCCTACCTTGCTCTCATTGGTTATCTATTTTCTGTCTTTATCATATATACACTACCTTCCACTCTTATTCTCTCTTTTACTCCGACGAAGGACTAGCGTCCGAAACGTCAGTAAGTGATCTCTCTTATTTTTTACGGTGTAATATTTAACTTTTTATCCATACTGTATCAGGCTATCAGGCTATCATTAGCTAGCTATCAGGCTATCAGGCTATCATTAGCTCAGCGATCAGGCTATCAGGCTATCAACTGAGTTTTATAACCCAACGACGAATTTTCGCGCGCTAGCTGTCATTGGTTCAAATGGGTCACGTGCAGGAAGGGTATCAGGCGATATCCGGCCCTCGTCCGAAGTGATATTCGTCCAGTAGAAGGGAAAATCGAAGAAAAAAAAACACGTAAAACAAAGAAACTGAGTTTTTACGAACAAGTGGGAGTAAGATACTAAGACTGGTCGAGGAAACTACGCCAGGAAACACGAAAGAATCAACCAAATAGCCTGATAGCCTGATAGCCTGATAGCCTGATAGCCTGATAGCCTGATAGCCTGATAGCCTGATAGCCTGATCACTAAGCTAATGATAGCCTGATAGCCTTATCGCTAAGCTAATGATAGCCTGATAGCCAGGTAGGTAAGCTAATGATAGCCTGATAGCCTTATCGCATTAGCTTAGCTTAGCTCGTAAAAATAAAGCATTATTCATTCAGTTTCTTAGCAAAAACAAAAATTGCATTCGACTAGGAATATGCATGAACATCAACACTTTGAGGATAACTTGATCATGAAGGATGTAAACATTGGAGATTTTGATGTCTTGTATTAAGCGAATTTCTCTTGTATTATTTGACCAGGGAAAGAAAACAACCAAAGTAATGTGTCAGGGAAAAAGTAGCACGTCTAATTTTCCACGAACGGTCTTAACTTTAGAGATTCATTAAACGCCGGTAAATCTCCAATGGTTTTCTTTGTAAACACGACGAACTTCCGAGCATGTGCAGTGCATTTTTCACTCGTGTCGGCTACAGTAGTGGTATGTTTCTAAGAATAACATCAAAATATGACATCATCACTGGAGAACCGATATAAGTTTTCCTACTTGATCATTTGTGTAAATATCTTCAATCACATAGATCACAGTTGCTTGCCCTTGTTTCTCTTGTCTTCATTTGTCGGAAAAATGAAGAACCCCATTTCTTATTATTTCATTATTTCAAAGAAATTACCTGTTGCGCATAAAGACCCAAGCCGGTAGATTCAAGGGCGGATCCAGGGGGGGGGGGGGGGGGGGGCAAAGGGGGGCTGAAGCCCCTCCTCTTCAGCAGAAAAAAGACAATATTCGTTAAAGTTAGATGCTTTTTTCATTGTTTTCCGTTGTGTTGACGGACGAAACTCAATTAGCCCCCCCCCCCCCCCTAAAATTTTGGCTGGATCCGCCCTTGAGATTCTTCATTTGATGAAAGGAATTAATGTACCCTTCCTTCTCAAAATTATCTTGGATGCAACGCTAACGTGAAATACAAAAGAATTTGTGGCATTTCTTTGGTATAATTCCATGTTAACCTCGCATTCCAAATCAATGTAATTTTGAGAAGGATCCATCAGTAAAAGCACAAGTTTGCAGAAATGCGCGGATCCGAATCTGCATAAATTAGTCATATAGTGTTTGACATAAAATATATGTGTATCGTGGCAGTATAAATATGACCTATCTGACTTTATCCTTCACTTGACTCTGAAGATGACTTCCGCTCAGGTTGTTGAAACGTCAGTCACATCAAACAGTCCTTCTCAGGACTACATCCACCCGGATGATCATAATACAAATATTGTTTCTTCGACAAATATTGTTACTTCGATAAATATAAAATATATCTTGAAGAAAATCAAAGTAAACAAACGCACCTGCAGTACTTCGATTTTGGACCCTTTTTTATCCATCTTCGTCCCATCCTATTTATCAGTAAAAAAAACCCCTCCATTGCTGGAATATTTATTATCATAAATGACCATGTAACACGTCACGTCTTATTTTCATGGATAATAATAGAAATTTAGCTGTTCTTACTTTTCAGTATCTCAAGAACCGAATTTTATTGTGATTTCATTTGTGTTGCTGATATTTTTCCCCCGTGCAACCATGATCTTTAGCGTGAAAACAATATATTTTGATATGACGTTATTGTGTTCAGCTGGGGTTCCAAACACCAAGAAGCTTTTGAAAGCACGAGACACATTTGTTATTTCCAAAGACTTTATTAATATTGAATGGATCAAATAATGTACAATGTTTAAAATAAGTTGACTAATGAGAGCGTAAGGCCCGGTTTAGACGTCGAATTTCACATGTGACGAATCTAATGCAAATGAATTCAAACAATAGGTTTTGCTCATTTGCATTAGAACGGAACATGTGAAATTCGACATTTAACTGGGCCTAAGAGACCAGCTGATCTGAGAAAAAATATCACCAAAATATCAAAAACTTCTCCTGAAAATTTAGATTTATCTCAGGTATAAACTTTTTAAAATAAGTCAATTTTTGCTGACGCCTCGGTTTTGCAGTGACGTCATTTCTACGTCACTATTTCAGAGTATTCATTAGACAAGTGCAATACATTCCGATATTGCCCCGGGTAGTCTAGTCCCAGTCATGCAAAATCTCAGTCCAAGTTATAGAGTTATGCTACTCCTCCTCGCTTTTCTCTCTCTCTCTCTCTCTCTCTGTCTCTTGACCCCAGTCATTCTTACTGTGCATGCTCTACAAAATGCCTGAGACAGTCTCTGGGAAACCCTAGAATGTCAAGAGCTCTGATTGGTTTAGGGAGTGCTCACTCTAGCTAAAATATTTTAATTAAAATTCAAGCATGCGCATTACATACCAGTAGCCAAAAATCAACTTCTAAATTCCAATTGGAATTCAGGGCCACCTGAAAATTATCAGCCTGGTAACGGTGTACCCTGTCCAATAAAGTCGTTTTTTTTTTTTAGCCAGATTTCTGGCTACTGCACGCTAGAGTTTCCCAGAGTTTCTGGTACTTTGTCGAGCATGTGCAGTAAGAATGACAGGGCTCTGAGGTCGTGAGTCTCTGCCATATATTTTAACACAGGAATCCCAATTAACAAAGGATCTGGAGAATAAACATGGAATAGCTTGTGGAGGAGGCCATAATGTAGTTGATTCTCTTATTTCACAGGTTTTATTTTTTACCATTTCAGTAATACAATGCAACACTGTTTTTTCCATTATTCATCTTTCCTGTTTATGGAAAGCATGTGCAAATAGCGGTGAGAATACTTGCCGCTCACCAATGCAACCAGAGTTTGAGTCCTGGCTTGGTGTTGTATGTGAGTAGAGTTTGTTTGTTCTCTCCTGTCCTTCAAGGGTTTTTCTCTGGGTTCCCTGGTTTTTTCTCACTCTGTCAAAATCAACTAAATTCTAATTTGATCTAGAAGGGCCTAGGTGAAAATTACTCTGTGCAACTGTAGTAACCCAAACGTTTTTTATTTATTGTGACAGCGACATTTCATTTTGTTGTTTAGAGAAACTTTTTGAAGCCAATATCTTTGGTATAATGCCTAAAACATCTGCGGCAGATATTGAAAACATATTTATGAATAAGACTATGGTAGTTGAAGCACACTCAACAGGATCCCAAACCAAAATGAAAGCCATATAATTTATTTTAGTCAGACAGTTCTTTTCTCAATATACGTTAACTTTGTACTTTAGCTAAAGTTTTCTTCAATGCAGCTAGACCAGCCTTTTTTAAAAAAGTTCCATTGCTCTGAAGAATAGCTTCAATCACCTCTTTATGATAAACAATCTGTGTACTATAGTTCTTTATTGTTGCTAATAGCAACTTGGCAAACTTGAGAGACTTCACCATGGCAACAGAATTCTCTTGGAGTGCACTAATGTAGCCTTTAAATAAATTGTCATCCAATACAGGCTTACTGTCAATGATAGTCTGCAGAACCAAAACTGTATCCTCATTCCAGGAGCACTTCTGTTCAGAGAAATGTTGCGCTTTTAATAATGATTCCAGTAAATATTTTGAAGCATCTTGGTTTGGCATGTCCTTCAAAGCTTTGCTTATAATATCAGCTTGCAATGAACTAAAGGACAAGTCAGTAAGTAGTCTGATAAACAAACCCTCGCACACAGCCTTGGGATATTTCTTACTAAATGATAAAACTGTGGCTGTTATTACTCTTGATGCCATCTGTTCTAGCTTCTGCAATCGCGGCAAAATGAAATGAGATGCAAAAGCACAGGCATGCATGTAGCTTGGCTCAGACTCAAGGGATGCAAAATTCTGACAAAGTGAAGCTATGGTCTGATCACTTAAGTCTTCCAACTTGACAATATTAGAAATATTTTCAATCTCAAAATGTGACAGTTCACAGAAAATATTTAATGCATCAACACAAGTTGTAGCCTTGACTGCCTCAGATGACTCAAGGGCTTGAATCAAGTTGTCCAATGGAGCAATCTTTGCCTTGAATTCATTAGTTATAACTAGTTGTTCATGAGCCACTTCAAACTTTGTGGGTGCTGGGGGGACAACAAGTTGTGACCTCTTCATTTCCTCTGCCTCGTCTTTAATCTTTGCCTTCTTGCTCGGACTAAGAGCTATTATCTCATTTTCTGAAGTTTTCTGGTTCAAAATATCTCTTTCAAAGTTTTGGATGACATCAACTTCCATTTTTTCATCCCATATTTCAATCAGTTTCAAATCTGAAACACCTTCACCATTATCCACAGGCATGTTGATTATCATACCTGGACTCGTATCCTGCTTTTCGTTCATTTTTTCTTCAGTTTCATCATCCAAAGATATCCATTTTGCTTCAGAAGGGTACTCCTTATCATTACAAGGATTTCTCTTGTTGATCTCTTCACATAACCCAAGGAATCTTTCCTTAGATTGATCTGTCATAACATTCACATAAAACATAGCTCTCTCTTCATGTAAGCTGCTGTCTGCTTCTCTTTCAAGTTCTTTAATCTTTACTTTCAAAAGTTTTCCCAGCGTTGAAGACCATCCTTCAAGATTATCCTTGAGTTCGTCCAACTTTGTGACCAAAACTTTCAAAAATTCCAAAGGAATTGAAGCAGACTTTGACAAAAGAAAAGAAAAAAGATTTCTTTGAAGATGTAACGGCAAAAGTGTCATTTTTGGTTTGAAGTAAAGATTGTCTTTAACAACAACAGGGAAATCTTGAGTTAAATGTTCAAAAAGAATCGAAAAATTTGGAGGAATTTTAGAATCTTTGCTTGAAGTTTGCTTCTGATTCAACCAAAGACAAGCATTTTGTACAGGATTTGGACTTGAAGCGTTCAAAGCACCAAAAAATCCTTGCCATTCTGAAGGAAACGAAGCAATCAGTGTCCCAAGGAAGGAATCTGATGGGAAATCCAATAATTCTGTCGAACTATTTCTTTTTTCAGATGACATTTACTTCTTGATTTTTGCTTTTTCCTGTTGGCAGCAATCTTTTCTCGTATCCAAAAATACCGCGAGAAGACTAAATATGCATAACTCAGTAGGGGAGGGTGGGGAGACATAAATGTCAAACCCTATTTCTTTAAATAAGAATATTACAAATAATTATATTTTTAAGTCTATGATAATGAATAGACTTTATAATTTTGATTATATTTGTGTAAGTTTATATTTAACGTGTTTTTTGATTGTAAGAGGGTTAAAATAAAAGGATATTTGACCCCTCCCCAGTTAGGATTGATTAGTTGGCCCTCAATTTCCCGCGAAGTTCTCGGCCGTGAGTTGGCCTGGTATAGAGGTGTTCCTGTTCGATTGATCATTTACTTCCTGATCAAATGCTCAACAACTGCCTCTGAATCCCGACAAAAACCAGGGAGATACTCCCGAAAATGCCTTCAAGAAGGTAACCCAACACTCCACTACACTCGTTCTACCTATTCAAACCTTAATTTTTCTAATCGGGCTTTTTTTCTGACGATTTTTACAGATGGTTCCATTCCAATATTAGTGGATTGGATGCAGAAAAATTACTCACTGAGCGAGGTCTCGATGGCAGCTATCTCGTTCGTCCCAGTAAAAGCAATCCAGGCGATTTTACGTTATCAGTAAGGTGAGTACAAAAAGCTACAAGATTAATCTTTTGTTTTAACGATCAAAGTAAACGGTAGGCAGAATATACATTTTTTAGACAACATTTCCTGCAAGGATCAGCAATGTCCTCCGCAGTTTTCAACTTTGTTGGCTTTAATCATGCCTGAACGAGCCCCACAGCAGCAAAAACGTTCGAAGTCAATAAATAAAGCTTTAATTGTGGTTCACTTTGTTATTTTAAGGATTTTAAGCCCCCAAAAAACCGCAAAAACTCACCATTTTCTTTTACAAAGTCAATAAATTCTACTTCAATTTCTTAACTCCATCCGTCCGTCATTCGAGTTGTTTGTTCGATGACTTGTGAATATGAACAGCAGCAATTGGGGATAATTATTCATCAAAAGAGCAATCTGCCTTGTTTGGATTATTGTTTAATGAGGAAAAAGCTTTGAAAATAATGATTTTTAGTGTCTTCCCGGAATGACGGCTTAGCTTCAGCACCTTAACCGAGCGCTCTGACATCTTGTAGTCACTAGTATACTCGTGATATAAATGTCAACCGAACGGCCCGATATAGTTAATAAACTATTCACTGTTTATAGCTACCAAATTAACTGCTATTTTTATTAATTCTAAGCTTTAATAAATTGTTGGAGTCTGTAGTTATTTTATCTTGCGTAATTAAGAATATCCTAGAGACTTGTTCTAGAATAAGCTAAGGTGATTAAAAAATAACTTTCTAAGGTAATTAAGCTTACTAACTTCGATCTGAATTAATTTTAAAAAGTTCAGCATTTTTTTGTTTATTCTTGAGTCTAAATATTTACTAATGTTTATGAAATATAGATTTCATAGATTTGGAATCCTGGATTTTACTAGATGTTAGATATTCATTGAGATACTTTATTCTGATCGACATGTACAAATTTTTGAACACTTCAAACGATTGACAAATGTCACAAAAATGTGACGTAACTTTTTATGAGTTTGAAATAGTCATCTAAACCAACCCCCAAAATTTTATTTTTTGAATTTCCTTGTCATAATTAAACTTTTTATTCATTTCCTCCTTTTCTTTTCTTTTAATTTTGTGCGTTTATGTAGTTTTTTTTTATTGAAATTTTTGTTTTAATATTTGTGCGTAATTATATATGAGTAATTTCTCATTTAACGAAAAATGTGCATCAGAAACTTTAGTACAGAATATTTTTTTATTTTGGTTCAATATGTAGAAGTTAGTGCTGGTGCCAGTTTCAGTAGCAAGTTTTTTCAGTTTCTATATTATCTTTTTTTTCTTTTTTATCTGCGGCAAAGCTGCATGCTCTTAAATGTTAAAATTTTGTTGCATTATGCGAGCCATATATGCAATATATATCACATGCCAACACGACAATGAAATATTTTTCAGTCCTAAAAAAGAGCAACTAAACCTGCTTGTGCAGGGATTTAATTAAATTTTCAAGTAGTGGAATGATTTACTTGATTTGGGTGGCCATACAAACAGTTGTTTGTACACACGCCAGTGGTGTAGCTGCCTCTAAAAATGATCCCCCAGAAAAACTCCCCTACGTAGCTCCATAGACTATCGATTTGCTTGCTTGCTTGTGTCTATACTAAAATGCACTAAAATGGAACCTTAAACTGGAGAGTCATTTATGTCAAGTGAACATTTTAGAAATAAGCTAATAATAGTAGTTGAAGCAAAAGATTTTTACTCAGTGACGTACTATACTGTTTATTTTGAAAGCCTGCTTAACAAAGACACCCGGATAATACGGCCACTTTGGTCTGCCTCTTTATATTACTAAACAATTATTCTCATCAATCTAGGGGGCTTTAGAATCAAAATAAAGAAAAAAATATTTCTGATTAATTCCTATTTGTTATTGGTTATTTTTATATGACAACATTCTCGCAATTAGGTCTGTATATATATTGTAGTTTTGTAATGCACATGTGTGCTCATCTACCTATAGAATATGCGCAATATAAGTATTATTATTAATTATTATTTTGTTAATTCTGATAACAGGAGGAATGGAGAAGTCACTCATATCAAGATCCAGAACAGTGGAGACTACTATGATTTGTACGGAGGGGAAAAGTTTGCTACTCTCTCAGAGTTGGTTCAGTACTATACTGAAAATCCTGGGCAGCTAAGAGAAAAAAATGGACAGTTGATTGAAATGAAATACCCCCTGAATTCAGCAGATCCAACCACAGAGAGGTATACACACTTTACACATGTCAAACATCAATTAAAACAAACCAAATAATTTATCGATACCCTGAAGCCACCTCAGGGTTGATTAAAGCCAGGGCATGGCTAACTCACAGATCGAACCCTGAAACAACCTCTGGGCTGATCTAAGTCAGGGCACGGCTAACTCACAGATCAAACCCTGAAACAACCTCTGGGCTGATCTAAGTCAGGGCATGACTAACTCACAGATCGAACCCTGAAACAACCTCTGGGCTGATCTAAGTCAGGGCACGGCTAACTCACAGATCAAACCCTGAAACAACCTCTGTGCTGATCTAAGACAGGGCATGGCTAACTCACAGATTGAACCCTGAAACAACCTCTGTGCTTGTCAAATTCAGGGCACAGCTACTGTGCTGTAACTCTGGATCTGGATCAAGCATGTTGGGTTTTGTAGTGGAAAAAAGCCAGAGATATGGGGAAAATGAAATTCTTAAATCAAGGGAGAGACCCACATTACAGGAATCAAACCCAAACCTCAGAGGTGAGTGCATTATGGTACACCACCCAAGGGACCCAAGGCTGTAGTACCATAGTCCTGAAGGGTTATCTAACAGGACTATTGCTATGTTGTAGATTAAGGCTGAAACTGATGCTAATGAACTTGTATTGTGAATTGCTTCAACTACTGTTTTTCCCCGTTTTCTAGCTGTTCCATTCCTTTCAGTTTCCATTCTTATTCTCTTTAGTTTAAGCATTTTACTTTAACCTCCTGCGACATGCTGTAATCAGCGACCATATACTGTATACTAAATACATAAATTCACGCTATTATAATAAAAATGTAGTTGAAAATGATGACAGGATGTCATCGAAACGTTCAAAACTTTTTGTTTATCTTTCTTATAAAATGCTTATCCAAATCTTTACTAAATACATGACAATGGGCTTGGTGTCGTATGTGAGTAGAGTTGATTGTTGGTTCTCTCCTGTGCTTTGAGGGTTTTCTGGGTTCTCCAGTTTTTCCTCCCTCCTCAAAAATCAACTTCTAAATTCCAATTGGAATGCAGTGGAGGAAGAGCCACTCGGTGGATTCCACTGTTAATTCTCATTTATTTTTTATATTTTCTATTTTATACATTTTATTCATTTTATACATTTTATACATTTTATACATTTCATACATTTCATACATTTCATACATTTTATACATTTTATACATTTTATACATTTTATACATTTTATACATTTTATACATGTTATACATTTTATACATTTTATACATTTTATACATTTTATACATTTTATACATTTTATACATTTTATACATTTTATACATTTTATACATTTTATACATTTTATACATTTTATACATTTTATACATTTTATACATTTTATACATTTTATACATTTTATACATTTTATACATTTTATACATTTTATACATTTTATACATTTTATACATTTTATACATTTTATACATTTTATACATTTTATACATTTTATACATTTTATACATTTTATACATTTTATACATTTTATACATTTTATACATTTTATACATTTTATACATTTTATACATTTTATACATTTTATACATTTTATACATTTTATACATTTTATACATTTTATACATTTTATACATTTTATACATTTTATACATTTTACTCACTATCTCGCTTCTGATTGGCCGAGAGCCCTCAGCCAATCTCTGATATCGTGTGAGCTCTACATGATAAATGCTTTCTTCTTGCTTCAAGATAAACTAATGTATTTGCTTATTTTTCTTTTTTTCCTTGGTCCAGATGGTTTCATGGGCATATGTCTAGTAAAGAAGCAGAGACAGTGTTACTGGACAAGGGCAAAAATGGTAGCTTCCTCGTCAGAGAAAGTCAAGGCAGACCTGGAAATTATGTACTGACTGTCAGGTAACCAAATCATGATCAATAGACTGGAAATACTTCCTTATTTATATCTGCATAAATTATCATAATTATTGGGTCAATGGTTCTGTATTGTCAGTAGCACAATAGACCTCAATGAAATATGCATGCCTGCAAATGATCACATCAAAGCCTAGCTATTCCTTTTCCTTATAATATAAATAACTGGGAAGGTCTTGAACCCCGGGGAGGGGGGACTCCCTTATAAAAGGGGGCGGGGGTCCTCGTCGTCCCTTTTAGGGTTTGAAATCAGTGTTTTGGTCCCGCTTAGGGTGATAATGACGAGAATGCCCACTATAGCTGAGTTTTATGGTCCCGCTTAGTGTGTAAGATCAGCAACAATGCTTCTTTTCAAAGATTGATTTTTATTTTAATCCCATTTTTGGATTGTGTCACTTATTGATTGGTCCCTCTTAGGGGTGAAATTTCATCACTGCCACGCCCATCATCTCAAAATACAGGTCCCTTTTAGGGGTCATTTTCAAAATTTCCGACGAGGACCCCCGCCCCCTTTTATAAGGGAGTCCCCCCCCCCCGGGTCTTGAACACTCAGGGTTTCACATCAAAATTTCACATCTTGAATTATCATAACTTTTCTAGAATATAATATTTTTGCCTCAAACTTTCAAACTTTGTAAATATAATTCTAATCCAAAATTTTATTGTAATTTTTACTTAAAATATTAATCTAAAATATGATGATAATGAGCTCAAAGATGGTGACCATATTTTCGTGAGGGTCTATAAGATTAGTAATGAAGCATAATTTTGATTCATGGTTCTGACTCCCCAAAGTTACCCAAAGTTTTCTTTTTCTATTCAATTTGCCATATATATTATATCTATGTTTGTGACATGATACGCTGAAAATATGTTTATACTGATACAGGAGCTGGGATATTTTTGGGTTGTTGGTCGAGCGTTTTCAACCGAGGTCATCAGCAGAAACGATGCTTTCTGATGGTGGTTTCAATCGGGAGCGTTTGGCGGGCAATTTTGGAAGTTCTCAGCCCTTGAATCAGTATCAATATATCTATACCTATATCTATATTTATATTTACAGTGCGAATCGAAAAACCGTGGGCACCTAGAAATATTCCAGGAATGTTCTATTGTTATTTGGCCAATCAGAAATGACTCTCTAACCACAAGATGATGGAAAGATAAGAATAACGCTTCTGATTGGTTAAGAAACATTCTTGAAATATTTCTAGGTATACCCACGGTTTTTAGATTCGCACTGTAAATTTATATTTATATGCTCATTTGTAAATTAGGTATGAAGAACCCATCATAGGGAAGCTAATAAAAGTTATTGTATTGTACCATTGCTATGTTCCATAAGCTCAACAAGTTAGCTAGAATATCTCAGAATTTAATACTTTGATCATGTAAACTAAACTATAAATTATTGCTAGAACTAGATGATTCTGTCCCCCTCATAAACAAGCTGTGATGTCATAATGAAATAGAGCAATAGACCATTTCACAGTTGTTGTTGATCAACTTCATCCTCGATAGTGTGTAATTTATTCTTTAGAATTTGACTTAAGCCCGTGGAATTTCTATTGTTTGATAATGTGTACATTCCTTAAATTACCGTAAGCTGTAGTCAAATTCTAAAGAATATATTACACATTATCGAGGCTGATTATCTTTCACATGATCTTGAGTCTGTCCAAAAGCCAGCAATGCACATAATTTTCCCCTCTTCTCCTTATGAGGAGGCTCTAGCTCTTGCATGCCTTAACATGCTATCCGATCGCCGTCAAGAATTTACAGATAAGCTTTTTTCTACTATTATTGAGTCACCTGACCATGGATTGCGGAAGCTGCTGCCGGCGCCTAATTCGTGTACTCGCACTTTAAGGAAGAAGCAAAGTTTTAATCCTGTCTTTAAGACCAAAAGATTTCAAAATAGTTTTATTATTCATAATGCCCTTCAGGCCTAAGTAAATCACGACCCTAGATTTTGTAGTAATTTTAAACTTTTATCAATTTAGCGTATACATCTTTATTTCCTTATTAGTATATATTTAATATTTTTTGCATATATTTAGTTTCCTATAGTTTTTATACTTGTAAATATTAGTGTAATTCAACCCTGTAGGTTGCAATGCTTTTAGAAATAAACTATCTATCTATCTATCTATCTGAGGTTGATCGTCGACCACCGTAAAATGGTCTATTCAAATATTTGGTACTTTGGTATTCCTGCATATTACAGTATGTGATTCTTGGTCTCATACATGTATATAGCACTTTAATTTTTCCCTTTCTCTAGATGTTCAATTACAATTTTTTTTATTTTTTTATTTATTTATTTTTTAAATTTATTTTTAATTAACTTTAATTTTTCTCTTATTAACCTTCTTTAGTTTGTATTCATACACAGTTTATTGTCATTATTCAAATGTGTAATATTTTTGTTCATTATTTTTGTTATTTCGAATGATTATGACTATTGTTTTGACAGGTGCGATGATAAGATCACCCATGTTATGATAAGAAACCATGGAAATGGCCAATATGATGTTGGTGGAGGGGAAAAGTTTGATGATTTAACTGAACTTGTTGAACATTACAAGAAAAACCCCATGGTGGAAAAGTCTGGCACTGTTGTTCATTTAAGAAATGTGAGTAAATGTACATCATCTTTGTAGATGCGAGTCAGAGTGTCTTATAAACCTTCTATCAAAATTTTTCATTACCATTACCCTCACCCTCATCCTCACCCTCACCCTCACCCTCACCCTCACCCTCACCCTCACCCTCACCCTCACCCTCACCCTCACCCTCACCCTCACCCTCACCCTCACCCTCACCCTCACCCTCACCCTCACCCTCACCCTCACCCTCACCCTCACCCTCACCCTCACCCTCACCCTCACCCTCACCCTCACCCTCACCCTCACCCTCACCCTCACCCTCACCCTCACCATTATCATTACCATTACCATTATCATTATCATTATCACTATTATTTAATGAAAATTCATCTATTCAGGTTTTTTGAATAATGAAAAAGAATAAAACTTATTTAGGGACACTGAGTAAAAAGTGTCAAGCATACCTTATTTTAGCTTTCAACTCAACTAGATCTAGAGTCTTGAACACAAATACGCCAGACAGACATGCTCTTCTGCAGTCACAGGCTTTTGGACAATGTGACTGCAGTAGATTGTGCCACACATAGGGCAGATGGTGTTGCCCTCCATCTAAACTAACATTTAATTTATTTTCTTTCTTCAGCCATTCAATGCCACAAGGATCAATGCTGCTTGTATTGAGGACAGAGTCAAAGAGTTACAGAAAGAAAACAAAAATGTTACAGGAAAAGCAGGCTTCTATGAGGAGTTTGAGGTGAGTTGTGTGTACTGAGTCTTCACTAATATTATCACTATCACTAAGGCCCAATTCATACGTCGCATGTTCATGTGCCGAACCTAATAGCCTATTTGGGTCGACACAATTACAATAGGATGGACGTTGATTCGTGCGTTGCACCTAATGTGTTGAGCCAAATACTCTGTCATTAGGTTGATGGTAGGGTGTCATTAGGTTGATGGTAGGGTGTCAACAGGTTGATGGTAGGGTGTCAACAGGTTGATGGTAGGGTGTCAGTAGGTTGATGTTAGGGTGTCAACAGGTTGATGGTAGGGTGTCAACAGGTTGATGGTAGGGTGTCAACAGGTTGATGGTAGGGTGTCAACAGGTTGATGGTAGGGTGTCAACAGGTTGATGGTAGGGTGTCAACAGGTTGATGGTAGGGTGTCAACAGGTTGATGGTAGGGTGTCAGTAGGTTGATGGTAGGGTGTCAACAGGTTGATGGTAGGGTGTCAGTAGGTTGATGGTAGGGTGTCAACAGGTTGATGGTAGGGTGTCAACAGGTTGATGGTAGGGTGTCAACAGGTTGATGGTAGGGTGTCAACAGGTTGATGGTAGGGTGTCAACAGGTTGATGGTAGGGTGTCAACAGGTTGATGGTAGGGTGTCAGTAGATTGATGGTAGGGTGTCAGCAGGTTGATGGTAGGGTGTCAGTAGGTTGATGGTAGGGTGTCAGTAGGTTGATGGTAGGGTGTCAGTAGGTTGATGGTAGGGTGTCAGTAGGTTGATGGTAGGGTGTCAGTAGGTTGATGGTAGGGTGTCAGTAGGTTGATGGTAAGGTGTCAGCAGGTTTAAAGCTGATTTTGGCAGATGGTCATTAATAATTTTTTTAACAAGTTTATAATTATGATTTAAAGGTTCTTCAAAAACAAGAGTGTAAACATTTGTACAGTCGAAAGGAAGGGGAAAGACCAGAGAACAAATCCAAGAATAGATACAAAAATATATTACCATGTAAGTACACAATGTTTTCTTCTTACTGTTGAACCTAAGCCGAGTTAGCTTGGTTGGTCAAGTATTTGTCTGTAATGTGAGAGGTCATGGGTCCAAGCCCTTGACATAGCAATACTCAGGGTTTTAAGATAACTGAGTAGCTGCCGAACCCCAGAGCTTAAAATAATGGCTGGTGATTGGACAATATCTGGCCAGAACTGGAACTTGTCCGGTCAAATCTTTGCCTAGCCAGTGATTTTGACCAGTAACGTTAAACCAGAAATGAGGTATGACAGAGCTAAAACTGATTTGGCCGATCATCATGACCGTTGCCAAGAGGGGACCGTCATGTTGAGTGGCAGCTCTTTAACAGTAAACACTCCATGTTCAATAGTGATTTTGTTCCCCTCACTTACACAATGGATTGTTTACATTTGACATCATAATAAAATAGGCCAATAGGCCATTTCAGAAACGAGCAAGAGACTGGGGACGAGTTTTGAATTTTAATCCAATTAGCAAAGAAATTTTGTAATTTGAAAGAGCATCACAAGATCAGTAAGTCTAGCAAATTTGAACAGGTTTGAATAACATGAACCAGAGTTAGAAGCTCTGAAAAGTGTCAAAATTTACAAAGAATGTATGGTTAGGGGGGACACTTGTCCCCTGTAACCATACATTCTTTGTAAATTTTTGATACAATTGAAAGCTTTCCATTCAAACCCTGTTCAAATTTGCTAGACTTACTAATCTTGGGATGCTCTTTTAAATAATAAAACTTTTTTGCTAATTAGATTAAAATTCAAAAATCAGGAGCAAGTGTAGACTAGTTGGTTAGAGAGTGGCCTTTGGAGATAGAGCCCAGGATCTCCATGTCTGTTTCAGCTTCTCTTTATTCCTCGTATCTTCAGCTTTAAATACTCTTAAAACAGAGCACTGATGGAGAGAGGGGGTAAAGTGCGCACCGTCAGCTCCCTGGGGTACCAGCCACGAAGCTGAAGGAACACTGACGTCAAACATAGTTACTTTACCTTTTACTTTTAGCTTAATAACCATGTGTTTGTCAGAGCGCTTTAACTCAATATATTTTTGTCTTGCCTTTCAGTTGATCACAGTAGAGTTTTGTTAAAAGGTCGCGACCCAAATGTTGTTGGTTCAGACTATTTGAATGCAAACTACATTAATGTAAGTAAATATGTGGCATACCAGTAGAACTTAAAACTTTGTTTGCTGGGTTCAAGCCGTGGCTATACCCACACTCAGGCTAGGGTCTTAAGATATCTGAGTAGAAAGCCAGTGCTGCCTTTGCTCTAAAAATATATGCAAAGAGGAAGGCATTTAACCTAATGACCTATTTCTTAGTCCCTGATGATGCCGTAGACTGGGAAAAGCTGGAAAACTAGTTATAGACCTCAATTGAAACATTAATGCAAACTGCAGTTATGTTGAATGCTCTACCCCTGAGCAATATAGCTGTATTTAGGTCATCCTTGCGACCAATTAAAGTCAGCATATTTATTAACCAATCTTCCAATTCATTTTCCAGGGAGAAGCCCAAGGTACTGAGAAGCAGTATATTGCAGCCCAGGGATGTCTCCCTGCTACTGTAGAAGACTTCTGGGCTGGAGTTTATCAGGAAAACTCAAGGATTATCGTCATGACGACCAAAGAAGTTGAACGAGGCAGGGTAAGTACCAGGGCCGTAGCTACGATGAGGCAAGCGAGACATTTGCCTTGGTAAAATTTCACTCCGATATTATTTTCTTAATTTTCTTTAATTCTTTAATAAGAATGCTAAGAAATTCTATTCTTTTTCTTTGCCAGAATGTGCAAAATTGTCATAATTTTGATACAATAAATATGTTACAAACGCCTCTCAAAACGCTGGAAATCGCATTTCTGAGGGTCTGAATTTCAATTTTTTCAGGGAAGCATGCCCCCAACTCCCCCCCATGTGCTCCCACCTATGACAATCGGTTGCCTCGGTAAACATTTAAGTCTGGCTACGGCCCTGAGTACATGTAGTCCTTGTTTTGACTTCAACAAATGCTGAAAGCAATGAAGTTGTATGAGATGTATGCTTCTCCTCGCACCATTAATATGCATTTGCACTGTGAAGAATTCTTGGAAAAATGCTAAAATGCACAGATGCACAAACAATTTTCTCCAAATATGTCGTACTCTGATGTATTCTTGGGACTTATTATTTTTTGTTAATTTTTCAGAACAAATGTACAAGATACTGGCCTGATCCGGAAACTGTCAAAGATGTAGGAAAGTACAAGGTCAAACATGTCAAGGAAACTGAACTCCCTGACTACGTCCTGAGCATGTTTGAACTGACAACTGAAGATGATGTAAGTACATGTTAACAAATGAAATTGTACCGTTTTCCCTTTTCAGACTGTGTGTCAAATCTCTCGAGAATAAGACTCTTTGTTTGAGTGGTATCACAGATCAGCCCAGAGGTGACACTAGAGAAAAACGTTTGCGCATGCGTGCCTTTCCGCACGCTTTCCAAGAATTTACAAGAGTTTTAGTGAGAAAATAAAGGCTTGTTTTCTCCGAGTATACAAAAAAATTCGTGGGTATACTTTTGTGAGACCAAGATACTGTATTAATGAAGACAATATGAAAGAATTAGCTTTAAGTTTCAAGAACTAACTTTAAGTTTTGGCATTTTGTAAAGTCTATTCTTCAGGCAAGTGTGAAAGTCATATTTGAATATTTCTACAATAGCACGAAGACGCTTTTGACTAATTTGCATACGGACTTAGAGCATGCGCAGACGTTTTTCACGCGTGTCCCCAGAGGTAGTTTAAGGGTTCGATAAATTTGCAGGGTTTAAGTTAGTAGACACTGAATTTCTTTTGCAGTTCATCCCTAGAACCATCTATCATTTCCACTACACTGGCTGGCCAGATCATGGAGTACCCAAGGACCCTAGCCCTGTACTTAGCATCCTTCATGAGGTGGACGTCAAGCAGAAGGCCATTCACGGTTGCGGGCCAATCATTGTACATTGCAGGTAGGACAGAACAACTTGACTTGATTACTGCTGAGCCCCCCCAGAGAAAGTATCTGGTTAAAGCGCTGACTCCATGGCTAAAAATGGTGGCTGCTCAATGGCAGTAGTAAATTCATGTCCAAGTAACAATAGAACGACAATGTAGCAAACAAGCATGTTTGATAATGTGGTCATATCTTCTCTAACTTGTTCTTTCTAGTGCTGGTATTGGACGAACAGGCACATTTATTGTGATTGACAGCCTTATTCATCTGATCAAAGAACAAGGTTAGTCGATGCTAAGTCTCTTCACCTTATCATAATGATGATGATGATAACAACAACAACAACAACAACAACAACAACAACAACAACAACAACAACAAAAGCAATAATATAATCTAATGCTTCAACAGGTCTTGATACTGAAATAGATATTTCAAAAGCCATTCAAAATGTTCGCGCTCAAAGATCTGGTATGGTCCAGACGGAGGTAAAAAGATGATTGATATTATGTATGCATGTTTGCATTTGTACAGGGAGTTGTATACGTCTCCTTCTCCCTCAAGAGGAAAGTCGTAACGTTTCGATGTTGGCATAATATCATCTTCTAGCGTAGTAGAATGAAAATGCAAATATTGGACAATAATTTATAGAGTTCGTGCGACTTTCCTCTCGTTAGTTTTCTTATTACAGTGAGGACACTCGAACCGTGAACACTTTGAGGTTTTTTCATACTTTTTTCTCCTTTATCCCTTGTGTGGATCGATTGGAAATATGATTTATTTTGAACAATAAGATTATTTGAGTTCAGCGCTTCATTTTCAGAAGGTTTTTAAAGCAGTAGAAAGTTCATAAAATAAAAAATATATAAATACCAAGTGTTCATGGTTCGAGTGTCCTCACTGTAAAATGTTTAAGTAAAAGATCTTTAGGAAGTACGCAATTTTTGCATATTAAAAAGTAACTGTTCTTGTTTGTTTGGTAGGCTCAGTACGAGTTCATTTACAAGGCTATTCACCATTACATCAGCACTGAGATGACAAGGATAAGACACTCTGAGGGAGTAAGTATATCATGATACTGGCGTGACGTATCGTGACCGTGTCCGTGTCACGTCTGAGCATTTTCATTGGATGAGCAAAGATTTCTCTGTCATAAGAAATTTATTTTCTCGCCATACAAAGCTACATATCTTATTTCTGATTGGCTGCTAGACATTTAATATCTTAATCAGTATGCCCAAGCCCCCACAGTTCTTTGGTTCGCACTGTATATTACTTTACCATTGCAAAGCCACAGACTTGGAAAATTAGATCAGCCTACAAATGCCGCGTATGGCAACCTTACTCGGATCAGAGGGTGCCCAATAAGCCTAATTTGGGCTCCCTGTGCTCAGCGGATATAGATTGAGTATTAATGGAATTTTGACTTTAAATGTTGTTCGTTATCAGCCTACAAATGCCGCGTATGGCAACCTTACTCGGATCAGAGGGTGCACAATAAGCCTAATTTGGGCTCCCTGTGCTCAGCGGATATAGATTGAGTATTAATGGAATTTTGACTTTAAATGTTGTTCGTTATCAGCCTACAAATGCCGCGTATGGCAACCTTACTCGGATCAGAGGGTGCACAATAAGCCTAATTTGGGCTCCCTGTGCTCAGCGGATATAGATTGAGTATTAATGGAGTTCTGACTGTAATTTTGTTCGTTATCAGTCCACAAATGCCGTGTACGGTAACCTTGCTCAGATGAGGATCAAGACAGATGCTCCACCAGCTCTCCCGTCATACTTCCCAGGCAGAAAAGAAGAAGTTAAAGGACCACCGCCCAAGTAAGTAACCATAGCAACCACATTCTATATCAATTCTTGAATCAGGAACGAGGATCAATTCCGGATTCTCTCGGATCTCGGATAACGTTTTGGATTGTCCTGGTGCACAACATTTGCATTTTGTTTCAAATTTTAACTTTCCCTTTTTTCCCCTTCATTTTAGGCCACCTCAGGACTAGAAGCTTTGATTCAGGTTTGTAAAAAATAAGAAATTCACACATTTGTCATTTATAAGCCAGAGACCCCTTGCAGCACTGCGGAATGCAGCTCATAAGAGGACATAACACGCTAAACCATCGGAAATTTGTTTCTTTAAACCATAAAAAGGAAAATAAAAGAGCCAAAAACGAAGAAAAAGTTTGAAAGAAAAAACCGTTTCAAGCGCTTGCTTGCTCCTTGCGCGAGCGATTCGTCATTTATCGGTATGTCCTCTTATTTACCACGGCTCTCGACCAATCAGCGCGCGAGAAATTTCACAATTATGGTAAAAAAAATCAACATTAGAGTTGAGTGTTGTGTGTTGTAAATAGTGAACGCAGTGTAGTTTGTGTAGAGCGAACCTCACGGAAGAGCCCCGTACGGAGAGTGATGGTTGTAAAGTATATAGAGCATGCAGTTTTCGTATGACTATGAAAAACTTGCGGCATGGACCGCGCCTTGCCGTGTCAGTGCTGTGCCGTGCATGAAAACATTTGGTGACGTGTCCGCGCCGCGCTGCTCCGTAACCGTGCCATGTGCAGTGAGTTTTCACACTTATACGAAATCTGCTCTTAACGTACATTATCACCCCTGGGAATCCAGGTTAGTGTAGAAGTAGTATACTCACCTCATCATTTGTTCTGCCTTTTATTTCAGGTATAAAACGAGTCCTCAAACCGCCCCACTAAAAATCAATCTCTTTTACTTTAGTAATCATTTCGAAGTAAGACTCTTTGAGTCACGACCGAAAAATAATGAATAACCCGCTTTCGATATTCTGTTTGAGTGATCACGCACAAAGCAATTCAAGACGAGGCTCTAGGTAAACAATGAAGTAATCCAAATGTTCTTATTTCCCTGGAGCCTCGTCTGGAATGGCTTTGTGCGTGATCACTCAACCAAAATATCGAAAGTGGGCTATTAACGACTGAGATTAAATCACCAATAATATACGATTATGAATATTAGATCTTTGTTCTTTGCAAGAAATGCCCTGCTAGCAGAGGTTCGTTTCTCTTTTCTCTAAGTCTTTTCTCTTTACTGGCTTTTGTTTTTATCGTTCTTGATCGTTGAGAAAGAAACTCTGCCCTGACTTGACATCTTTCATCCAAAAATATGTGAATTAAGGGTAGTGCACTCTCCTTTCAACTCTGGGGTCTTGGGTTGGATTCTTGCACTCGACGTCACATGTGAGCCGAGTTTCTTAGGTATCCCCCTTGATTTTTAGGGTTTTTCTTCAGGTTCTCCAATTTCCTCCCTTTGCAAAACGTAACACAATATCCCACTTCGGTCTGTGAGTTGGCCCTGCCAAGCCTTACAAATTGACTTGAAGGTTTTTGGATGATGAGATCGCAACCACAATACGTTATCTGACAAAATTTAGCCAGCGAGAAATACAAAGTGAAAAGTCTCGGTGAAATGAGAAAACGAAAATCAACATCTGCAAGCATGGCATACAAGAGCATTCTTCTTGAGATAAAGATGTAAAAATTGCACTCTATAGAAATGTGTTCCATTGGACTACTTCGACGTTGCGGCGGCCATTTTGGTAGGGGGCAAATATACAAATCTTTGTTACACTCATTGCGTCGATTTGAATTAACGTTTCACCCCTAGACAACTTGACAAGAGATGAATTAAGAAGATGGACATGTAAGAAAGACAAATAAACGAAACTCTCTATTTTATCCGACATTTTTGTTTTCTTTTACCCCTGGACGCCCCATAATGCATTGCGATTCAAGATGTGAAAACAATGACTGATACTACGTAGAAAAATGAAACGCTTGTCACTTAACCAGCATGAGGGCCAGAGAAACCCAGAATTTGTTTTTTTCTTCATCAGATCCTACGTCTACCCCCGGCATCTCGTAAAAAGTTATTTTCATTAATTCAGATTCAAGATGGCCGCCGCATCGTCGAAGTAGTCCATTGTGAACAGTTCATAGTTAGCAAATATTAGAGACATTTATAGATATGTTTTTTTCGCTTCAGCTATATAAAAAGATTTATACCTTTCTAGAATTTTCCAATTTTAACGTAAATACTGAACATATACTGCGCATGTTCGGAAAATCACGAGCACTCGCCGACAGCGATGACACTGATGTAAATCGTGGTGCGCATGTTCGGAAAATCACGAACACTCGTCGACAGCGATGACACTGATGTAAATCGTGCTGCGCATGTTCGGAAAATCACGAGCACTTGTCGACAATGATGACACTTATGTATATCCTACAGCACATGTCCGGAAAATAACGAATTTTTTTTTCAATTAAAATTAATTCTTTCGCTCCTAAGAAGAAAACAAAATTGAAGAATCATTTTTTAGTGGTTCATTAAAAATTCTAAAAGTAATATGGAAAAACTTTACCACTGGATAGTTTGTTTATTAGTCTTTTGTATTTCTTGAGAAGTTTTGAGAAGTGCGCGTTATTATCACGCTATTTTTTGCCGAACTCGTACGCAGGACGTTTTAAGTGTCACTTAAGTTAGGTGGTAAAATAATTCTTCCATTCATATCGCTCACAATAGGTTTAGTTTTGTTCAAAAATAAAAAGATCTTATAGAATCTAGGGAAACAAAATTCAAAACCTGTTTCTTCAGTAGTGTTAAGAAGTAAAATACGCTTTGCATCAGTAAAATAAACGTATGAAAATGTACAAACTGATAAGTGCTGAAAAGTACTAGTTAGATCATAGACCTCTTGCAACAAGTCGGAATACAGCTCAATTTGGAGGGCAAAACAATAGGTTTCCAATTTTTAGGAGATTGAAATTCTTTTGTTTTGACGTCCAAATTGAGCTGCTTTGACGTCACGTGCAAGGGGTCTATACCAAGGGCACTTTGATTTTTATAGTGCACTCGAGAAACACTAACTTAGAAAGTTAGTTTATTGTTTTAACATTCTTTAATTTACTTTAATTGTGTTTGAAAATTTTTGAAAATGAACTAAAAAAATACTCGTTAATCGGGAATTATCGCCATTTCCTTGACATAGCTGTTTATTCTAAAACAACAGACGCCTTTCAGCACGTCGGAATGCAGCTGAATTTGGAGGGCAAAACAAAATAATTTCAAACTCCTGAGAATCGGAACCTATTGTTTTGTCCTCCAAATTGAGCTGCATTCCGAGGTGCTACAAGGGGTTTATTACACACAAGCGATGTGCCAATCAAACCTTATACTTTGGGTATAGACCCCTTGCAGCACGTCGGAATGCAGCTCAAAGGAGGACAAAACAAAAGGTCCCAATTCGCAGGAGATTGAAATTCTTTTGTTTTGTCCTCCAAATTGAGCTGCTTTGACGTCACGTGCAAGGGCTTTATAATGTTTTCCCATTACTATTCTCTTGAGAATAAGATTCTTTGTTTGAGTTGCATCCATACCTGATTCGTTGAATCTTCACAGGATTAATTTAAAAGCAAAGAATAATACTCAAGGGAATGATACGTGGTCTGAAATGGGAAAACATAACATCCAAGGTAAAGACGTCCAAACCTCACATTTGCTATGCGCTTTTTTCTAATACTTGCGGAATTTAAAATTTACTTTTACTAGTTAAGAACATAAAGCTTTTCTTATATATAAAACGTTAGTAAATAGAAAGTAAAGTAAAGAAATGAATAAAAATATGTATATGTGTGCTACAATGTGGAACATGGGTTGAATCAAGGGTGGACGTCGCAGTAGAGCACTCGCGATCGCCTCACAAGTTCGGGGTATTGAGTTCGATTCCTGGACTTGCCATCGCATTGAAGTAGTGGTTATTAGGTCTCTCCCTTGATTTCGAATTTAGGACTTTTCTCTACGGACACTTTCTCCGTATTAACTGAGTTCTATGTAAGACCTCTTTACCTTGGGCTTAATGTTTCCGATATCAGACCACGTGTTATTCCCTAGAGTATCATTTCTTTGTATAAGGATTATGCAGGAGAAGACACATAATAAAGGATACAACTCAAACAAAGAATCGTATTCTCAAGAGAATGACACGTGTTCTGAAATGGGAAAACATTACACCCAGGGGACACTAGAGAAAAACGTTTGCGCATGCGTGCCTTTCCGCACGCTTTCCAAGAATTTACAAGAGTTTTAGTGAGGAAATAAAGGCTTGTTATCTCCGAGTATACAAAAAAATTCGTGGGTATACTTTTGTGAGACCAAGATACTGTATTAATAAAGGCGATATGAAAGAATGAGCCTTAAGTTTCAAGAACTGACTTTAAGTTTTGGCATTTTGTAAAGTCTATTCTTCAGACAAGTGTGAAAGTCAAATTTGAATATTTTTACAATAGCACGAAGACGCTTTTGACTAATTTGCATACAGACTTAGAGCATGCGCAGACGTTTTTCACGCGTGTCCACCCAGGGTAAAGAGGTCTATAGGACACTAGAGAAAAACGTTTACGCATGCGTGCCTTTCAGCACGCTTTCAAAGAATTTACAAGAGTTTGAGTGAGAAAGTAAATGCTTGTTTTCTCCGAGTATACAAAACATTTCGCGGGAATACTTTTGTGAGACCAAGATACTGTATTAATAAAGACAATATGAAAAAATTAGTCTTAAGTTTTAAGAGCTGACTTTAAGTTTTGGCATTTTGTAAAGACTATTCTTCAGGGAAGTGTGAAAGTCAGATTTGCATATTTTTACAATAGCACGAAAACGCTTTTGACTAATTTGCATACGGACTTAGAGCATGTGCAGACGCTTCTCACGCGTGTCGGTCTTTAGCAGTGAGTCAACATCAAACACAAAGTAAACTGAATTCAACTTTATTTAACGTGAACGTAAGCGGGAAATCAATACTATATTTATAACAATAATGTAAGAGTTTCGTCATGCAGTTCTTCTAGTCATGGTGGAAGTTTTTTTTCGGTATCCACAAACATCTCTACTGGGTCTTGTGTTAACCTATGAGGTTGGACATGAAATGGTGTCTAAACAAGCAAGAGAAAACAGTAAATCATAGAATATTGTTTGTTATTACATGATTATCAATGAAATACCTATATTTCTCTATTTCAAAAAATTGATATTTTCACATGTGAAGATAACATGTTGGATGGTGGTTAAACGGTAAAAAGTGCCATAAAATGATACGTTCTTCAATCGAATGTACACTTACCTGCTTTGTATGAGATACTGCATGATTATCAGAACATTCTGAGTTATTTTCCCACATTCAGAACATCAAGAAGTTTAGTGTTACAGAAAATGTATTGACACATGAAAAAGTGCTCAAAATTCGTAAAATACCAATGTGTTCCTTGATTAGTAAGTACCCGAGATGGTTCTTTAAAAAACTACATCGATCCTATCTGTTTTTGTTTTTGTTGTATTTATGTTTTTACTTTGTACAGGCCAATAAGGCCTTTTTTCGTACCTTAGATGTTGAACAAGCTGTTAGACTTGCACTTCACAAGCTCCACAGGTCTTCTTGCAGTAGTATCCCTTAAGCATGTGGTCGAAGTAGCTGTAGTTACAATAACCCTTGGCTTTCCACTCCTCGCAGTAGAAGTGAGCATCCGTACAGCCGGTTGCTAGGATAAAAAAAAAATCAAAATAAAGAAGAAGAAAAACGAAATGTTTTAAATGACAATTGTAGTCGCAGCCCCTCGTTTGAAGACTAAGCATAATGATGGCACCACCCGTTTCAACCCTGTTCATAGGGGCACACACCCTCCCCTTACAGTGTCACTGAGTTGTATAACCGCACCCCTCCCCTGAAAGTCTATATTTTGACGAAAATCCACTCCCCTGTTTATAGACAGACCCCTTTCACTTAACATCAGAGCCGTGAGCTCAATTTAGAGGATAAAACAAAAAAATTTCAATCACCCGATTCGACAATTGGAACCTGTTGTTTTGTCCAAATATTGAGCTAAATTCTGACGTGCTGCAAGGGGCCTATAGGGGTCTACCCCTTCTATAGACCCCTTGCAGCACGTCGGAATGCAGCTCCATTTGGAGGGCAAAACAGTAGGTTCCAATTCTCAGGAGATTGAAATTCTTTTGTTTTGTCCTTCAAATTGAGCTGCCATGACGTCATGTGAAAGGGGTCTATTGGAGCAAAAATCCTCACCTAGCTTGCAATACCTGATATTATGGATGCATGCGAATGAGATATTCTTTTGTTTTAAGAATCATATAAGTGAGACTATCGGGTCGATACAATACTTGTTGTCTCATTTGCATGCATCTGTAATAAAAGGTATTTCATTTGTAAGCGCACCCCCTCCCCCAACCCCGCGAATATTATATTTAGGTGCAGTCCCCCTTCATCCCTGTTTATGAGCCAGTTCATAGTTTAAGAATCGTTTTTAGTGCGCATGCGATTTTATTCCGAATTTCTCACCTTCTTTTGTTTAAACCTTTTGTTTTAAATGAAACAAAAGAAAATGAGAAATTCGGGATAAAATCGCTGCGCACTGAAAACGATTCTTAAACTTTGAACTGGCTTACAGGGGCGCACGCTAGAAATGCAAAAACAAAAGAACAATGACTTACGTCTTTCAAGTGGCTCCTTCATCATATGATAATCAATCCAGTCGATGAACGAGCTGACCCTGGCAAAAACCGAATAAAACTTTGCAGTACACTCGTTATCTCCCCAACTGACGATTCCCCTCAAGAACCAGCGCCCATCCTTCTCTTGGCAAACAAATGGGCCACCGCTGTCTCCGTGACAACCGCTGATAGAGCTTTTGCCTCCGTACCCAGCGCACAGCATGGATAGTTTGTCTACTTCACGGAGCTTTCCGTTGACTGCTTCGCATCGTTCATGGGACACTAGAGGTAGCTTGGCCTGCTGTAGTACTTTGGCATGAAGACCTTTATATTCTGTCACACCCCAACCTGAAAACATACGGCAACAAGCCAGTTCAAAGTTTAAGAATCGTTTCCAGTGCGCATGCGATTTTATCCCAAATTTCTCACCTTCTTTTGTTTAAACCTTCTTTTGTTTAAACCTTCTTTTGTTTTTAATGAAACAAAAGAAGGTGAGAAATTCGGGATAAAATCGCATGCGCACTGAAAACGATTATAGAGTAAAATACAGTTTTTTCTTAATCCTGAAGAATGAACTTCAGGCCTCGGGACTTCGAAACCATAGATAGGTATTTTGTACAGTTGAATGCCCTTTTGTACAAACTGCATGCTCTGCAGATTTAGTATACATACCAGTTACAAAACACTTTCGTTCCATCTTAACCTGGTCGTACAGCTTTGGCAAGCAAGCAGGAAGGACCTTCGGGTTGATAATGGCGGGTGCTGCTAGCTTCATGAGGGCGATGTCGTATCCATAGCCAGTTTTGGTCAAGAATCTATCATGAATCTGAACAACAGACACTGGAAGTTCCATCTCTCCTGGTTCTTTCTTGGATCTGTCATGTTCTCCTGAAGAACGAATATATTGGTAGGATATGTGCAAAAAGATTACAGTTTCGTTAACAAGATAAAGTCATGGAAGGACAAGGACAAGGACAAGGACAAGGACAAGGACAAGGACAAGGACAAGGACAAGGACAAGGACAAGGACAAGGACAAGGACAAGGACAAGGACAAGGACAAGGACAAGGACAAGGACAAGGACAAGGACAAGGACAAGGACAAGGACAAGGACAAGGACAAGGACAAGGACAAGGACAAGGACAAGGACAAGGACAAGGACAAGGACAAGGACAAGGACAAGGACAAGGACAAGGACAAGGACAAGGACAAGGACAAGGACAAGGACAAGGACAAGGACAAGGACAAGGACAAGGACAAGGACAAGGACAAGGACAAGGACAAGGACAAGGACAAGGACAAGGACAAGGACAAGGACAAGGACAAGGACAAGGACAAGGACAAGGACAAGGACAAGGACAAGGGGAGGAGATCAAACATAACGAATACTACATACCCAGTCTAATTTTGTAGACCTTTGGATCAATGTTTTGGAAAACACAATGAGCAGCCGTTACAATCCACCATTTATTAATCAATGTTCCCCCACATCTATGAACAAACTTGTTTTTTTTTGGGTCGAATAACAAGATTTCAGCTTGCCAAGGCCACTCGTTAGGAAGAGCTGTTGTTCCACCGATAATACGTGACTGGGGTGGCTTTATTCCGCATTCTTCAGTAGCTGCACATTAATCAAAATATAGTTATACTGAAGAAATAGAAAACGCGCGCGTGTGCTGTGTGCAATTATAAAGCATGCAGGGATTGGCAGAATACGAGAGAAGTGTTAGGAGAAGCGCGACGCGTAGCGTAGCACACAGCACAGCAAGCAATTTTTATTATTCAAATTATTTCTTCTAATCTTTGAGGGGCAGTGCGCACGAATCAAACAATAACAAAGAAGTCAGCTCATTTCTTCAGGGAAGCGATCCATTGTCAAATGCAGCGTTACTGCGCATGAGCAGACCGTTATTTGCAGTAAGATGGCTCTGCGCCGTAATGCGCATGAGCAGACCGTTATTTGCAGTAAGATGGCTTTGCACCGTAATGCGCATGAGCAGACCGTTATTTGCAGTTCTCTCGGCCAATCAAAATGACGGAAAAAATAATTTGAATGATAAATCTTTTTATTTCTCTCATGAAGTACACATTACGATAATTATTATTTTGGATTCGAATGACGTAACAGAAGTGCACGCGCGTGCTGTGTGCTCTCATAAACGCCATCAACCAATCAGAAAGCGAGATTTATAAGAATTATCTTATAAGAATTTTTAGTGAATTTCAGCGCTAAAATTTCAAATATTTTCTCAACTGGAGGAATAATGCGTTAATGTAAATTATTAAGTTATTAGATTATTGACAAGCAGGAACAATGTCATGTTATTGCTCGAAAAGAGGGCTAATTTCGGGGAGAATTCTTTATCGGAGCAGTGAGACAGTAGATGTAGCTCGCGTGAACAAGGTTTTACAAAGTGGTCTGCATGAAACTACTTCTTTAGAGACTGCTAATGGGTCGCAGTTAGTTATGGCAAAACGTTGGAGGAAAAGGTTGGCAAATTTTCCTTACTGAGGCTTCTTATAGATATGTAAATGATAGTTACACAACAATCATGGATACTTATTAGACAAACTATGTCGTTTTTTTGCCCCTTCTAACCACCTAGCCTGAAAATTGTCACCAGAATGCTAATCAAAACTATTATTTACAAACATATTTTAGCTATGAATAAATGTAAAATAAAACGTTTTGTCTATTATTACCCATGTCTAATATTTTACTCCGTAAAAAGCTTATTCTAGAGTCGTATTTCATGATATTTTAAAATACTAAAACTGCGTAAGTCTCTCCATTTTCAGAAGTCTGCTTCAATATAGCGATGTATACAACTTTGTAAACTGAAACTCAACTTTCTAACAAAAGAATGTCAAGAACTAATTTAAATAAATTACCTTGGCTTTCAATATTTTCGTAAACAAAGTTGGATCCTGCTTTTCCAACACCACTAACACAACGAAGAGAAAAACCCTCTCCATCAAACTCCGCATGCTCGCCACTCCAACACTCTCCATAAAACTGAATACCGAAATATCGATAGCCTTTTTGACGCGATAATTTCGAACAGGATTTAATAATCTCTTCAAAATTGGACCAGTTAGTAATTTCGGAACGAAAGTTTGCTATTAATTTAGGGAACGAGCGTCGAGTTGAGTCTTTGAAGCATCCAATAGGCTTGAAGTGCTGGCTCACCGCTAGAATAGAAAGATAGGAAGAAAACAATGAAACAATTGGAATTGGGGAAAGCTCTCCTTTTTTTTAGCTTTTTCGTGTTTCTAGCAATTGTTTTTTTTGACTTTGGGCTTTCATATCATAAATTCGTTATTTCAGACCGTTGGGAATTCGATTGACGGAAACCAATTTTGAAAAACGAGAAAAAGTGCCGCCGCCTCAAGGTTTCTGAGTCACAGAAACATAAAACCTGTTTAAAAAAGAATTTAAGTAAAAAGTTGAAAGACCTTAAGTGAAATTTTGATAGTTGGCGGAAGAAGAAAGGCGAACATTTAATTAATTTTCAATCAGTTAAACTTCAATAAACGTTTTTAACTAAATGTAAAAAAAGAGCCAAAGTGTGTCTTACCTGTAGCACAGACGAAAGCAGCTACCAAGCTCAGTAAACCAAAAACCATTCGTAAAGTCATTATAGCTCTAGTCAAGTACATGAAGGTAAACTTAAAAATGTCGTTAGGTCTGCTTTGATCTTTCTTAAGTACGTTGAGTCATCGGTCCTTGTTCAAACATGATTTTCCGTTGAATTGTAAACCGATTTTGAAGATTAATTTTCGATTGTGTGTTAATAGTGCACTTGGGTCGGTTCTCTTTGCTTTCTAAAGTACATTAAAAGTCTAAATCCCCTCATCAACAAATATATGTCACTTATAATACCAATACACGACATTCAATCCACAAAGCAATAAAGAATTAAAAAGATAATGACTCATCCATGTTTTACAAGCTATGAAACACTTCATGTCATGAATGATAGATTAATTGTAGTAGATTTAGTTTGTTTTTATCGACCGGTGACCGACTTTTCTAGGGTTTTGATAGACTCAAAACTTTACTTCAAACTCAAATGTTCAAGTCGTTTATGTTATACTCAAAGCCTAACGGTCATCGTAAAACAGCTGACAGACTTGTATGGTTTCCCTGGAAACCAGGATTTGAAGAATAAAGCGAGAATGACACGAAGATTGAAGCTCAAAATTTTCAAAAATTTCCTTCCTCCCACGGCTTACATAACATAACATTGTTTAGTCATACGGACTCTGCTATTTTGGCACAGCTATAAATTTCGTTATGGACTTAGCTTTACTCTCCCGAAAACCTTTACCCGGGGTCAGAATTAAAACTGCAACTAAGAATATGATTTTTGATTCTTGAGAACAAGAAATTCTTTTGTTTTGACTTTGCAGGTCGTGGGAAAAATTTCGCATCAACTGAATTTATTGACGCCATTTTAATTGTTTACCTTTTCCACATTAGCATACAAATTTTCAGACCAACAAACAAACTTCAAAAAACCGTTAGAGAATTATGTTTGATATATAATAAAAGGAAATACGAGAGAAGTTGGTTTATAGAGTTAGAGAAATAGCGCAATTTTAAGTTCCAAACTTTTGCTACAAATTTTGAACGTCTTTAGTCACTGCCCCAATGGGACCTCTTTTTCGTTTTCAAGGTACGGTTCTAAACTTCATTACTAATACAGATATCGCTTTTAGAGTTTCAGAAGTCCTTAAATATGACATTTTCTTTTATTTGTGGCATTTGTTTGGTTAAAGTTTAAAGCTGCACTCACGCTAATGAGAAAAAAAAGTTTTGATAAAGATTGACCGATAGCAAAGGTACAGGAACAACTAAATGTGACATCAAGACACCGGAAGTATTAATAGTAAACAGTACGTTGAAAAGGTTTTATTGAAATATTTTACAGCGTCATTTTGATTGACATATTTGAACAAACTTTTGAATTTTATGACCCTATGAAAAAATATCAACACAAAAGGTTGTCGTTTGTGATTTGTTTGAAGAGAGTTCTGATATCCGTTGATATGTGATATTTTAGTGGGCAAGTCTTTGAAAAGTATAAGTTTTTGAAATGTTTGTAATTTACGAAAAAATATTGTTGGAGATTGAGATTAGATAGAGATGAAGAAAACAGTCAAAGAAAATGGGAAAAATTAAAAAGACAACGATTAAGGAGAAAGAAGAAGAAGAAGAAGAAGAACGAGAAGAAGAAGAAGAAGAAGAAAAAGAAGAAGAAAAAGAAGAAGAAAAAGAAGAAGAAAAAGAAGAAGAAAAAGAAGAAGAAAAACTTATTGTCCATTCCAGTATTTTCCTTTGATCAAACCGAACCATATATTGTCATTGATTTGTCGCTAGATGTTCCTTCTAACAATCTTAACAGTCAACAAAATCTCCAAGTGTCCGGCATAGCGTGGGCTGTAATATTCAGTTATTCGTAATCGTTTGCGATATATACCGGGATTGTTTGGATAATTCCTAATCAAGAACAAAGCGCCATATCTATATTGATATTAGTACAAATGATTTTATATGAATAGAATTGTGTTGAAGTTCATTGAACTTTGCTTTTCAAACCTGTTCATATTACTGAGTTCTCAAAAGAAACTAACGGACTACTTCTTAGATTTTTAGAACTATCCATTACCGACGGACCTATTCGACTGTCTGACTAGATTTTATAAACATAAACTCTTTTCAGTTGAACTATTAACCTCAATTACTAACGAACTATAGGCTGAAGTTCGGCAGAAAACATTGTAGAAAGTACACGAAGATTTGTGTGATGACAAGGGCTTGCTCTCCTACACATTTCCCCATACAAATACGAATAGAATATAGAGCTGATTAAGCTGATTGTTTAGGACGAAAGAAACGAAGAAAGGATGCTCTGAAATATTAACTTCTAACTTTTAAAATGACTTTATTTTTTCATCAAAACTTCTCTCTCTAACATTTCTTTGCTAGCTAACGTCTTCAGTTCTGCCTTCCTGAAATGCACTTTTCCCTAAACCTTTCCCAAATCATTAACCATATTTTGCAATACAACCGGTAGATTCATCTGGTAAGGTAGTGTTATAGGGATTCAAAAAAATAATTTTTAAAACAAAGTACAAAACTGTTTAGAAAGCAATTATTCTAAATGAGCTTTCGAGCGGATTTCAGTTGTTCTGTGGTAACGCCGAACACTAGATGCTTATCAATATCGATTTGCAATATCAATCGATTGGTTACCATTGACTACGCGTGGTGACTATCAAACGCAAATAGTCAGGGTAATGAGGCCATAGGCAAACCACTTTGATAAAAAGAGAAAACAAGAATATACATTCAATTCTATCAATAACAGCATTCTTTTGGCATGTCTTGGGTGGTTTGCGTTTTTTGTTTGTTTTGTTTTGTTTTGTTGTTGTTGTTGTTGTTGTTGTTGTTTTCATTTTTGACCAGTCAGTTCCCAGCACATGCAAGACAAGCCAAAAATTACTACTTAGCGGGGAGAGGAATTCAGTTTAAAAACGGTTGCAAAATAGCATTACTATATTGTCTTTTCATTACAATATTTACTTTCGACCCAAAACGTTATGAAATGATTTACTTTTGGCTAGGAAATATTTCCTTTACTCCATTAATTCGTTACCTACCTAAACAAAGAAAGGATTGTTTTCTTTTGTTTTCTACAACATATATTTAGCGAGTTGTTGCTCACAAATTCAAAATAAACTGTGCGGTCTCGTATGAGTGGGAAACATACGGTACTCTGACTTACAGCACGTATACGGTACGACATGCCGTAACATTGAAATGGCTTCCCACTTCCAGTGGTTCATCCAATCACAACTCGTAGTTACAGATGCAGGCTACACTACGGCTACGATTCTGCTGTTTAATTTTTCTCACTCAAACGAAAAACGCTCAACAGTAAATCTCATAGCTGTAATCTTCCGAAATCTTTCAAAATCACTGCGAAAAAAAAAAAAGAAAAAACCCTCGAGATGTAACTAGTTTACCAACCTTGAACCTGACTCTTCGACGAAAATCCTGCCATAAACAGCAACAAAGATGCGAAGATTTTCACTAAGTTTTTAAGCGCCATTTTTAGCGAGCGTTAACGTACGTTCCACGTGTGTAGCCTGCTGTGTTTTGCAGTTAGAATGACAAACCAGCTGAATATATACAAGTGATATCTGAAATAAGTTGATGACACAATAGATTAGGACTACCTTTGGCATATTTGTCCTTTTGAAAAACAAGAGATTTTAGGTTCTTATGTAAACTTCTCACCTCTTGTCTCTTCAACAGTGGAACATTAGAAGTTTTCGGGTTATATTATTGATTCACTAGTGCTTGACCGACGTTTGCTGATATGATATGATATGAACTCTGAAGTATACATCTGTGAGAATTCATGTATAACTTCACTTTTCAAAAAACTATGAATCTTATAATTATTTTTAGGATAAAGTTAATGTAGTCTTTCTTGAACAGTAGATAAACTTTACCAAATAATCGAGAAGTTTAACCCCAGTTTAGTGATTTCAACCGAATAGAAAAAGCGCGCCAAAACGTTAACTGAAGACGGTCACAACGAATATAAATTTGATTTTGTCCATTACATTTCATGCATCAACAAACAACCACCACCACAATTACACTAGAGCGAAAACGTATCGAAAGCATTGCGTCAACATT
The DNA here is from genome assembly GCA_964019055.1 of Anthopleura xanthogrammica. Classification (NCBI taxonomy): domain Eukaryota; kingdom Metazoa; phylum Cnidaria; class Anthozoa; order Actiniaria; family Actiniidae; genus Anthopleura; species Anthopleura xanthogrammica. The sequence continues at coordinate 6,697,363 of OZ025224.1, forward strand.
AGCGTTTTCATATATATATACGGTTGCGAATTTGCTGTTTAATTTTTCTCACTCATACGAAAAAAACGCTCAACAGTAAATCTCATAGCTGTAATCTTCCGAAATCTTTCAAAATCACTGCAAAAAATGTTGACGCAATGCTTTCGATGCGTTTTCGCTCTAGTGTAATTGTGGTGGTGGTTGTTTGTTGATGCATGAAATGTAACGGACAAAATCAAATTTACATTCAAATCAAATTTATATATATAGCATCGATCCGCACACTACAACGATCAAAAACGCAGATACCGCCAGCTGATCTGTGGAAAAAATATCAGCCAATCCGGCAGAATTTAGAGAATTTGCAAAACTTAGGTGTCATCCTTTGTAGCCCTGCGACTCGGGAAACGGTTATTTCTTTATTTTATTTTCCCACTCGATATGAATATCATAGTAAATGTATACAAAATATCAAAAACTTCTCCTGAAAATCTAGATTTATCTCAGATGTAAATTTTTATAAGTCAATTTCGCAAGCTTCATGACACCTCAGTTTTGTAGTGACCTCATTTCTACGTCACTATTTCAAATCAGCTGGCGGACCGGAAATGATGTACAATTGTTATCTGCGCATGCGAAAAACAGACGTGCCGGTGTAAATGACGTCACCGTTTTCAAAAGCTTCCGTTTTCGCTGTCACACTATCACAAATGCCTCGATCCACTCTGGAGAACGTTCTCAAATGTATAAATTTTCCAACGTTTCAGTGTGGACGCAAGGCCAAAACACATCGGAAAGTATGCGTTTTTATACGAAAACTTGGACGGGGCCTAAATTATTTTGGATGTAAAGCTAACAGCAAAATGTAAAACAAATCATGCTTTTTTTCGATTGAATTTGCGCCATTTCTTTTAATTTAGATTTTCCTTTTAGCCTCCCAGCCAAGATGATTTTCGAAGCAGTCTATACGAAGTAACGTCTCTAATTAAGACGTCAAGCGTCTTTTTATCAGTAAGATGACTTTCTCTTGACCAAGTATTTTAGGATGTGTAGGTGGGCAAATTTATTTTAACAGTAACAATTCTCTGTTGACGCAGGTGACCACCTCTCGAGTGGGTGTCAATCATGCCAAAAGAACGTGAGCTGCTTGACTGATAAATCGAAAGAGTTAAGTACTTCGGGGTCAATCAGAAGTAAAAACTCATCGCGATTGTAAATATCGAAAACCACGGGCTAAAGTACACAATTTATTTTGAATCACTGATTTATTTTGAACCTGCTAGTTTTCGGAAATTATCCCGCCATATTTGTTTTCGGCAAGTGCTTCCTCTGACTAATTTAAGAAGCGATTACTTGAAGCAATTTTCTTTGCAACTTTTCTCGCAAAGGCGTTGCGACACTAGTTGCATGGAGCATTGTGAGGCCCGGTTTAGACGTCGAATTTCACGTGCCGAATCTAATGCAAATGAACAAAACCTATTGTTTGAATTCATTTGCATTAGATTCGGCACGTGAAATTTGACATTACAATTTGAAAGATGTTGAGAGAAAAGTTGCAGCAATCGTTGCGAAAATTAGAATTCGTTTCTACTTTTGGAAACGACTGCGTCTCCATTGCACCGTGTAAACCTTCTTGAAACTTGTCGCAACGCGAGAAAAGTTGCATAGAAAATTGCTTCAAATCTTGTAATCATGCTATTATAAAAAAGAACTATCCAGGAACTAAAAATGGCGCCTACATTTCACATATAAAAGACCGATTGCCTTACCTAAGTTCACGCGTGGGAAGACGGAAAGTAAATCTGTACAACATACATTATCTGAATTATATTGCTTTTTCCTCATACTTTTTATGTTTCCATTTGTACTTTTCAGTTCTAGCTATTTCTGATTATTCATATGCCGTAATGTAATGTAACTTATTTTTTTCCCTTCTTTTTCTCTCCTTTTCGTTCTTTATCCATTTATTTACTTATAATTTTTAAATAAATAGTTTACTTTTGTATTTAGTATAATTGTGAATCGAATAAAAATATATAAAAAAAAAAATAAAAAAATTCTGCTTTCAAAACAAGTCATTTTTAAGCTCGGCAAAAACTAGTAAAAACTCGTCGGTAAAGCACATATAGAAACAAGGCATAAGTCCAGATGTATAATACATAAAATATGTCATTATAAAGCCAAGGAATCTTTATTGAAGTACTTTATACATTACATGATTCACGTGGATTTGTAAAGAATCATTATAAGAAATGCTCAACCTATTCCTAAAAAAAATTTGTCGTTGCGTACGAAACCCGTAAATTTTGTCGAACTCTTTACCAACAGCAACAACTTTTCTTTAAATAAATTAAAAGTTGCTTTATTAAGAACACAAAAACAGAAAAAATATCAGAAAATGATTCATTTGAATAAAGATTTACCGAAGCATTTTGGCTTCGTTTGTGACGTCATGGCCGCCATCTTGCTCATGTCAGCCAACTTGGCAGCCTTCAGTATGTCACGTGACTATTTCCCGCGTTTTTGGATGGCAAGTGCGACTAATCCTGAAGTTGAGTATATCTCTTGTCCTTAATAAAAACGTTCTAAAATTTTTAAAAATACATTAAAATACCACCCAAAAATGTCGGGAAATAACCCCGTGACTACACTTTCTTTCCTTTTGGAAAATAATTTTTAGTACAGTATTCCATTTTAGGCAATGAAATCTTGCTTCGACAATATTCTTATTTCTACAATTTCGTAGACTATTACAATATTTTAACTCAAGTTTTCGCAATCTTGTTTCTACTATTTTTTCCAAGAAATCAGTTTTTCAAGATTTCGTAAACTATTATAAAACGTTTTCGAAACAATTTTTATTCGTGATTTTTTGGATTTTTTTTTGTCGGAACGAAAAATGCTCGACATTTCACAGAATTCTTTCTCTTATAAAAATCACTTCCATGAATTTAAGGCTCTAAATTTTGACAAATTTTGTGAAAATTAAATTATGCACGCTACATGTGTTGATGTGAATTCTTCGGCCAAAATAAATATTTTCCCGTGACTTTTTTCTATTACATTGGAACAACAACTCACAAATTTCTCGTTGTTTTGCTAACATTTTTTCCCACTTAAATCTTATTACTAAATTTAATAAGAAAACGTTACCTTTTTGAAGATTATTTTGAAGAATATCGTGTTATAAACCGAAATTTTTTCTCATGTGTCATTCCTTTGAGAATAAGTCTTTGAATTACTAATTTCTAAGATCATATATCTTTATATCAGATAAGGGAATGGTACGTGGAAAAGTTAGTTTAAACCGAAACACCTACCTACTGAATCAAGTATTAGAAAGTATTCCTCTACGACAAGATATATTTAATGTTTTACCTTGATTCATGCTAAAATAACTTCTTAGTTCTAAAACAACGGAGTGATGCAGTACTGCGCATGTCCCGAAAGTATCAATATTATAAAAGCGCCAAAATGCAAAAATTAAATCTTTCGTAAATGTGCAATATTTTGAATAAATAAATATCAACAGATGCTTGATGGTTCACAAAACCCACGCTCGTTTCTATCTTCACTTCCCTTTGCTTTCTTAGTTCCATTTCAGCATATTTTGCGGCTGTACTTTGTTAACCAATCAGGCATTTGTATCGAGACCAAAATGAACGTGGGCTCTATTTTCCGAGCATGCGCAGTACATTTTTCAACCATCCCTCCTTACAGCATTATTTAGTATAGTCTATGCTATTTTCCTTTGAGCCCACGAAGTATGAATGCCTTCTAGTCTCGTTGTAGTGACGAGGTCAGCAGGGCTTCTTTGGGTCCAGGTATCACAGTTTGTTGTACCTCATCGTATAGATTCTTGGAATAATTGATTTTTTGGGCGACCTATCAATTGAACAAACGGGGTATGATTAGCGATATAAGCTACTACGGCTTCTACTATTCGCGGTGGTCTCACTGACTCCTGCTTGAAAATTGGAGAAGTAAACCTGGCGAAGGTAAAGGCAAGTAACTACATTTAACATCGGTAGTTCCTTCAGCTACATGGCTGGTATCCCAGGAAGCCGATGGTGCGCACTTTACCCCCTTCTCTCCATCAGTGCTCTGTTTTAAGAGTATTCAAAGCTACACGGATTAGAGAGAAGATGAAAATAACGTGGAGATCCAACTGAGGAACGAAACGTGGACCACAAGCTCCGAAGTTCGTGCACTAACCAACTGAGCTACGTGCCTGCTTCTAAAGAGCTCTCCAAAGATTCCAACACCGCACGAAACCAAGGGAGCAACCACAGCTCAGGGGAGAGAATACAGCAAGAAGGTACTCAGTACGATACTATTGCTCTGGTTTTACTACACTGACTTACTTTCTGTGCTATCTTGGCATTATCACATCTGACTCTTGGCCTTTTGCTGGGGTTTTTGGATGGTGTAGGCACACTGCTGTTATCTGCATTCATTACGAGTTCAATGTAGAATTTGCCATCTGAAAATACAACATCATGCAACTAACATTAGAGGGTGTTTAGATAGAAGTAGGATGACCCTGGTGCTCATCGCCATGTTCACGTTTTCCAAAACGCATTGCGGTTTCGGGGGGAGGGGAACAGGGGGAAAACTCCATCAGAAGATGTTCTAAATGCATGCATTCAAACATGCCATGTATAAGGAACAACCAGAAACAAAAAGAAAGAATTTGGAAGAAGTTTTAAGTCAATTTATTAGAAGAGTCAAGACATTTTCTGTAACACTAAACATCATGATATTCTTAACGTGGTAAATGTCGAAAATGTTCGTTATAGCAAAAACGTCTAATGGCAAGTAACATTTCTCACCTCCTGATAATGGCTGACACTCGAATAGCTCTGAATATCTGACCAGTAGGACGATAGACTCAGGTGAAGGTGTTCCCTTGGCTCGCACGAAGTAAACTCCTTCTGTTGTGATGATAGCTTTGAGCCGCTCTTCTTTATCACGACGAACAGACTCGGACAAGACAAACCTGGCAAACAATCGACATATCACTAACTAGCTATGATAAATGAACTAGTGTACTACAAATCTTGCATTCTGGTTGGATGTGGTACTATTCACTCAAGGTCACATAAGCGATTGATGTATTTTTTTTTTTTTTTAAAGCAAAATTATGATCGTTATCGTTGAAGTGCGACCCGCGAAGCTTGAAGACTCGTTCGCCAACTAGCATTTCGACGGCCATCAATCAAAATACTGGGAACGAGTTTATTGATTTAGAAAAACATGCGTTGTATTTATGAACATAGTTTGTGATGAAGGGTAATAAGATTTACTATCAAGGGCTCAAAAGTAGGAGAAATCTGCCAAAAATTAGACTCAAGTGCCATGTTCGTCAAAAATGTATTTTGATTGACGGCCTCCTTTGCAGACGTTCTTAGGGTCGTCACGTCGTCACGCAACGTTTCTCTGAGAAGTATTGCGTGACGACCCTAAGAGCGTCTGCGTAGGAGGCTATCGAAATTTTAGTTTGCAAAACGAGACATCAAATTTCGTGGGTCGCACTTGAATGAGAACAACTGTTGATAAAAGTCTTTATTCTTAGTTTACGAAATGTATAATAAAACAATTATTGAATTCGGTTTTCGCCGTTGTCACCCTAAATCATCAAAACCCCATCCAGTAATTGTTTATGAACTATTTTAATTAATTCTAGTACAGTCAAAACTGCTCAAGCGTGCCCCCTAGGCTCCATTAATGATTTCGTTATTCGAATATTGAGTTGATTATTCACTCTGAATTTTAATAAAAAAATCCGAAGACTCCAAACTTCACCTTCATTTCACACTAAAATTCTGAGAGATGGCCTTTCTGGGGAGGTTTTCTACCTTGGCATGGCAATTGTTAAAGAATCCAATCAAAACTCAAGTAGATAATTCATTTTCAAAATTGGAGTCAGAGTGAATAATGAACTCAATATTCGAATAATAAATTCATTAATGGATTCTAGGGGGGTACGCTTGAGCCGTTATGACTGTAATACAATTTTCAATTGTGTACTTACTTTTCATTAAAGTTACTCTCGTTTAGTTTCAACATTATTTCCTGTCCTTCTGCATGTGTACTCGAGAACCTTGGAATGGCGCCACTCGGACCAAAACAGTTCCGTCGCAGGCGCGTTTGTTTTGGCGGGAAATATCGTGAACTGCGCGTGGCCTGGCCACGAACCGCTGCTGCAGCACCGGAAGCAAAATCTAAGACTCCAGCTGTTGGCTTGGCAACGGTTCCTACGATACCTTTGCCGATACCAGCTAAAAAACCCTGAAAGATATTGTAAACCAAGGAAAAGTAAGTTTATTTTCAAGGGTATAGGCTGGGAGTATAGTGAAGTAGGCACCGAATTATCCCATATTTTGGGGAAGGGAGGGGAGGGAGAGGAGGGAAGTAATACGGAATTTTTGGTCGTTACAGAGCTTTTAAGTGTGACGTCACTCGTATTGAAAACCGATTTCCGGGTCCAAAACCAAAACTGAGCAGTGCTATGAAGATTTTTAAATATTTTTTTCTTTATGACAGGATTTGTTCCAAAGTTCTAAATGTTTCAAGTGGAAGTTAAATTATTTAGTAAGTTTTTCGCTTTATTTTAGCGGTATTTTTGAGCAGTTGGACCCGAAAATACGTCACAACTTAACAGCTTTATAGAGTGTGACGTCAATCGCACGGAAAAAAGACTTCCGGGTCCATCTTTTATAAAGATTTTTCTTACTTTTTTGTCACGAGAGGATTTTTGTTCCAAGTTCTAATTATTTGATCTGAGGTGGAGGTTAAATCATTGTAATAGTTTTCGCTTTATTTTAGCGGTTTTTGTGAGCAGTTAGACCCGGAAATACGTCACAAGCTGCATAACAGGGTTCCACTGTACAAATGAATAAAACAAGTACATACAGACAGTCCTGAGTTGTGAGCTCCTTCGATAGGCTGAGTCACGATACTAGTGAGTCCACCAACCAGCCCCATGCCAAGACCCTTGACTCCTGCGACAAAGTGATCTTTACTGCTTCCATAACGCTCAGCTCGCATTGCTTGACGGGATTCCTGGAATTTAGTGTCCATCGATGCGTTCCAGAGACCATCAGATAATGAACCTGTAATCTTTACGGGGGAAAATGGAAAGATATAAGGAAAGAAGAGGATTTTTTATTACGAAGCCAACGACATCATTCTAGCTTCGTATCATATATGTCAAAAGGATAACTTAGGAAGGGTGGGGAAAAGGAAGGGAAAGTAAGTGAATGGCAGGGAAAGCAAGGGAAGGGAAAGGAAAGGAAAGGAAGGAAAAGAAAGGAAGGGAAGGGAAGAAAAGATAACTGCAATTACTGGAATCATTTTCAACAGTCCTGAAATTGTTTTCAAGTAAACGTACTAACCTTTGCAGCCGAATCGGACACTCCATGAGCAACATTTATAAAAAGTCCACCAAGATTCCCTCTCTTCACTAAACCCTCTAGGCCAGACGACACATCATTCAGTAGACCCATGGGATTACCCAAGAAGTCTATGGATCCTACGATGGCTGCTGCCTGGCTGCGAAGCTCCTATCAAACAAATAGACACATTTAGCTTGGGCATAAAGGTTTACCATATCACCCTGTCATTCTCTTGAGAATTAGGCTCATTTCAAACGTCGATCTTCTCATGAGCCGAACCTAATAACATCAAAGAAGACCGCCTTATTATCCATTGTTTTTAATGTGTTCGGCTCATGAGAAGATCGACGTTTGAACTGGACCTAAGATTCTTTGTTTGAGTTGTATCCATATTTATGTGTCTTCTCATGCGCAACTGTTAAACAATGAAATGATACTCTAGGGAAAACGCGTGGCCTGAAATGGGAAAGCATTACGCCATAGCTAAAGAGGTCTATTCACCACTTTCCATACATCAGCTATTAGCATACCCTTTTATCACACGTTGTTCAAGTCACTTATATCATTATCTCACTAATACATAGTTTATCACTGTCTTCAATCGAAATTACTCAGTTGGTACTTGTAATATTTTCACTAACACCAGTGAAAAGCCAAATTCCAACTCGCAACTCGCAACTACCGAGTTCGTGAATATTGAAAACAGCAGTAATGTCAACAGGGCAAGGGTTGGTTGCTTACCTCATAGTAGTGTTTGCTCATAGAGTCGAGCAGTGAATTCAAGCTTTCGAAAGGATGATTACGAGAGAAAGATTCTGAAAAACAAGACAAATAAATATTGGTAATCAACTGACGTCAACATGTTAAAGGTAATTCAGTAAACCAGCACAATGGAGTGTCACAATCATAAGAGTTCCATAACGAGGTGTTTTGGTTGATGAATATGTGGAAGATGATGATGCCGATGATGGTGATGAGGAAGGTGATCACGAATGATGCTGCTGATGTTGAAGATGGCGATGGTGTGGTAATGATGATTATGATTATGATTATGATTATGATTATGAAGAAGATGATGATGATGGTGGTAATGGTGATGATGAGGGTGGTGATGATGATAATGAATGATGATGATGATGGTGATGATGATGATGGTGAAGATGATGATGATGATAATAATGAATGATGATGATGGTGATGATGATGATGGTGATAATGAATGATGGTGATGATGATGATGGTGATAATGAATGATGATGCCGATGATGATGATGTGTTGGACCGTGACGGATGACGGATGATGGCGGTGATGTTCGTGATAATAAGGCCGATGAAGTTTAGGCAGATGATGGCGATGTTGCTTGAGATGTTCCAACTGTTGTTGTTGCTGGTGGTGATGATGATGATGTTGGTGGGATGATGATGATAATGATGTTGGTGGTGATGATGATGATGTTGGTGGTGATGATGATGATGTTGGTGATGATGATGATGATGTTGGTGGTGATGATGATGATGTTGGTGGTGATGATGATGATGTTGGTGGTGATGATGATGATGTTGGTGATGATGATAATGATGTTGGTGGTGGTGATGATGATGATGATGATGTTGGTGGTGATGATGATGATGTTGGTGGTGATGATGATGATGTTGGTGATGATGATGATGATGTTGGTGGTGATGATGGTGCTGTTGGTGGTGATGATGATTTCTATTTCTATAATAACCAACAGACAGGTCATACAGTATTTACCTAAGTCTAGGGTGGCATCCTCCAAATTAAACAGAATCAAACCCAGGGTTTCCTTGAGTCGCAGAAGATCTTCTGGTAACCGTCCTGCTGATGCAACTGACACCTTTAGCTGCAGGGAGTTCAGTTGAAGACGTTCGAAATAGTATTTCTTGGAAGCCGTGGTTGAGACTGAAACAGCTCTGTAACATGAAAATATTTGTTGAAAATAAAGTCGTCAAATTAAAATAACAGATCAAAACCCAATCAAATAGTAATAGACCATTTCACGGTTCTCGTCGATGACCGTCTGCCTGGACAGCGTGTAATTTATTCTTTAGAATTTGACTAAAGCCCGTGGAAGTTTTAAGTGTTTCAAACGATATTTTTGAAAGCGCTCGTGGATCTCGAAAATGGTCTATTGTTTGATAATGTGTACATTCCTTAAATTACCGTGAGCTGTAGTCAAATTCTAAAGAATATATTACACACTATCGAGGCTGAGGTTGATCGACGACAACCGTGAAATGGTCTATTTAGCTGTGGCATTCCCACAGAGAGAATAGACCCCTTGCAGCACTTCGGAATGCAGCTCAATTTGGAGGACAAAACAATAGGTTCCAATTCTCAGGAGATTGAAATTCTTTTCTTTTGTCCTCCAAATTAAGCTACTTTGACGGGGTGCGGGGTCACGTGCAAGGGGTTCATCTTCACATCTTCAAATGGAATTCAGCAAAATGTTTTTATTGTTGGGTAACATTTTTGGTGTTTGCATAGTGTTAGTATTCCCTAATATCGGGATACTCGCAATCTGATTGGCTGACTCTTCGGGCACCCAGTCTGTGTTGGAAGATTTGTTGTATTTTTTTTTGTAACATCCTCAATGACCAATCAATGGCTTTTAACCATATTTGGTCATCAAGGGGTCTAGATGTTCGAGATAGTCTGTGCTCTGTCTAACTAACCTCTGATTATCGTATAACGATTCATCATCTTCTTCATTCGCTGCAGCGACATCATCATCTTGCTGAACGTAACCAAAAAACTGAAGCAGCTTAAGAAGAAGCCTTTCCTCCATGTGAAGAGTCATGTTGCGTAACGACACGTCTAGATTCTGAGGGGAGACAAATACAATACAGAAAACACATCAAAAGGAGCAAGGATGGCACAGTTGGTTAGTGCGCAGCCTTCGGTGCGAGAGGTCCCGAGTTCGATTCCCAGTAACTTCGATCCTTGTTTCGACTTCTTCCCTTTCTGTGTAGCTTTAATAAGCCTATTCAAAGTTTAAGAATCGTTATCAGTGCGCATACGATTTTATCCCGGATTTCTCACCTTCTTTTGTTTAAACCTTCTTTTGTTTTTAATTAAACAAAAGAAGGTGAGAAATTCGGGATAAAATCGCATGCGCACTGATAACGATTCTTAAACTGTGAATAGGCTTATTAGCTTTAAATACCCGTAAAATGGAGCACTGATGGAGAGAGGGGGTAAAATGAACGCACCGTCGGATTCAAGTTTTGTTAATCACCGACTATTACGAGCTACTCACTTCTGGATGATCTTTCAGGTAAAAGTGATATACTGATAAAATTTTTGATTGACGAAGTTTGAATAGAAAGGTGAAAAATCGCCATATTTAGAATCGGTGAATACCTTGAATATTTCGACATTCTGTAGTCTAGATCGCTCTCTACAGGTCGATAGCTGTAGGGTTGGTTGCTGGGCCATCGTTTCTTCCTTGCTCCCTTTCTCTGGTGTCGTAGGGTAAAGTAACACAGGCAGTGGACTACCAAATAACTGATTATCAACCTATACCAACAACAAACAGGAGAAAAATGAAGTCTTAAGGTGACTTACTACTTTTGAAAGTTCAGTTTGAGCCCAGGATGTGCGCGCACACAAAAAACCGCGCAAAAGCGCATAGTAAGCTTCGAAATTTTATGCGGGACTATATGTTTTTCTTTGAATTTCCTAAAACAACAGGTAAAAATCAATCTTTCTTATAATCAATCTTATATTCAAACTTCATTATCTCGAAAACTGAACGAGCTCGGGACACCCCATTATTCTTTTCATTTTTAGAATCAGCGTTAAATTCTGTGTAAAATATCTTTCTAAGAACAGTTTGTAATTACTCCTTGCTAAAGTAGCCAGTCACCTTAATCAAGGAACACAGCAATATTGTACGAGTTCGTTAAGGGTCTTTTTTCAAATGTTGTTTTACAATACCTGTAGTCGTCCAATAGTGACTTCAAGTTTCTCCAGTTTCGAGTTTCGTAAATAGTCGATCTGAAAAGATAAAAAATACAACTGAACTTAGAGCAAGACCTTCATGTGCTATCTACCAGAGAGTATTCTATTGGTATCAATCAGCTGAATGGATCTTATGAATCTCATTACCAGCCTACAATGACAGGCAAACACTGCCCGTCATGTGCTAACCCCGGGCACATTAATGAGAGGCGAGCGCTCTCACCGCTATGCCATATTTCTATTGAAAACTTGCCATTCAGCTGGTAAAATGTTGCACACGTGACCGGAAATGACGTCAATTGCCTACCTCAATCTGTTCCAGTGCACCATAGACCAGTTCCTCAGGAACAGCATTGATAACAGACACACCAATCCCACCGGCCAAACGAACCTGCATCTCAAGGTCGTAACTATCAGGTTCAGTATCAAGTGAACATACGGTTGTCTGGCGCATCGCTCCTTTCCTCTGCACTAGTAACCAGTCCTTCTCGGATTCTTCCTCGGCCTACGGAAAGAAAGATAAAAATAATGACCCTTATCATATGGCAAGGTAATTTCACGCGCTATGATTGGTCAATTTGCGGTCCATAACTTACGGTACGGACCGAAAATCAAAATTTAATGTATGCCTTGCCATATAATAAATATGTTTTGTGTTAACTACGTAAGTTATTTTAAACATAATACGTGTACTAGAACCCTGATGATGGCCAAGATGGCCGAAAGCTTGGTTTAAGAAATAAAAATTTCGCAGAAGACACATAGTCAAATAATATCTTTTGTGATGTTTATATTTTTTATTGAATTTCCCCCAGGTTGGGAATGAGTGCAATGGGTTTATAGAGAATCATTGGACAGATTTCCCAGTGCTAGTGATGTATGGTAGGTACCTGTTGAAGGCTATCACCGATGCGTAGAACCCGAGTAGGTCCATCAGGCTTGACTTGTACTGCTATACAACCAGAACCAGGTCTCATCTTACACGTGCTTATACACTGTTCTAATGGGATGTGATCATCCTTGGTTATGTTCGCTGGGCCAAGGACTGCATCTGTACCTACAGACACAAAAAGGATACATAGTATTAGAGACAAGAGTGGACTAGAGTTACCCTTCGGTATGAATCACCAATTTTATTAACCTCTGGGCTGATCTAAGTCAGGGCATGGTTAACTCACAGATCGAACCCTGAAACAAACTCTGCATGGGCTGATCTAAATCAGGGCATGGCTAACTCACAGATCGAACCCTGAAACAAACTCTAGGCTGATCTAAGTCAGGGCATGGCTAACTCACAGATCGAACCCTGAAACAACATCTTGGCTGATCTAAGTCAGGGCACAGCTAACTCACAGATCGAACCCTGAAACAACCTCTGGGCTGATCTAAGTCAGGGCATGGCTAACTCACAGATCGAACCCTGAAACAACATCTTGGTTGATCTAAGTCAGGGCATGGCTAACTCACAGATCGAACCCTGAAACAACATCTTGGCTGATCTAAGTCAGGGCATGGTTAACTCACATATCGAACCCTGAAACAACCTCTGGGCTGATCTAAGTCAGGGCATGGCTAACTCACAGATGGAACCCTGAAACAACCTCTGGGCTGATCTAAGTCAGGGCATGGCTAACTCACAGACTGAATTGAAATTTATTACATTGGGAGGGGAAAAAAACCTGGAATCAAGGGAGAGACCTAACAAGCTCTGCTCGCATGTGAAATAAAATACGGCAACATTAAGCCAAACTGGGTTGAAAAAATATACAAATGACAGTGGTTCTTACCATCCACAAGTCCTGCAATGCCATTTCTTGGTTGGACAAACAGACCAGGAAGATCGCAGTTCATTCTACCATCCTATGTTCAAAAAACGCGCGCCATTAACACAAGGAAAGCGAGCCAAAAAGGTCAAAGTTCATTTACTCTAGAGCAAGTGCCAAATAAGTCACTAAGAAATATTGTTTGTAGAAGACCTTGAGGATTTCGCGAACCAGTTGCAGAGGAAGACACAAGGACAGCTTTGTCGTGGGACCCACAGTGAACCTTCAAAAATACGCTGATGTTTTTTCTACTTTAAGGTGGCTCCATAGAGTTTTCATGCGCAGTTCGATACCTCAACTCGAATAACTGTTATTTTGATGGCGTCACGCATTGCTATGGTAACACTGAATAGACGCGATCACTTTATAAGAAAATCAATTATTGGCTCAGGATTTTTGATCTGAATGGCGTATCGGTTATCAGTGTATCAGCCATAAAATACCATTACTCATGTGTGACACTCAATAGCCCACGAAGCCATTTTTTTTTTCATTTTTAGATAGTTGAAGAATCTTAAGCTATGGACACACGGTGCAACAATGCGCGCATTGTTGCAGGCAATGTTGCTGCATGAAGTAGGTTCGTTTTCTACTTCAGCAATATTGCGTGCAACGAATTGCGTCGTGTGACAACACTGCGCGCAATGTAATCAACCGCATGTTACAAAGTTAAGGTTTTCCTTACTTCAGTGAATGACCAGGTCTGTGAATGTTTCCTTCGAGGGTTCGGTTTACTGAGAACAAGACGCACGTATTTTCCACAGGTAGGGGGGGCCAGGCTGTCAATATCCAGAACAAGTCCAGTATTACTGGATGATGTTTTGCGTGGATCCGTGGGAGGTGACGACCCTTCGTGACGTAGCTGTCCACTTCCGGTTAAACGCCACAGCTGAGAGCGCTTTAGTGGTTCCTGTAGGGAAAGAAATATCAATGAATATATATGACCCACCAATAAATGGATGAATGAGAAGCTGAATGGGTAGAGATGTAAAGATACATGGATGGATGGATAAAAAAAACGAAGTGATGGGTAGAGAGATGGGTGGATGGAGATTGATAGATTTGATCGACGGAATGGTTCGAAAGGGATGGGTGGCAAGGACCGCGGAGCACCCTAAAAAGTGTGGGGGGGGGGGGGGGGGCTAAGACTAGAAAATATAAGAGACCAGTCAAAAAGTGGGGGGGCTGAGTGGTAAACTTTAGTGGATATTTGAAAAAAGTGGGGGGGGGGGGGGGGGGGGGCTGCAGCCCCCACGTCTCCGCCGTGCCTGGTGGATGGATGGATGGATGGATGGATGGATGGATGGATGGAGGGAGGGATGGAGGGATGGAGGGATGGAGGGATGGAGGGATGGAGGGATGGAGGGATGGAGGGATGGAGGGATGGATGGATGGATGGATGGATGGATGGATGGATGGGATGATGGATGGATAACTACCTTTCTTCTAAGTAACACAGCAGCACCCTGTGTTACGTCTAAAACCAGTTCTTTTAAACCAAGAGACGGCGAGGAACCTGCTGGTCGGGCATGTAACTTGCCACACTTATTTCCATTAGAACTACAAGAACAATATAAACGATAAGCATATGTCATCCCACAATGAATTTAAAATATATTTAATCGTAACGAACGGGGAATGCGAGTCTCAAGCAATTCTTAATTCAGGATTTCCACGGCTTCTCCAAGACATTTCCGTCAAGTTTTCTCAATGTTTTCTGCCCGACCATTATACTTTCTAGTATCTTTTTACTCTGAACTCCCATCCCAACCCAAGAATCAAGGGAAGGACGACGTAAGGGCTAAGATGGACATGAGTGAAAAACGCACTGCGCATGCTCGGAAGTTCGTCGTGTTTACAAAAAAAACCACTGTAGATTTATCGGCGTTTAGTAAATTTAATAAAGTTAAGGCCGTTCGTGGAAAGTTAGTGCTTATTTTTTCCTGACACATTACTTTAGTTGTTTTCTTCCCTGTTCAAATAATATGAGAGAAATTCGCTTAATACAAGACATTTAAATCTCCAATGGTTTTCTTCGTAAAAAAAGACTCGTCACTGAAATTTCTGCCGAACTTTCGAGCATGCGCAGTGCATTTTTCACTCTTGTCGCTAAGATGACAAAAACAAGAGGTGCGTAGTTACCTTGTGAAAGTGTGAGTGAACACGATGTAGATAGGGTTATAGTAATACAGTCTTTCTCCTGACCCCAATATGTTCATAAAGTATCGACCATATGAGCTGCCGTCCACCACACCTAAGGCTAACTCGGGTGGCAACGTTGGTTCGTCCCAAGAATACGGAACTGCGGAAAAAGCAGGTAGATATTCCATGCTGTTCCATAATAAAGCAATGAATAACTACTATATCTAACATCATTGAAAATATAGAGATTATCACATGTTAAGAGCCTGATATCGTTTTTATTCACGAGTTTCCGTCATATCGCGAACAAGCATTTCTGCGAGCGAGTGAGCGATATGATACGGACAACGAGTGAATAAAAATGATATCAGCTCTTAACATGTAATAATTTGTTTATTACACATTAAGGGTCGATTATATATTATTATATATCGCGAGATTTTATTGGACAGTTTACCGTGAAGTGATATCGTATCACTTCACTGATATGGTTTTTATTCACGGCTTTATTTCACGGATATCGACCCTAAATGTGTAATAAAACTAGATATTTAGTCAAGGATTTCAAAAACCACATTCCCTGATGGGAAGAAATGGTCGAATATTGCCGATATACAATGGCTTTCCTAAAATCTGATAGGCTGTATTTTCAATGGTGTGGCACAGATATAAATATAGAATACTTCCGTGTAATTTAGTTTTACAGCCTTGTTTTAGCCGGGTGTTTCCATCAGGACATCATTCGTAGCTTTCTGACGTCCTAATGGGCACGTGCTGGCGAGAAAACTGAGAACTGAGTCCACTGTAAATATGATAGACGAAAGCACAAGAAAAAGTCCTAAGTCTGGAGTCGTCATGAAAATTACTCTAAAGGTTCGGACACACGGTGCAACATTGCGCGCAATATTGCAGGCAATGTTGCTGAAGTAGGATCGTTTTCTACTTGAGCAACATTGCGTGCAACAAATTGCAACGTGTGACATGGCTTGCAACATCGATTTCCTGCAACATTGCGCGCAATGTTGCACCGTGTGTCCGTAGCTTAACAGCCATAGGAATCAAAACCATCATCTTTATGTAGCTAGTCAGTAACTTCGGGCATGTGCGGGCGAGAAAACTGAGAACTGAGTCCACTGTAAATATGATAGACGAAAGCACAAGAAAAAGTCCTAAGTCTGGAGTCGTCATGAAAATTACTCTAAAGGTTCGGACACACGGTGCAACATTGCGCGCAATATTGCAGGCAATGTTGCTGAAGTAGGATCGTTTTCTACTTGAGCAACATTGCGTGCAACAAATTGCAACGTGTGACATGCCTTGCAACATCGATTGGCTGCAACATTGCGCGCAATGTTGCACCGTGTGTCTGTAGCTTAACAGCCATAGGAATCAAAATCATCATTTGTATGTAGCTAGTCAGTAACTTCGGCCGCGTAGGTTCGTAGTTATTGCGGAACAATAAGTTCCGTATATGATATGCGCATATCAAATCACGTACCCGACTGTTTGGGCTGTAGTATCGTACGTAAACGATCCTCTGTTCCGGCTTGGAAGAATTTGACAGGAACCTGAATGATGGAAAGCAAAAGTCGCATAGTAATCGTATACTTTGTTGCCAAGAGTCTACTATGTATCCTATTTACGAGTCCCAGGGTTCGCACAGGATCCCCGGTAAGAATTTCCAAATCTTTGCCAAAACTTTCCAAAGCCCTTTGACTCAAATTTCCAAAACCACACATAGCCCAAAAGTAAAGCCAAATTCATGGATCTGAAACATTCAACAGACATTTACAAATGCAGAACGATACTGCAGACAAGCTACAAAAAATCTATAACTTTTCCATAGCCTAGTGGACCATAAATCAATTTTCCAAAACTTTCAAGGTCCTGAAAAAAAAACCATTATCAAATTCCAAAACTTTCCAAAACCCGTACGAACCCTGTACGAACCAACCCTCCCCAGGCTCTTGCGTATGTTAAAGTATCATTTATCAAACACGTATCGAGGTCACGGCTATGCCTTTTAATCTTTACAGTCAACCGAAATCTTGTCACAGTTGTCTTACCTCCGAATTGTTATCGATCCTGTAAGGTGGTGGAAGCTGAGAAGCGTCGGTGAACACAACGTGGAATGTCGCACCTCGTAACATGATCTCTACCCTGACGAACAATGAACATCCATTGATACTCCTGGAACATTGGAAAAGAAACAACGTTAAGTGCGCAAAAATTACAACTTACAGTCATTTAGTAAAGACCCCTTAAGAAACAGTACGGTACAATAGACTCCTTGCAGCACGTTGGAATGCAGCTCAATTAGGAGGAAAAAACAATAGATTCCAATTCTCAGGAGATTGACATTTTTTTTGTCCTGCTTTGAGCTGCTTTAACGTCACATGAAAGGGGTCTATAGACTTCTTTACCTTGCGTGTAATGTATTCCTATATTTCAGACCACGTGTCATTCCCTAGAGTATCATTTCTTTGTTTAACGGTTACACATGAGAAGACACATGAATATGGATACCACTCAAACAAAGAATCTTATTCTCAAGAGAATAACACGTGGTCTGAAATGGGACAGTCTCATGCACAGCCGTTCTATTCGTTCATGCATACCTCATGTTAATGTGGAATGAGTCATCTCTGTCAATCTTGAATCCACCAGACCACTGACAGTGAGACACATCGTTTAATCTGCAAAGAAAGGAACAACTCAGTTAGAACATTCAAGCATGGCACTACATGTTCGTATACTGACATGACCATGATAGGAGGTGTTGGGTATGAGAGGACTACGTCGAAAACGTTTCTCAGTCTTCTCGTATTTAAAAAAAATGTTTTAGAATGCCTCAGAATTCAAACAATTTGGGCTGATCACGCACCAAGTAGTTCAAGACGAGGCTCTGGGAAAAAATAGAGTAATCCAATTTTTTTATTTCCCCGGAGCCTCGTCTTGAATTGCTTTGTGCGTGATCATTAGCCAGAAAATCAAAATATAGTTATTGTTAAGTTTGTGGTACATAGCAACGGTGGCTATCCGATAACCCCTTCTTCACTTATAAATAGCTCCAAAGAGCTTTGTTCTTTCCATTTTGGAATGACATATCGCCTATTATCTATCTACTTTGGCTTCGATATCCTTTCTTGAAATAGGTATGTTTATCATATGGCAAGGTAATTTCACGCGCTATGATTGGTCTATTTGCGGTCCATAACTTACGGTACGGACTGAAAATCAAAATTGTCTCAATAGCCTTGCCAATAATAAATATCTTATTAACCTCGTTTGCTCGGTCCGTACCGTAAGTTATGGATCCTCGTTGGGGCCATAAGGCAATGGAAAAAACGAGGATCCATAAATTACAGTATGGACCGAGCAAACGAGGTTAATAAGAGCTATATATACCTTATGCAGAGTAGCTGATCGAGGTCAGTTCTTGCCCAGTGGAAAAGCACTAATGCTCCGGGTAAAGCTGTCAGGGTGCCCTCGGGGTTTCTTGTTCCCTGTCAGATAACAGATGGTAATGAATCACCGCCATGAGAGGTTCTTGTTAAACAGGTCAACTATAACTACCGGGAACATTACCATCATCACCACCACCATCATCATGAACATCATCCACATGACTCTCACGATTATGATCATCAACGACGACAGCAACACTACCTTCAGGATTGTCGATGTTAACGTCATAATTATCATCATCATCATCACCATCATGAACATCATCCACATGACTCTCATGATATGACTCTCCGTGTCAACGTCATTATTATCATCATCATCATCATCATGAACACCATCCACCTGACACGACTCTCCGTGTCAACGTCATTATCATCATCATCATCATCATCATCACCATCATGAACATCATCCATATGACTCTCATGATATGACTCTCCGTGTCAACGTCATAATTATTATCATCATCACCATCAACAAAATATTTTAAACTCAATTTAATCAGCTTGAAAATCAAACAGTAAAACAAAAAAATGACATTGTTATCATCAATATCACCACCATCCCTACCACCTTAATAATCTAATTTTATCATCATCAACTTTAGTATAATTACGATATTCACCTGGTCCCTAACAAAGTGTCTTTGGTTGAATGCCAGGGTGTGAGGGGTTCTGTTCTCCAACTGATACCGAGTAGCGAATGTAACGATCCTGGTCAGTTGATAATGACCACGCCCAAACCGAACATCGATACCAATATCATACACCCTGCAATGACACCAACACTGGTAAACAAACGTATATACGTTTGAGAAACCCGATGCATTGTGGTCTAGCTTGGGTACAATCAACACCATATAAGGTATGATGAACAAAAGATGTTTGTACACAAGCTAAACCACAATGCCCCATTTTCGATATTTCATTCGATGTATACCGCTGTTGTTTTTGATCACAGACTCATTTCTGCTGGGTTTAGCTTCGTCCATAAGTTTGCTATTTAAAGATACCAATAAGTCCCCCCCCCCTACAAAACAAAAACAACAAGCAGAGCAGTAAAATCATGCACATATTTCAACTTGCTCTTCCACTGTGCGACCACTGGAAAGGACGATTTACAAGGTACAACTTTTGCTTTCAACTATCGCATGCAATCTGCTTACGCCACGCTTACAACACGAAGTGCGTCGTGTAAATCAACCCTACGACTTGTTCACAACTGTTGTAGTAAGTTGTAGGGTTGATTTACACGACGCACCTCGTGTAGTAAGGAGCCACTTGGACAGCAAGAACCCGAGAACCAATCAACACGTAGAATGAAAACAATGCTAGTAGAGCCAATCAGAAACCTGGACTGCACGGGAATGGCTATCGCTTATCAATCAAGTCAATGTTAAAATGCTATTGTTTTCTGCTGGTCTCTCATGAGTTCAACCACCCAAAGTTGTAATGCATTGTTTTCATTCGACATTTTGAGTGGTTCACACTATCAGGGTGGCCCCGTTTATAGTCGTGCACAATACAACCTCTACCAGCTGAGCATAACGAGCGTTTAAAATTGCCCACACCTCAGTATACAGGCCATTATAGACCAGTACTGCGTTCAAGTATTGATATTAGCATTGACCACATCTCAATATACAGGCCATTATAGACCAGTACTGTGTTCAAGTATGTTATTACCATTGCCTTGCAGTGATTATGCGCACTGGGTCTTTGCTATGGTTGTTTACGCGGAACCCGCAGCTCGCTTGCACATTTACTAACACCTGCCGGTTGCCTGCGCTGTTGTTCGACAAGTTGGAGGACAGCGAAAAGAAAAGCAAGAACA
The DNA here is from genome assembly GCA_964019055.1 of Anthopleura xanthogrammica. Lineage (NCBI taxonomy): Eukaryota > Metazoa > Cnidaria > Anthozoa > Actiniaria > Actiniidae > Anthopleura > Anthopleura xanthogrammica. Next base: position 6,717,990 of record OZ025224.1, read on the forward strand.
AAATGTTAAGTAAGGTATGACTGCGTGACAAATCTTGTCACGCAAGGGTAATGTGTGTAACTTACTTATCTGGACGTCCATTGGCTTGCCGCGCGTGAACGCGATTGAACTCTCGTGGGTTATCCAGTGAAAATGGTGTACACCTGAAACAAGACGATAAGACATTCTAGTATATATTTCATTCACTATCTCGCCTCTGAGAGCCTTCAGCCAATCCCTGACAGCATGTGAACGTGACATGATAAATGTATTATCTGTAGGTTTTTACTCAGATAATATACAATTATTGGATGAGGTTGAGCATGATATCGTAAATTATCAAGACCAAGGCCGTGTTATCTGCCGAAGCCATAGGCTGAGGCGGATAAAATAGCCGAGGTCTTGATATTTACGATATCGAGCAAAAACCGAATTCAATAATTGTTTTATAATACATTTTGTAAACTAAAAATAAAGTTTTAATTCTGCTTTCGAAAAAATAGCGAACGTATTCCTATTTCCATTGTGACCCCGAGTGAACTCGACATGATAAATGTTTTAGATAATACATTTATGATGTCGAGTTCACACGAAATCAGGGATTGGCGGAGGGGTCTCGGCCAATCAGAAGCGAGATAGTGAGTAAAATGTATAATAATACAAGGGAATTATTTATTTATTTAAATAAATAAAAATAAATAAATAAAGGGGAAGGGAGAAAACAGGGGACGGGGCTACTTACCAGACCGGCTTCCCACTGCCTTCATGGAAGGATTTCCCAATCCGCATCTGACACCTGACATAAACAGTAAACTATTTAATGAAAATGTATTTCATGGTCAAACGTTGGACCGACCAGGCATTACGTGCGGTGTTCCACAAGGTACAGTTATTGGCCCTCTTCTATTTCTAATTTTTAATTAAATGGGCTGTATCAAATACTAACCTTAATGGTGCATCTCTGTCATAGAAGCTGAACAATAGAGGAGTCAAGCTACGAGCCATTTCATGCTCTTCGAACTGACCAGCGATATCATATGAAGTACTCTCTCGCTTGAAGATGAGTGGGATGCCTGTGTTGTTGATTAACCAGTACGGCGCATAGATGGAAATCTAGGTAGTAAGACATGACAGAAAAAAACTGTTCTTCATTGTTTTATATAATAAACACGAACGAAGGAAAGAACGACGGAACGAAGGAAAGAACGAAAGAAAGAAAGAAAGAAGGCAGGCAGGCAGGCAGGCAGGCATGAAGGAAAGAAGGAAGGAAAGAAAGAAGGAAAGAAAGAAGGAAAGAAAGAAGGAAAGAAAGAAGGAAAGAAAGAAGGAACGGCCGACCGAATAACTTAGAATAAACGTTTTAACGTTTCTATTTAAGAATAACTTAGATATCTGATACAATCAATATCTATTATTACGGATGTATGCAAATGAGATGCAAATGAGACAACAAGGATTGTATCGACCCGATAGCCTCACTTGTATGATTCTTAAAACAAAAAAATATATCATTGCATCTCATTTGCATGCATCTGTAAGCTACTACTTACCCTAAGCGCTCCTCCAGACCTAGCACTTATCAACACATTCAACACCAGTGATCTCCTTTTTGTGTCCTGCAGCTCTACATGTGCTATGGTCTGTTCAAGAAGCCCATCTTGCTTGGTGATTCGTAGATTCTCACAGATGTTAAAGTTGTCGATACCGAACCCCAGGTCTAGTTTCTTTTCAGTGTCAGCCTGTAGAAGTGAAGGTGTTTGTTCTCAAATTAGTGGATATTTCCATCGTAACGGTACGGTCACTCTCACTCCACAGAACACACTCTAACTTGGGCGTAATGTTTTCCCATTTCCCAACACATGGTCTTGAGTATAAGATTCTCTGTTTGAGTTGTATTCATATTCATTTGTCTTCTCATGCCTAACCGTTAAACAAAGAAATGATACTCTAGGGAATGACACATGGTCTTGAGAATAAGATTCTTTGTTTGAGTTGTATCCACATTCCTGTGTCTTCTAATGCGCAACCGTTAAATAAAGTAATGATACTCTAGGGAATGACAGGTGGTCTGAAATGGGAAACACGGATAACGCACAACCTAACAAACAAAGGGTCAGTTGACTCACCGAGTATAAAGGTACTGATCTTCCAGCTTTAATGTTACCACTCAGACTAAAATTCTTGATATTATAGCTGAGGTCACACGGCAGTAGGTTTACCAACACCAAGGGAGCGAGTATTGTTATGGAGTGCGCTGGTTGAGGTGCCATTTTGAGTCTCTTACTGGGGACGAATTCAGTCATGGGATCGTCTTCTGGGTATCCTTCACGTCGTACAGACGTACATAACCTAACGAGAAGAAAAGGGGATACAGTTAGAATTGTAGGTTTTTTCCCTCGTTTGAATGACAGAGTCGATCCAAAGTCGCATCTCTGTCAAAGTCGCATCTCTGTAATAGACCTTTTTACTTAAACGGCGGCCATCTTGAATAATGGGATGCCGAGGGGGCAAACGTGGAAATATTTATAAAGCATAGAGTGGCAGGGTTACTTTCTCAAATAATTTTACGCATTGGTGTTTCACATATTGTTCCAACTACCAGCAAATTCAATTGGTTTTTAGATGTGCTTCTCAGTGGATAACGTTAAATTATATAAAAATACACCCTGACAGCTGTGCATACTATAAATGTTCCGATAATTGCCCCCTCGGCATCCCATAATGTCTTACTTAAAACAATAGATTCCAAGATGGCCGCCGTATCGGTAAAAAGGTTTATTCCCGACGGCTCCAGTTTATCTTAACGGCTGTGTCAACGTTGGGACTGGACCACATTCATCTTACCTAAATTTGGAGCTATTTCCAATCGGATGACACTCCCTCACATATCCAACTGTTGCAAAAGCTTTAGTAACACTCTTCCATTCGATGGCTTCAGAACTGTACCCTACCCCCACCCCGTGGGGTCTGGCGTAGATCTTCCACGTGACAGCGTGTAGGGGGATTGTTAGAGAGTTTCTTGGTTGAATCACAGGAAGGGAAAAAGAACCTGGAAGAAGAAAACCTTAAATTAATACGGTTCGCGGAGGACGTGGAGAAAAACCCTCGAAGCAGAGGAGAGAACCAACAAACAACTCTATCGTCTGTATTGTGGGTTCCCAATAGCAAATAGTCCTCTTTCTCATTCATGACAACTGTTTTCGACGACCACAGACTCATTTATACAGCTTTAGCCTCGCTTATAAGTAAGCTATAGACCCCTTGCACGTGACGGGGAACTTTGGGGAAAACAAAACAACTTCAATCTCCCGAGAATTCGAAAACTATTTTTTTTGTCCTCCAAATTGAGCTGCATTTTCAAGTACTGCAAGGAGTCTATTCATAGACACCAATATAAGTCTGTGGGATTTCAAAACATTGGTATTTTTCAAGTTGCACATTCTGTACATTACAGTCGACGTTTGTGAAACATTTACTCTTAAACGAGGCTAAACCTGCTAACATAAGTCTGTAGTCAAGGAACACAGCGGTATCTACCGAATGAGAGAAAACACAATCGTTTTACATGAGAAAGAATTCAATCCCCGAAAATAAAGCGATTTTATTGTTCTGCCATCTAACCACAGGCAGCCCAAGGTGTATTATGGGCGCTGGCACGTGATGGCGCAAAACCTCTATAAAAAATGGGTGGATATAAAAACAGGGTGTAACAAGACTGGTATTTACCTTGGAATGATGTATGACCTTGTAGTTTGATTTCCAACGGACGATCCATCTTGTTGATTACACTCAAAGCTGATTGGACGGTTACGACTTTACGGGCGCCGCCTTCTAATGTTACTTTGAATACAATACGAACAGGCTGAACGTCACTAGCCTAAGAAAGAACACAGTGGATTTAGAATAGAATACCAAGCATTTAGATTCAAAACATTGGACGTACCACTGAACTGACAGTTTTGCCATCAGGCTGTGCATGTCTGAAGAATGTTCCCACACAGTCGACGGAGACTGGGGAGACTTGTGCCCAGCCTTCTGCTTTGACTACGATTTGATGGACTATGAAGTCGTGAGTGTCCTGGAAGAGAGATTAAATAAAAGGTATGAATAAAACTACAGCAGCAGCAAGAAAAGCAACAGCAAAAATAACAGCACCACAACCACCAGCAGTAGCAACAACAACAACAGAAGAAACAGCAGCAAAAAACAGCAACAGCATTAGCAGTAACAACAGCAGCAAAAACAACAACAGCAGCAGCATCAACAACATCTGCAGCAACAAAAAACAGCATCAACAACAGCAGCAGCAATAACAGTAGCACAGCAACAACAGCATCAGCATCAGTCGCAACAACATTAGCCGCAACAAAAAACAGCATCAATAACAGCAGCAGCAACAACAGCAGCAGCAACACCAGCAGCAAAACCAACAGCAGCAGCAACAGCAGCAGCAGCAGCAGCAACAAAAAAACAGCAACAACGTAAAACAATTGCAAAAGCAGTAGTAGAACCAATATCGGAAAATAGCAAATAGGAAAAACTCGCCTTGTGTCTCATTTTCTCACGGCTGCTGAATTCAAAGGATGTCTCTGATCCTGGTGATGCCTCTCTCCATTCAGACATCTTGTCGGGATCATTGTCATGTGGGGCCAGCTTTAGCCCAGTGTTGGTGATGATAACTCGCGAAGGTGTGGTGGATATGGTACGGAATACAAGATTGCACCCTGTAAGGTAGATGACTAAGTCGAAACTCAACACAACGGCTACCGTCGGGACAAAATTTTGTGGCCATTGTAGGGAGGTGGTCGTTGTGGAGAGGTTTCAGTATGACTCGGTATGTATGAATTCATTGGTAACTGGGACAAAATTTCCTTGCCGTTTGGTAGAAATGGCAGTTGTGGGATGGTAGCCGTTAGTGGAGGTTCGACCTTATAATTATGCAGATGTGGGGAGGTAGCCTTTAGTGGAGGTTCGACCTTATAATTATGCAGTTGTGGGGAGATAGCCGTTAGTGGAGGTTCGACCTTATAATTATGCAGTTATGGGGAGGTAGCCTTTAGTGGAGGTTCGACCTTATAATTATGCAGTTGTGAGGAGGTAGCCGTTAGTGGAGGTTCGACCTTATAATTATGCAGTTGTGGGGTGGTAGCCGTTAGTGGAGGTTCGACCTTATAATTATGCAGTTGTGGGGAGGTAGCCGTTAGTGGAGGTTCGACCTTATAATTATGCAGTTGTGGGGAGGTAGCCGTTAGTGGAGGTTCGACCTTACAATTATACAGTTGTGAGGAGGTAGCCGTTAGCGGAGGTTCGACCTTATAATTATGCAGTTGTGGGGAGGTAGCCGCTAGTGGAGGTTCGACCTTATAATTATGCAGTTGTGGGGAGGTAGCCTTTAGTGGAGGTTCGACCTTATAATTATGCAGTTGTGGGGTGGTAGCCGTTAGTGGAGGTTCGACCTTATAATTATGCAGTTGTGGGGAGGTAGCCGTTAGTGGAGGTTCGACCTTACAATTATGCAGTTGTGGGGAGGTAGCCGTTAGTGGAGGTTCGACCTTACAATTATGCAGTTGTGGGGAGGTAACCGTTAGTGGAGGTTCGACCTTATAATTATGAGATGGACAGACTAGAGGACCTTAAAAAAAAAAAAGAAAAACTTAAAATAAAAAAATAAAAAGATAGCCTTTCATACCAGTATTATTCCTTATAGCATAAGGCACAAATGGAGCTCGCTTTCTATGTGGTCCAGACCCAGTAGATGTTAACGATATATTAGAATCAGGCCTTGCAACAGGGCTGTCCAAGGACTCAACACTTGTATTAAGACTCCTGCTGTCATCTGCATTACTGGCTGTGATGGGCTCACTTGGTCCGTAGAGATCCTCGGTCCAGCTTGATATAGTATGTTTGATCATGTTTATTAAGGTTGTGGTAACTGTGATGTCGAGACGATCAGGTGCTGCGGAAAAACAGAGAAATAACTCAAGACTGTTTATCTATCCAGTATTTATAATGAATTGGGGAGCACGGGTGTTGCGCACTGGCTAATGCGGGTTCGATGCCCGGGCTCGGTGCGTATAAAGCTAATTCAAAAAACGTTGTCATCGGACGGCTCCGCGACTACTCGACTAGCCCGAACGGGAGTATGGGCAAAAATCACTGAAGCGGTTGAATTCTTCACTGATCTTAGAAATATGCGCCGGGCTTATAGTACGAAAATTCGCTGGCGAAATAGTATTTTAATGACTTAACAGTTTCAAAATTGGGACATCTTTAATTGAATATTAGCCATATAGTGTAATCTGGCATCGTAATGCTTAAATACGAGCCTCTGTCTCGGGAGACAAACAAGCACTCCCTGCAAGTTAGACGCCTTCTTTTTTGTTTGTTTTTCTTTTACTTCCTATAAAAAGCATCCCTGCAAGTTCCACGTTTGTTTGTTTGCTTGTTTTTTGTTTGTTTGTTTGTTTGTTTCTTTGTTTATCTCCTATAAAAAGGGTTGTTATGTCGATCTTACCGTCCAGTTTGACCAGAAATCTTTTGGGACTCTTCTTGGTCTGTTGTTGCTGCTGCCAGTGTAACTGACACCTGCAATACCAAAACAGTTCATTTGACGCATTTGCTAACTGATTATTGATTAAACTTTTGGCGTTAATTAATGACTTGCAACCATTCCCAAAATAATTCAAATGCAAAGCAAATGGAGTCCATATATTGGTGTAGTGATGTTGAATATGATACATGATAAGAAGGAAGGAAGGAAGGAACGAAGGAAGGGGAGGGAGAGGGAGAGGGAGAGGGAGAGGGAGAGGGAGAGGGAGAGGGAGAGGGAGAGGGAGAGGGAGAGGGAGAGGGAGAGGGAGAGGGAGAGGGAGAGGGTACTTACCTCCATGGTTCTATCCATGGTTCCCACCCAGACACATTCCTGTTATAATATTCAACTGTCAAAGAACAGTGGGCAGCACCATCACCGGTGGCTTGAAGATCATGCCAGAAGTATAGATCTACAAAAAAAATAACATATCGTCATTATATCAATGAGTGACTTGGCCCTGAATAGACGCTTTTAGCATGGGCATAATGTTTTCACATTTCAGACCACGTGTCATTCTCTTGATAATAAGATTCTTTGTTTGAGTTGTATCCACATTTATGTGTCTTCTCATGCACAACCGTTAAACAAAGAAATGGTACTCCATGATACTGACTTTGGATGTCTAAGTTAGACTTACTTTGTACGCTCATCTCAATGAGAGGAACATCAGTGTCTCCGCAGTCATCAATCAGGCACACACACAGAGTACCAGCACGAACCTGAATATGAATACATCAAATAACTCTGTAAAGAGATGATCTAAACACTGATATGTAAGAGTTAAAACACTATGCACTGAATACGCACACCTTGAGACAATCGAATACTGAATACAACGGACTTTACAGGTTTATACGTGCGGTATAACGAGCAAAAAAATCGTGCAACTGGTAGTGCAGCATTGTTGTGTTGCAAGTTGCAGAGAGAATGTTCCTCATATTACCACTCTGCGCGCAACAAATTTTAATTGTTCGAAAGAGCAAAGAAATATTTTACTGCGTAAAAATACAGGTAACATTCATTTCATTAATTCGATTTCGAAACTCAAAATTCTGATCCCTTTTCGGCATTATTTGCTGACGGGACTGATACTTTCGGTGAACAAATCACAACCAGCCAATGAGACTGAATTGGAGGAATTTTTGGTGCGAAATTTAAATCGAATTCCTGCAATAGAAGCAGGTCAACCACTCGCGAATATCCATGTCGTCCGCAAAAACAATCCTTACATTCGTTTTCTCTGATGACAAACACATATGACAAGTGTAGATCCCTACCTCAAAACCAGCAAACTGCCATCCAGCGTTATTGTCAGCGGTGTTTGCAGGGACAATAGGCGTGGCATTCTCTAGTAGCCATGTTGCTGATGCTTCAAGTCGGCCTGATGTCGCTGTGAGGGCCTTAATACAATCATCCTCTTGGAAACCAAGCTCAACGAGTCTTTTCACCAATATCTCTGTGGGTCAAGAACCAGAGCACATTATAAAAATACGCTACATGAAACAACATCTAGGATGATCAAAGTAAGAGCACAGCTAACTTACAGATTGAATTGGAATTTAGCTTGTTAGGAGGGAGGAAAACCGGAGAACCCGAAAAAAAACTAGAGACCTAAGAAACTCTATCACATGTGATGACGAGTCCAGGAATCGAGCCCGAGACCCGAGGTGAGAGGCACTGACTACCACTACACCACCCTGGATTCTCTGATTGAAACTTGATTGAACTTGGAAGTTTGGCAGTAAAAACTGCTTTTGTCATTCGTAGAACCAAGTAACAGCATATTGGATGTTGTTCATTCAAATACTTCAGCATGTCCGCCTCATTCACAGTCATATGTAATCTATTCTGTAGCGGAATCAACAAGTCAAACAAAGACTTACCATCAAAGTCGTGCTCCATGGTTTCTTGCTGTGATTTAGCATCAGCCTTCATTGCTTTGTTGAGCTGTTTTGTAACCGACTCAAAGATCTCCAGATATAGCTTGTAGTCATTGTATGATATCCTCATGTTAAAAGAGGAATGAAGATTTATCTAGGAAAAACATATTTAGTAAAGTAAATAAACAAACGAAGAAATGAACGAACGAACGAACGAACAAACGACCGACCGAACGAACAAACGACCGACCGACCGACCGAACGAACAAACGACCGACCGACCGACCGAACGAACGAACGAACGAACGAACGAACGAACGAACGAACGAACGAACGAACGAACGAACGAACGAACGAACGAACGAACGAACGAACGAACGAACGAACGAACGAACGAACGAACGAACGAACGAACGAACGAACGACCGACCGAACGAACGAAACGAACGAACGAACGAACGAACGAACGACCGAAACGAACGAACGAACGAACGAACGAACGAACGAACGAACGAACGAACGAACGAACGAACGAACGAACGAACGAACGAACGAACGAACGAACGAACGAACGAACGAACGAACGAACGAACGAACGAACGAACGAACGAACGAACGAACGAACGAACGAACGAACGAACGAACGAACGAACGAACGAACGAACGAACGAACGAACGAACGAACGAACGAACGAACGAACGAACGAACGAACGAACGAACGAACGAACGAACGAACGAACGAACGAACGAACGAACGAACGAACGAACGAACGAACGAACGAACGAACGAACGAACGAACGAACGAACGAACGAACGAACGAACGAACGAACGAACGAACGAACGAACGAACGAACGAACGAACGAACGAACGAACGAACGAACGAACGAACGAACGAACGAACGAACGAACGAACGACCGAACGAACGAACGAAGGAACCAATCAACAAACAAACAAGGAAACAAACGAACGAATAAGTACAAAAAAAAGAACAAAAAAAACCCCAGTTTTTAAAGAATTAAAGCTTTAAAACCAAAACAATGTCCATTAAATCAACCCACTTAGGCACAAAAGTGTCGTACAAGACAAACTACTGCCTTCACTTCTCACCTCAATACTTGGTAACTGGCTATTGGTGATATCCAGAAGTCCAGCTGTCCTACGACCAAGCTGACGTCTAGCGTTGTTCAGTTCTATTAGTGCTGCCGTAGGGTCAATAATAGACTGTGCAGTCTCTTCTTCACAGGAATATATACATGAGAACATCTCAAGGCTTTGTACGCTGCACGATAACCACTTTTGGCTGTGAAGATGAGGGCGCCATGCCAACACTGCTGTGATCTGAAACATGAGCAAAAACAATAAACAGAAAGTCAATAAAATAGTATAAGACCCCTTTCACGTGACGTCAAAGCAGCTCAATTTGGAGGACAAAACAAAAGAATTCCAATCTCCTGAGAAATGGAGCGCATCGGAACGCAATACTTCTGAACAGATTAGCGTAGACCTCGTTGATTTCCCCCCCCCCTTTTTCATTTTCACTAAGTTTCCAACTTTACCTTGAGTACTACAGCATTAGTGTCCAGGCTTCCCAGATTCTCCAGCAACACGAACTCAGTTCCTGATATATTGACCTTCATTTCAAATGTCTTTTGTATCTGGTCTTGAGAACTTTGAAGCTCACACTTAGTAACCACGCCTGACTCAGCCGCCGGAGGGGACTGGTAGACAGCAGAGTTTAAATCTTGTGACTCGTCGTCGTCAATGGTTTGGTTGCTGTGTTCAACCTTACTGGGCTCTTCTGTGTAAGGTAAATGAACAATGGTAAAAAGGATGATTACTGTGGAATCCCTTGTGTAGAATTTTTTTGAAATAGCTGTGAACCTTATCACATGGAATTTTCGCGACACTTTAATTTCGAGATATTGAGAAAAAATCATAATCTTGATCATTTTAATTTTGCGATTTCATTGAATAAATTATTCATAATTTGTTTCTAAATACGCACAAATTCCTTTAGAAAACTCGCTAGTTCCTTGATTTTGACTTAAGCACATTGAATACTTGTTCCAATCATTCATTGTTGTTCAGGATCAATAGGTGGTAGTATTATTACTCATTAACGTCTTTTATCCAAGCTTTTGAATAGGACAATAACATGACTTTTGCAGGGCATATTGTTTATTTGTGGCCCGAGTAGCATCGATTTTGCGCCCGAGCGCAGCGAGGGTGCAAACGATGCTTCAAGGGCCACAAATACACAATATGCACGACAAAAGTCATGTTATTATCATTATCATTATCATTAATATACAAGACCAAATTATAAAAAGTCTTCAATATCAAAAGTTATACATACAAAACAAGAAAACATCAAACGAACGCGCTTTTAAATGGTTTCCTTAAGATCTGATAGGCTGACAGCAGTCGTAACTCATTCTCTCAACCAATCAGATCGAAGCAGCCCGCGCGCTTGGCGTTTGGCCCGCTAGACTGAACGTTTTAGTGAGGGCAGTTTAATATTTGGCCTTGTATATTGATAATAATGGTCATTAAATTCTTTTCTTTCTCAGAAATGAAGGGTCACTCAAAATTCGCGTCATTATATTTTCGCGACACTTTAATTTGGCGATTTTTTTGAGATCGCGAAAATCGCGAAATTAAAGTGTCGCGAACATTACATGTAATAAGGTATATATATAGTACACTTTACTGTTCCTTACCATTTGGAAACATCTTGCCCATGATGAAGTTGTAAGTATCTAGTAAGTAGTCTATAATCAACACGATACGGCTGTGGTTGAACAGGAAGGTCACGAGAGTCTTCTTGGTCGTGTCTCGATAGTGGACTTCGAACTGCAAGGAAAGCTCGTCTGTAGACGAGTCTGTCCGTGTCTTGGGAAGTAACACCTCTTTGAAGACACAGGGGTCGGAATCATCCATATCTGAAACATAGTTATAATCATGTTAGGAATAGACTGAAAAATGGGATTTGGTACAAGGACAAGGACAAGGACAAGGACAAGGACAAGGACAAGGACAAGGACAAGGACAAGGACAAGGACAAGGACAAGGACAAGGACAAGGACAAGGACAAGGACAAGGACAAGGACAAGGACAAGGACAAGGACAAGGACAAGGACAAGGACAAGGACAAGGACAAGGACAAGGACAAGGACAAGGACAAGGACAAGGACAAGGACAAGGACAAGGACAAGGACAAGGACAAGGACAAGGACAAGGACATTGAAGACAAGGACATTGAAGACAAGGACATTGAAGACAAGGACATTGAAGACAAGGACATTGAAGACAAGGACATTGAAGACAAGGACATTGAAGACAAGGACATTGAAGACAAGGACATTGAAGACAAGGACATTGAAGACAAGGACATTGAAGACAAGGACATTGAAGACAAGGACATTGAAGACAAGGACATTGAAGACAAGGACATTGAAGACAAGGACATTGAAGACAAGGACATTGAAGACAAGGACATTGAAGACAAGGACATAGACATCTTTACCTCTCATGTCCTCAAAGATCACTTCTGCAGAAACCAAATCAATCGTCTTTGACCAATCCGAAAACGTCTCAAATTCAAACATGGATCTAACGAAGTCAATTCTAGCTAAGGAGGGGAGGGGTGTGTCGAGATATTCCTCCGGATGCTCGAACACTTCGACCGGAAGCAGCTCTAGGCTGACATTCACCAACTCGATACTCATCTTGAGTGTTGTCCATACTTCTTCGAACTCTGGAGGCTACAAATAGAAACCGGTTAGACAGGTTTTGATTGACTTCTTTTTAGTACATACTCTGAACATAAAATGAATTGCCCACTTTCGATATCCTGGTTGAGATATCACGCACAAAGCAATTCAAGACGAGGCTCCGTGGAAACAATGGAGTAATCTAATATATTCTTTTGTTTCCCCGGAGCCTCATCTTGAACACAAAATGTAATTGCCCACTTTCGATATTCTGGTTTAGTGATAACGCTCAAAGAAATTCAAGATGAGGCTCCGGGGAAACAATGGAGTAATCTAATATATTCTTTTGTTTCCACGGAGCCTCATCTTGAATTGCTTTGTGCGTGATCACCAAACCAGAATATAGAAAGTTGGCTATTGTTTACATAATTTTCAAGAAACATTCCATTATCTAAATTTATTCTAATATATTCAAATCGAAAATTATTCTCAGTTTGTTTAGTCATTGATTTATGTGAACCTATGATGGAGTCAAGATGACACCCAAACTTTGTTCCATTTTCCCCCTTATTTTTCTTGTCAAATGTATTACACAATCCAATACAAAATGTAATGTTTTCAGATTTCAAACCACGTGTCATTCTCTAGAGTATCATTTCTTTGTTTAACGATTGCACATGAGAAGACACATGAATATGGATACACCTCAAACAAAGAATCTTATTCTCAAGACCATGTGTCATTCCCTAGAGTATCATTTCTTTGTTTAACGGTTAGGCATGAGAAGACACATGAATATGGATACAACTCAAACAAAGAATCTTATTCTCAAGACCATGTGTTATTCCCTAGAGTATCATTTCTTTGTTTAATAGTTGCGCATGAAAAGACACATGAATATGGATACAACTCAAACAAAGAATCTTATTCTCAAGAGAAAGACACGTGGTCCAAAATGGGAAAACATTACGCCCAAGCCGAAAAAGGTCCATCGCCAATGCTCTCACTTACCTCTCCCAAAGGGTCCTGCAAGAACGATGAAGGCCTTTCAAATTCTTCAAGCTGTTCACCAAAATTCTCACCCAACATACCAAGTATCAAACCATACTGAGAATAATCTAGACTGGCATAGACTGAAGATAGACGACCACTACACAAGAAGTCAGACACTGGAGAATAAAGACAAGTATGAAAGTTGTGAGAAATGATGATTCTCAGTTATAGACCCCTTGAAGCACTTAAGAATACAGCTCAATTTCGAGGACAAAACAATTCTCAGGAGATTGAAATTCTTTTGTTTTTTTCCTGTTTTTTTTTTTCTATTAAGAGAAATGAAAAGTGACCTACCAGCTTTGCTAACCGACCAATCAAGGTTCCGTTCGATCTTCAAGTTTAGTCGACACTTTTCTTTCAACAGCCTAACGCCCTGTGTAAAAGAACATGAATTATTTCAGCGCAGCATATTTCTTACATAAACCTCGACGCATAATCTCAAGTGGATTCCACCGAGTGGCTCTTCTTCCACTGCATTCCAATTGGAATTTAGAAGTTGATTTTTGATGAGGGAGGAAAAACTGGAGAACCAGAGAAAAACTCTCGAAGCACAGGAGAGAACCAACAAACAACTCTACTCACATACGACACCGAGCCCGGCGGGACTCGAACCGGTCGCATCGGTGAGAGCCAAGCGTTCTCACCGCTACGCTACCCGTTACTTACCTGTCTAGTGTAGGTAAAGTTTCTCGCGCCATGTTGAACATTGGCCGGTACCCTAACAGCAGTAAATAGATCCATTTCTTGTAGGTCTACTGTCATGCAGTCTAGCAAACACTTCTGTCGAGCATTGGATTTTGAGACATCTAAATGTGAACAAGCAAATGAAGATTTTAAGACCACGCGGTTTTTACTATATTTTTGTTCGGGCGATTCATAATCTAGGCGCGCAATATATTAGCTATAATTTGATTCTCACCAAATGTTTTTAACCCTTCTTATGAAAAACAAGCAGTGCTGTCACAGCAGAAGTAAACTGCTCAAACTCAGTCGTGCAATAACATTTTCCACGGTTACTAAAAATAGATATCGCAAAGCCTTGTGGGATCGAAAAGTGGACAAACTTTGTAAAAAAAGGCTTCGGTTACAAGGAAAAGAAGATCAATATAAAACAAAATATATAGTTTTCCCACGAATTTGAAACAAGACAACAAAAAATTGTGCAGCATATCTGCATGTGTTCTGGGTATACCTTGCCCGCATTTCAATCCCATAATGCACAATCCGTGGAAAGCGCAATTCTAAAGGAATGGATTTCTTTTTATAAAAGAGATTCTACATGGACTTGATGACTTCGTTATTCTCCTCTATGTGGATATCGGAGGCGAAAATAGAGGCCGAATTATTTAATGTTCATTCCTTACCAGATGAAGATCTTGTTTTAGTGAGTGGATAAACAATGGTCCCCGGGGACTCCTCCCATAAGAAGGCATTGTCAACAGTCAGGTCCCCCAGATCAGCGACCAGCATGTGAGGTGATTTAGAAGAACGAGGAATAAGAATGACAGGACTACCAGCTTTGATGTCTAGTGTAATACGAGCACTTCGACCAAACAGCCATGATACCTACGAACATGAAAAAAGATGTGGTTGAATAGACTGTTTTTGAATAGTCCCTTCCACAGTTCCCTGCGCCATCTTGAAAGGTAGCCATGTCTTTGCATCGACGCGAGACGAACGTTGAGCTTGCGATGACAAATACCTTTTTTTAACACATTGGACAACTATTCACATGTCTCTATCATTGCAAGCTCACCGTTCGTCTCGCGTTGATGCAAAGGCACGGCTACCTTTCAAGATGGCGCAGGGAAATAGATTTTGCGTTAAGCGGGTTTAAAAATCTCTAAATTTTACAGAGAATCTATGGGCTTATTAGCATTATTGCCACCCAGTAACTTTGGAAGCTGATATCTCGGAAAGTATTGTATGTAAAGAGCTAACAATTTCGTAGATTACTTATTCCAATGAGATATTTTAAGTTTTGGGTTCAGTTTGTATTTTTCTTGACTTGAAACCTTATGCTAATGAGCAAAATATTGTAAACAAAGATTCGTCTATACAGTGGCGGATCCAGGGTGGTTCCGGGGGGGCTCCATCGAACCCCCCTTTTTGAGATCTTGTAAAGCCGATCTAGCTCTTTACGCTCAACAAAAATGAAATTGGACCCCCCGTTTTGAAGTCGATCGTACCAGCTTTTTATGCGTGGCGGCTATTTTGGAACCCCTCTTTTTAAGATCCTGGATCCGCGAAGTATCTGGTATAAATGGGCTCATCAGATAAGAACAGATATTGGACATACCTCATCACCAGCAGACTCAGCTCTCATTCTAGCAAGGACTTCCTGCAGTTGTAGGAAGTGCTGACAGAAGGCTATCAGTTCTGTGATGAACCGTTTGGTGTGCACGTACTGAACTGATGACATGCGCAGTGAGAGACTCATGTCGTTTTCTCTCTTTAAGTATGGATCCGGGTCATCATACCTATATACAACAAGTAATATACAGTCATTTGAAAAAACGTTGTCATCGACCGGCTCCGCGACTACGCGACTACCCCGAACGGGAGTAAGGGTAAAAATCACTGAAGCGGTTGAATTCTTCACTGATTAAATATGCGTCGAGCTTACAGTGCGAAAATTAGCTGGAGAAATGACTATATACAAAATTGAGTTTTCCGTCCTTAAAGTGGCACTTGGACGAAAACGCCCCAATTTTTGAAAGTCCGAATAATTCAAATATTTGATGAAACTACGTTTCTTAGTTGAGCTTGGAACGACCGAAGTTTTGTCGTTGAAAAGTGCATGTTGTCAGGGTCAACGTCAAAAGTATTGAACCGTATAGTGTGGGAAAAATTCACGAGCTTAATTGCCGCCGTGGTGACGTCAGTATCATGCTTGCTTCCTATTGAACACTTTTAACGTTGCCCCTGATAACATGCACTTTTCAACGACAAAACTTCGTGACAAAACTTCGGTCGTTCCAAGCTCAAATGAGAAGCGTAGTAACGTAATCCAATTATGATTATGAAAACTAGATTGGCGAAAATTTTAGCCTGGGAGCCACTTACAATTGAGAAATTTTGGTTTAAAAGCTAAAAGAACAGTAGGGTTGAGTGAATGACGTCATTTACTCACAATTTAGATGCTGAAAAAAAATTGATAATTTTTATCCGCCACTTTTTGACTGTGAAGAAAATATGTTGCTTGGCTACTATTGGGGCCATATAGGTAAGTTTAACCAAGTTTCAAGTCAATTTTCATCGATTTTCATCCAAGACATCAAAGTGCCCCTTTAATTACGTTTCTTTCATATTCCTATTTTCTTGTGCTTTGGTTTCCAAATTTACACCATTAAAAATCCGTGGGATTGGTATTGCACATTCTTTACATTACAGTTGGCTGTTGCTAATGATTTGTTTAAGTAGACAGCAATGTAAAGAATGTGCAGGTTGAATAATACCAATGTTTTGAAATCCCATGGACTTGTAATGGTGTCTATGAATAGCTGACTTATAAACGAGGCAAAGCCTGTAGAGAAGGATCTATGGTCTTCAAAAACAGCGGTTTGCATCGAATGCGAAACTGGTGCCTATTAGCGGTAACCAACAATCCAAAAGAAGCATAAAAATCGATCTAATGAAGCTAAAATCTATACTAACTTGAAGTAGTGGAACCTCAAAGCTTCATCTCCACATGAAGTGAACCTGCAAAAAAAGGAACAAAAAGATTACTAAAGTGTAATTTGATTTTTAAAGTATTATATTCTAGAGTATATATCTATTTACATAACTTTATCCATAACATTTATCTAAAATTAATTAAAGTGGAAACTAAATTGTCACCAGCTGAGTTGATCGCCTTCCCCGAAAGGAATTATGGGTCACTATTTTTGGTTAGCATTTTTCGAGCATTTTCCGAGTATACAATGTAGACTTTTCTTGTTGATTGAAATAAAATTTCGCCATGAGTCCTACTAGCGTTTACGATTAATTTAAAGAAGGAAGAACTCGTATTTCATAAATTCTCTTGGCAGAATAATGGGAAATGTTAATCAAAATACGATGTCGAATCCTCAATTCTGATTGGTTGACCTTGAGTTTGTTTTGAAGGTCAACTCAGCTGGAGAGTGGTTAGTCTGTGGTTAATTCTTACTTTTCTCTGTAAAGCGATCCATGTGGTGACATATCAGTTAGTGATACACTAGTCAGCTTGCCGTCAGCAGTCAAGTGACCCTCCATCATCTTCAGGTCACATGACAAACCCGTGACCTTGGCCTTGGCTAGGGGATACTGGTACTTGTTGAGTGTCAGTGTGAGGGACTGGACTTGTAGTTTAATCTCTGTGTTGATTTGTTCTTCATCCTGGCTGGTCTTCAGTTCTGATTCGAAAGATAATTAAGAATTTTAACTGAGAACGATTAATAATGTATTTAATATTTTTATTTTATAACAAAATTTATAACGAGTCTCGACGTTTCGACACCAACTGCCGTCATTTTCAAGAGTTTCAAGACTGAATATTTTCATTGAAAAAAAAACAACACAAATTCAAACGACAACAGGCTTAGTTTGATAGACTAAGTTTGACTTTCCGATTTGTCTTCACACGCATGGTAAGTTTGGCACGTTTTTAGGAAGCAAGCGTGTCAGGTTTCCCGTCTTTTTAGCACCACTGAATCGAATTCATTTGGTGGTTTTGTAGTGGTGGGATACTCCAGTTTATCTTAGAATAATTTTTTTATGACTGTCAAGAAAATCTCAGGATACAGAAGTTTCGTGCGGTTATTGTGAAGGCGCCGTTTGTGTCTAAGCCGTCATCAATCTGACGCGCTGTGATTGGTTTATTGCTTGTCGATAATTCCGAACAATGAAGGCGCGCGCGGGGAGCAACAAAATATGTTGCGCGCAATATTGCACCGTGTGTTCCTAGCTTCACTATGCTATGTGCCGCGCCACGCAAAAATTTATGAAATTTACGCAGTCTATAGTCCCTGTACTTAGGTCGCTTCCGAACCCAAAACTTTAACGTTTGGGTAAAATCAAGGTAAAAATCATTAATGAAATATGCCTTTTTGGCTTGGGCGTAATGTTTTTTTTTTCTCCATTTCAGACCACGTATTGTCCCCAAGAGTATCATTTCTTTGTTTAACGGTTGCACACGAGAAGACACATGAATATGAATAAAACTCAAACAAAGAATCTTATTCTCAAGAGAATGACACGTGGTCCGAAATGGGGAAACATTACACCCAAGCTAAACAGGAATACTACTACCTACCAGTGCTAACAGAAGAATGAGATGGACTCTCATCACCTATAGACATAGGGGCCTGTACAGTGACAGGACTACTTGGTTGAGACGGATTGGGCTGTGGTACACCGATCCCAAAGAAGTCCAGCACCAGTACCCAGGTCTGAAGGTTTACCACGGTGTCCAGGGAGTTGAAGTCTACTTTGATAAGTCGATTCACCTTAAAGAATATGAAACAACAAATTAGTTGGAGCATCATTAGAACTCTTTGACCTGGGTTCCGAAAAGCTGTTAAGTTGTGACGTATTTCCGGGTCCAACTGCTCACAAAAACGATAAAATAGAGCGAAAACTATTCTTAATGACTTAACCTCTCCCTGAAATAATTAAAACTAAGGACAACAAATCCAGTCATGAAGAAAAAGTAAGAAAAATCTTCATAAAACTGCTTTTCGTCTTGGACCCGGAAGTCGATTTTCATTCGATTGACGTCACACTTAAGAGCTCTATTGTAAAAAGGAGAACAGTTGCAAAGTGTATACATATTGAAAGTATAAACCTTCATATCTTAAAGACGCATCACTCAAATCAAGAAATATTTTACCATTCGACTATTTACTTCATGTAGAATCAATATTGAAGGCATTCAGTTAAAAAAAGGTTATGTGCACTTTAAAGAAACCCACTTAGACGTGACGTAATGCCTTTTCTCATTTCAGACCACGTGTCATTTCCTATGAAACAAGATCCTATATTTGAGCCTTATCAATATAGACCCCTTGCACGTGACGTCAGAGCAGCTCAATTTGGAGGACAAAACAAAAGAACTTTATACTCCTGAGAATTGGAACCTATTGTTTTGCCCTCCAAATTGAGCTGCATTCCGACGTGCTGCAAGGGGTCTATAGTTTACTAAAAGGGCCTAAGGCCCAGTTCAAACGTCGAACTTCTTATGAGCCGAATCTAATACCTTGAATAAAGTTCATGAGAAGTCGACGTCTGAATCAATTAAGTTTGACAAATCGTATTAAGGTCGACCCGGTCGTTAAGATCGACTGTAGCCGTCGGGAATTACGACTTTGGATCTGCTCTGATTCAAAGGACGAACTTTCTCATGGAGCAATCCTTATGCATAAAATATAATTAATCATCTTAATGTATTTTATTCCTAAATGCTTGGCTTCAAAATATCTAATAGACCTCTTTACCTTCGTATGCAAATTGCCCATTTCAGACCACATGACATTCCCTTGAGAAATGTTCTTTTGTTAAAATATTTACACATGAAAGAATCAACTCCCAAGAGTGGCATCACGTGGTCTGAAATGGGCACAACAAACAACGAAGGTAAAGAGGTCTATTGGGTCGACGTCTCAATCAATAGTAGGACTTTGTCGATCTTTGGTCAATCGTAATGGTATTAGGTTCGGCTGATGAGAAGTTCGACGTTTGAACCGGGCTTAATACTGCTAAACAAAGTAAGAACACTCAAGGGAATGACACATCATTTGAAATGGGAAAACAGTGGGTTGGTTCCATCAGATATTTTTTTTAAGTCTCTTGTAACGATACTCACCGACTTGTATTTAGTTTCAAAGTCTTCATTCTCCTTCTTTACCAATGTAACATTGATAGTAGCCAAAGCATTGTCTTTATGATTCTGTCTTTCCTCTGATGCCTTACGACTCCTTTCCTCCACCTCAACCTTGCCTTCCTCACTAAAACTAACACTTGGCAACGAAGGTGACTTTTCATACTTCAAAGGTCGTAGAGGCGATAATGTACGGAATGGAATACCTTTACGAACTGGGGACTCAGGAAAGTAAGATGGAAGAGAAGTTGATAAATCATTGTTTAACCCACACTCTGATACAGTGGGGCACGATGTTGATAAAACTGAAGTACGAGCAGACATCGAACGATGGAGATTTCTAGACTGTGATGGTAGTGATGAAGACATTAAATATGAGTATGAGGAATCGGGACTTTGTAGCAAATCTTGAACTAGTAGTCCACCTAGATACACGTCGAACACAGTGACAGTCGGGTTTATACTTTCAAAGTTCATGTAAAAGTCATGAAGCATGATATCTACAAATTCGTGCTCGACACTTTTGAGTTGACCGCAGAGTTTGACGCTAAAATGAGGTACAGTTATGTTAGCTCGGACAGGAGTATCGTAATCATCGACGTCTGGTTGGTCCTCGTTTAGGGTTTTGTTCACGTTGGTTGTTGGAGTTTCTGGAGCAAATGTTACTCGTTTTGAGGACACGCCTTGATCAGCAAGTAGTGATTGAAAACTGGATGTTGAGGAACTGGTGTGGGATAGATTACAATAGATAAGCAAGTCGGTGAATAAATTTTAGATATTTGAATTCTTTTGTGGCTTCGAATAGAGTTGAAAAAGGAAGGAAGGAAGGAAGCAAGGAAGCAAGGAAGCAAGGAAGGAAGCAAGGAAGGAAGCAAGGAAACAAGCAAGCAAGGAATGGAGCAAGGAAGGATGCAAGGAAGAAAGCAAAGAAGCAAGCAAGAAAGGAAGGAATGAAGCAAGGAAGCACTAAGGAAGCAAGGAAACAAGCAAGCAAGAAAGGAAGGAAGGA
Organism: Anthopleura xanthogrammica; assembly: GCA_964019055.1. Classification (NCBI taxonomy): domain Eukaryota; kingdom Metazoa; phylum Cnidaria; class Anthozoa; order Actiniaria; family Actiniidae; genus Anthopleura; species Anthopleura xanthogrammica. Next base: position 6,739,059 of record OZ025224.1, read on the forward strand.
TGCAAGGATGCATGGAAAGAAGGAAGGAAGGAAGAAAGGAAGCAAAGAAGCATACAAGCAAACAATCATTCAAGCAAGCAAGCAAGCAAGCATTCAAGCAAACAAGGATGCAAGCATAGAAGCAACCAAGTAAGGAACTTGAATAGAAGGGAAGGAAAGTATAACCCAAATACACAACAAGGCAAATTCTAGAAAACTTGTTCAATAATAGGTCTCCCATTCAGCTTTCTGATACTAAACTAGGGGGGGGGGGGGGAAAGCTATTTAGCATCGATTCACTTACGATGGTGACAAATTTGGTGATTGTGTTGGAGGGCTCCAAGACGGTGACGTCTGCTCACTAGCAGGAGGTGGTACTTTAGAATAACCCTTCTCTCCTCCAAGATTATCTACAGTGGTCAACAACTGTTGATACGTGTAGGTCGACAGCTCTAACTTGAGTGGAGTTAATATCCTAGCATCTACACAAATAGTTGGCTTGTTCTTTGGTGCATCAGATGCTTGTAGCATGTCCTGGAGTTCAGATCGCCTTTCTACGCTCACTTGCAGACCTGTCTTGTGTAGAATATGAATGCCTGATTTTGGAACCTTAGATGGGCTGCCACCCAGGAATGACTCAGTCAATGTCTGTCCATGGGAGATCTTATTTAATTCATCAGTGGACAATGTCAATGAGTACACACTCATATCCTGCATCTCAACCTGTACAAGATCAACGTCATATTCAACTGCACCAGAATCGTCCGATTCTTCGATTATTTCAACCATATGTGTATTCCTAATGGTTATTTCGCCTAAATTCGCAACGAGGACATCAGGGCTTGAAGAAGATCGAGGAAAGTGTATCACTGGAGCCTCTATTTCTACAGACATGTAAACACGTTGGTTTGGTTTGGTAGCCATACCGTCCTCAAAGTCTTGTCCTTCCAAGAGAAGAACATTTGCAATACCTTCATCACTAATGATGCTGTGTCTCCGAGACCCATGGCTGTCCAGATCACGGCTTGGTGCAATAAAAGACGACGACAAGTAGTCCAACTCATCAACGAGAGCCTTTCTTTTACTTACCAGTCCCATCGCAACACTACTAGCAGCTTGCCGAAGACTTTCCCCGACTTCTTTGGCCGAATCTGCAAAGTCTCCTCCGCAGAGCATTAACTCGGATAAAAATCTCTGTGTGTGGGTATACTGCGCCGTTGCCATGCTTATGCTAACTTGAACGTTTCGTGCAATTTCGGCAATTTCCTTTTCACTGGTCGGTAATCGGTTGAAAATTACAATGGAACATTTCTGGCCTGCAGTTGGACGGAGGAGCGAAAACTTAAAAGCGCGAGAATCTGCAGGGGATTCGTCGTTATCGTCAGGTAATTTTGTTAAAAAATAAGGGTTCTCGGAAGAAAGCTCCGTTTCCGTGGTTATCCCACAAGTAAGGACACATCGATGGAGGGAGCCTTCGGGAGTAAGGTCCATCATTCGTAGACCTCCAAGAGAACCTGATATTGATTGCCCTTCAATAAACGATGCAGTGATTTGGACCTCACTGACGGTGACTTCTGCTACTTTTCTGACTGTTTTGATGGTGTTGACCTTGGTGTTTCTGATCAGTAGAATATTCATGGAGCGGAAAGAAGCATTGATTTCAAGGGATGGTTGAGCTTCTTTATCCTGTTGGCAAATCAAAAATACCCAGATTACAAACTGATACAAAACAAGTGCAAAACTAATCCTGACTGAATTGCCACCCGATTGACACGCGTGAAAAACATCTGCGCATGCTCCAAGTCCGCATGCAAATTAGTCAAAAGCGTCTTCGTGCTATTGTAGAAATATGCAAATTTGACTTTCACACTTGCCTGAAGAATAGTCTTTACAAAATGCCAAAACTTAAAGTCAGTTCTTGAAACTTAAGGCTAATTCTTTCATATTGCCTTTATTAATACAGTATCTTGGTCTCACAAAAGTATACCCACGAACTTTTTTGTATACTCGGAGAAAACAAGCATTTATTTTCTCACTAAAACTCTTGTAAATTCTTGGAAAGCGTGCTGAAAGGCACGCATGCGCAAACGTTTTTCTCTAGTGTCCACCCGATTAGCATACAGTCATTCTCAATAGCCCTTTTAGGCTTGGACGTAATGTTTTCCCATCTTAGACCACGTGTCATTCCCTTTAGAATATTCTTTGTTTGAGTTGTACCCATATTCATGTGTCTTCTCATGTGCAACTGTTAAACAAAGAAATGATACTCTAGGGAATGACACGTGGTGAGAAATGGGAAAACATGACGCCGAAGGTAAAAAGGCCTACAGCACCTGCGGAATCGTTGTCGTGACGAAGTAAGCTTTGATGGTTGTCAATCAAGGTGTTTCCATGACATCCCATAGGCACGTGCCGTAAAAAACTTTTTTTTTTCTGAAAATGTCATGGAAACACTTTGATTGACGTCCAACAAAACCCTACGACGGCAAATTGCACGATTTAGTTGACATAGTATCCTGATATCATTATATAATCACTAACACTGCAAATGTTTGAATCAGAGATTTTCCCCCATAATTTTCCTTCATACCTGTCCATCATTATTTTCGTCTAATACAGGCGAAGGTTCTTCAGGAACCGAGTCCAGACGAGCAGATGAACCCTCTTCTTCATTTGGAAAAGCAGAGCTGAAGAACTGCATCAGTATCGCGAGAGTATCTTGGTTGGCTACAAAAACAAAATGGCGTCAAGAAGGGCACGACTAACTCGCATCGAATTTGAAATTAGCGTCCTTAGGCTAGATTTGCGGAGGGAGGAAAACTGGAAAACCCGGGGGGAAAAACAAAATCAAAGGAGAGAACCAACATACAACTCTCTCTACTTAAATACGCGCGACACTGAGCCCGGGAATCTAACCCGTGTCACATTGGTGAGAGGCGGCGCATTAGCAGCGCACACGACCCTTCCTTTCCACTTCATTATGACTCCGTCCACACGTATGTTTCCATTCGTAATCGCATACTTTTTAACAAATCCTGTCCTTCTACACGTAAACTCTACTCCAATATGATTCCAAGTTCAGGAATCGAACCCTAGATCGCTTGGGTGACCTAGAAGCACTACGCCACCCTTGATTCCCCACTTACCAATGCAATTAAGGGTATTAAACTGTAGAGTAGCGAGTCTTAGTGCCTTGTCTGCAGAAGGGCATTCTTCACTGACTTGCTGGTATTCCAGTGAGATCAAATCCTCATCACTCCTTGTCATTGTTGCTTCGCTTGAGGCAGTTGATTGGTTGAACGAGGTGGATTTATCTTTTGTTCCAGGCCTCATGAAGTCAGCCACAGCTGAAAATGCACTTGAAACTGCTTCTGCAAGAGTTCTGTCATCTGTGAAGTCATAGCAAAAAATAGATAGTCAAAGTCTTCATGTATCTACGGGCTAATACAGTCTTGAAACTGCTTCTGCAAGAGTTCTGTCATCTGTGAAGTCATAGCAAAAAATAGATAGTCAAAGTCTTCATGTATCTACGGGCTAATACAGTCTATAACTACATGTAGCTACTGCTGTAGGAATAAGAAAGACACAGATAAAAAAGAAAATGAAAATACCGTATTTACTCGATTAACCGCCGCAGCGCTCTTTAGTGTTTTGGTTGCGGTGATTATTCGGGGGAAGCACTTATTTGCGACGTTTAGTGTTGAGTAAATGACGTCACTGACTCCGTTAAAAATCCGTAAAAATATAATACTTCCCATCAGAATATCAAGAAAAAACTTGAACCAGTGTTTATTAGACCCTTACAGTCAAAATGGCTCATGCGTACCCCCCCTAGAATCCATTAATGAATTCATTATTCGAATATTGAGTTGATTATTCACTCTGACTCCAAACTTGAAAATAGATTATCTACTTCAGTTTTGATTCGATTCTTCAACAATTGCCATGCCAAGGTAGAAAAACTCCCCATGAAGGGCATCCCTTAGAATTTTAGTTGTGTAATGAATGTGAATTTTGGAGTCTTCGATTTATTAATGAAAATTCAAAGTATCTTCTCATGTGCAATAACGAATATGGAGGGGGGGGATGTAACTAAACAAGAAGTGAATCCTATTATAATATACAAGACGCTCTAAGAGCTTGAACTGGGTTACCTGTGATGTGTGCACGAACTCTGAGTGGTCAACTTAACAATTAGTCCTCGAGTCCGAATGGTCTACGAGTCAATAGCCCATGAGGCCGAAGGCCGAATGGGCTATTGACTCGTAGGCCATGAGGGCGAGAGGTCTAATTGTTTTAGTAAAAACCTACTAATCGGTCCAATAAAAGGATGGAAAGAGTTTTGGATTTTGCTTTAAATATATATTTTTTGGTTTTCAAAACCGGCGCTTTTCGCTACTAGAGGTCTATCACTAATAGACCCCTAGTAGCTCAGCCAATCACAGGGCTTGATTGGTGATAGACCATTAGTAGGTTTTTTCTAATATACAATAGCTTACAAAAAAAGAGAATTTACAGTCGATTTCACATAACTTTTGACGAAAATGTTCCGAAGTTCCCGCCGAACTTGCGAAGTTCGTTGGGAACTTGCCAACGAACTTCGATGTGAACTTGGGAACTTCAGAAGTTCGTAACTTCGTTCGTTGGCAAAGAGAGAAATTGCGCGCCAACGAAAAAAAAACCATGAACGTCTTTACCAAACAGGGAAAAGCGATACCCGATGATGTAAGAGAACGCATCGTAGATAATTGGTTGGATGGCAAATGCCCAGCAAGCATTGGTTCAGAGTTGAACATTACGAAACAAACTATCCACAACATAATCAATAACTTTCTAGCGAGAGGAAATGTTGAAGCAAGGAAAGGAGGGAAAAGATCTAGATCTGCACGGACTGACGATGTTAATTACTTCGTAGAATACAGCAAAACACAACAGCCAAGTGTGACGGCCAAGGAAATACACCACCGTCTTGTCCAAAACAATGTTTGCCTTGCACAAAATGCACCATCGCTCACTTCAATCTCCCGCAGTTTAACACAAGATCTAGGATACTCGTACAAGAAACTAAAAGTTATTCCACGTGAATCCTTAACTGAAGCATCTCAAGCTAAACTCCACGAGTATTTGGCAGTTTGTTCAACGATCAATCCACGAACGATGCATTGCCAACGAACGAAGTTACGAACTTCTGAAGTTCCCAAGTTCACATCGAAGTTCGTTGGCAAGTTCCCAACGAACTTCGCAAGTTCGGCGGGAACTTCGGAAGTTCCGAACGAACTTCGGAACATTTTCGTCAAAAGTTATGTGAAATCGACTGTAAAGTTATGATGATGTTCCCGCTAACAACTAGCGTTACATTACGCGTGTTAAGTTACTCCCGTCTTATCTTGACCTCTAGGGCATGGCGCGACAGCTAACTGCTGGCGAAATATCTAATCTTTATTACTTCATCCTCAAATGCTTAATTGAGATGGCAAGAAAAGCTGATTTTTCTTCAAAATTGGTATTCAATTTGTTATTCGATAATTCTCTGTCAATCTTTGGTTTATTTTCTTGAAGACGAAGAAACGCGACGTATTTGTAGACTGGGCCGCCAGAGGCAGTCCAATAATGATTGACGGAGATCCTGACCTTCTGCTGACTGACTGAAGATAAACGACCCCAAAGCTCAGACGTAGGTGATCAGTCCACTATAACTTAGCTCCCAAACCGCCTGCCCTGCAACTCGACTGCAATCCGACAAAAATGAAGCTGATCTGTGCCGGTCTGCCCAAGACGGGAACTAAATCCCTCGCTCGCGCACTGCGAATTCTCGGCTACAATGTCTACGACTTTGATGAACAAGTCTTGTACCATATGGACGAGTGGTTAGATTTGTTCAAACATGGTAAGGTACCCGATTTCTATGCCATGTTTAAAGATGTAGACGCTGTAATCGATGTCCCGTGCTCAGCGTTCTTCGAAGAACTGATGGAAGCATTTCCTGACGCTAAAGTTATACTACCTGTACGAGAAGAACATGCTTGGATCAAAAGCTATGTAACACAAAACGAAGCTATGTACAACACCTTCATTACTAAGATAAGATGCTTGCTTCCTACATGGAAAAACGTTGTCTTTATAATACTTAGCACAAGAATGGCAAACATAGGGACTAATGATCCAAAGTCATCCTACATCTGTCTCAAGCGATATCGCTGGCACAACGATCGAGTCAAGTCTGTGGTCCCTGCAGACAAGCTGCTTGTCTACAGTATTAAACAAGGATGGGAACCATTGTGTAAGTTCACTGGCAAGAAGATCCCAGACCAACCATTTCCACACTTGAATGTCAAGGGTAAAATTATGTCCACTTTTCAAACCGAAACCGAGTTGGGGAGGAAAATAACACGAGAACTTAGAGTGGTTATGGTATGTTCTGTGGTGGTCGTTGCTCTGATTGGTGTGATATTGATGTACTTGTTTAGACTTTTCTGACCGAGTTAGAAAAGAAGCAACTCTTGTGTTCGATGACTGCCAACTGGAAGGTTTCGATTGACAGATGTCGTGTGCTTGGCGTGGAAATTACTGAAATTTTGGGGCAACAACTGACTACAGTGAATATTTTTACTATTTGGAGAAGATACATATTGATATTCACCTCAATCTCAAGACCTTTACATATATTATCCCTGAATATTCTTGTCCTGATTAAACATGACCTTTGAGCGAATGAAAGATGGCATTACGAAGCTATGCAAATTATATTTTTATCTTCAAATATTGACAAAATGTTGGAACCGAAACGAATAATGCAACCCACACGCGCTGCTTTACTTTTGTTTATCGATTTGTAACTATCTTCTTCTTTTTTTCTAACTGGCTTTATTGCTAATTAATTTTAATGCTTTATAATCGTTGTAGCTCTTAAGAAGTTGACCTGAAATGGCTTCTTTTTTATGTCTGTGTAAACACAGGAAGCCCAAGCAATGTTTTTGTACCTTATTACAAAGAAATGTATGTGGAATTATTTAACGTAAGAATAACTCAAGTAGAGTGCAAACAATATATCCGTGAAATACAAATTACTAAATAGCACAAAATAGTGCTAATTAAACAATAGAAAACAATAGAATTTGCATAAAATTGTACTATTTAGTATAACTAATGTTTCACGGATATACTGTTTGCACTCTACTCCCAAACATAGAAGGGCGGGAATGCTCGTCCGACATTTTAAAAAATGACCCCTAAAAGGTAACAAAACCTCTTTCTAGTAGTCATAACAATCGTAAGTTTCAACCCTGAAATGGTACCAAATGACGCTCATTTTACAGCATTTTAATTAGTTTTTCCTTTAAACACCCTAAAAGCTACCTCAAAACGAAAACTAACCCATATCGGAGTCCCCGCGGAAGTTTGAGTGGTGAAATTGTGTTCTGTAGCTGTGATGGCCGCCGGATTGAAGGAAGGAAAGAAGTAAAAAAGGAAAAACTGAAGGAAGGAAAGAGAAACGGCTAAAACAAATTCGTAGGCGTGAAGAGTAGCCTCCTACGCAGACGCTCTTAGGGTCGTCACGCAATACTTCTCTCCCCACGAACGTCGTTAGTGGGGAGAGAAACGTTGCGTGACGACCCTTAGAACGTCTGCAAAGGAGGCTACGTGAAGAGCGATGATGATGAAACATTCCGGCAATGGTATATAGGTCCCATCAATACATTTTTTGTCCCGAAAAACGCGCTCACAGAAATATATATAATACAACCACAAAAAAATCCTTTAATCTACCAACCTTTCTTGGGTGTATTTTGGACTGTCGAATCCATCCAGTTTCTCCTTGAGGAAGACAGCAAGAGTTCATACTCGGGTCCATATCCCTGTATAGCATCCACCAGTTGCAAACCATGGACCTTAAGAGACATGGTGTTGTCGTATGGCCTTTTGAGGTACTCTGCTGATACACCGTGGACTTGTAGCTCGGCTATTAAGCGACCTGGTTGGAAAAAAAGCAGATATCTGTAAGAATAATTCTCTTGATTTAATTGTGTAGTCGTTCTAGCTCTTTCGCACTAATTGAGGACACTTTTCACTCACACACACACTACCACTACATTCAATATTCTATGCACACGACGCTCAACTCACATGTTGATAGTTTCACTCACACACACTACCACTACATTCAATATTCTATGCACACGACGTTCAACTCACATGTTGATAGTTTTACCTACACACACACACTACCACTACCACTACCACTACATTCGATATTCTATGCACACAACGCTCAACTCACATGTTGATAGTTTCACTCACACACACTACCACTACATTCAATATTCTATGCACACAACGCTCACTCACATGTTGATAGTTTCACTCACACACACTACCACTACATTTAATATTCTATGCACACGACGCTCAACTCACATGTTGATAGTTTCACTCACACGCACTACCACTACATTCAATATTCTATGCACACGACGTTCAACTCACATGTTGATAGTTTTACCTACACACACACACTACCACTACATTCGATATTCTATGCACACAACGCTCAACTCACATGTTGATAGTTTCACTCACACACACTACCACTACATTCAATATTCTATGCACACAACGCTCAACTCACATGTTAATAGTTTCACTCACACACACTACCACTACATTCAATATTCTATGCATACGACGCTCAACTCACATGTTGATATTTACGGAGGGAGGAAACAGGAGAAAACCCTCGTGGCACAGGAGAGAACAACACATCAAACAAACTCCAGTCATATATGGTATCCATAGGGATCGATCCAGAAATTAGAAACCTTTGGAACCCCGCACATTCTAAGATAAACTTATTCGATTCACTACAGCTACATAAAGATATAATTTTGTCGCTTCAGTACAGAGTTGTCTTGCACTAATTCCCAACCTGGGGTCAAAACAACATATTTCCCTTCTCTTCGGAACTAAAATCTTCTAGATAGATAATTTTGGATTCTATCGTTTAAACATGATAGTCTATACTACTATAACCCACCTCTACTATGCACCCCACAGGACACCTGATCAATGCTGAACTGTAGCATGACTAGTTTAGATTCTACCATTCATCCATCATAGTCTATACTACTATAACCCACCTCTACTATGCACTCCACAGGACACCTGATCAATGCTGAACTGTAGCATGACTAGTTTAGATTCTACCATTCATCCATCATAGTCTATACTACTATAACCCACCTCTACTGTGCACCCCACAGGACACCTGATCAATGCTGAACTGTAGCATGACTAGTTTAGATTCTACCATTCATCCATCATTGTCTATACTACTATAACCCACCTCTACTATGCACCCCACAGGACACCTGATCAATGCTGAACTGTAGCGTGACTAGTTTAGATTCTACCATTCATCCATCATAGTCAATACTACTATAACCCACCTCTACTGTGCACTCCACAGGACACCTGATCAATGCTGAACTGTAGCATGACTAGTTTAGATTCTTCCATCAACTCTCTTGTTTTGCTTGCAACTGCAGAATCGATAATTGCTTTACTCGATCTCCTGGGCAATCCAAAGAAAATATAAGGTTTTTCAAATAATGATTTTGATGATCGCAAGTTTTTTGAGAAACAAGTAAAGAATATAATCTCGATAAACAAGTTTCCATTTGCAGTTGCAGAGACATGTGAATAATTGTCCAAGGTGTTAAAAAAGTCTCGCTTCGATAGAAAGGCATGGCTACCTTCCAAGATGGCACAGGCAAGTGTGAAGGGGACTATTTTGTCTTGGTTTTCCAGTCAATGTAATGGTACTTCACACACCCCCCTAACAACCAACCCAAAAAGGCTACCTCAAACTTCATTAAATCATATAATTATGATAACAAAACCTCTGGTAATAGTTCTTTAACACTCAAGTCAATCAATAATCATGTTATAATCACTCACCTGCTGGTTCTCGGCGATTCATCCAAAGTAACCTGACTACTGTACATGCTATAATACAGCTCATCCATACTTTGATTAATATCTTCTTTACTTGAAGCATCTAAGAGGTAAAAAATAATAAAATAAATAAAATAAATAAAATAAATAAAATAATAAATGAGAATTAACAGTGGAATCTACCGAGTGGCTCTTCCTCCACTGCATTCCAATTGGAATTTAGAAGTTGATTTTTGAGGAGGGAGGAAAACCGTAGAACGCGGAGAAAAACCCTCGAAGCACAGGAGAGAACCAACAAACAACTCTACTCACATAAGACGCCGAGCCCAGCGTGACTCGAACTCGGGTCGCCTTGGTGAGAGGCAAGCGCTCTCACCGCTACGCCACCCATGCTTCCCAAGTTAGAGGTTAATCAGAGGTTAATCAGACTCAGCATCAGACAACTGGAGGAGCTACCATGATAGCGCTTCTCAAAGACTCGCACCAAATCGTACAATTTTCCGTCACGACAAACTGGTTTTGGTGGACGTCAATCAAAGTGTTTCCATAACATTGTTAGGAAACACAAAGTTATCAAGGGCACGTGCCTATGGAATGTCATGGAAAAACCTTGATTGACGTCCAACAAAACCCACTTTGTCGCGACAGCAAATTATATGCGCGCGCGTGATTGGGAAGCGCTGTAAACTAATATTTATTACTTTTTTCAATGAGATTTTTGTTTCTTACCCATGGATGGAGGTCTTGTGGGTGTTGATGTTGTGAATGTAGAGCTTTTTGGATAAGAAAGGTTGGTGGCGTTGGAACTGGTCAGTTGCTTGACGCACTTTGTTAATGCATGACACTAGAAGATAAATGGAAATGCGCTGGTAAAGAAACAGAATCCAATACCATCTACAGGACTACAGGAACAACAACAACAACAAGAGGAAACATAAAACAACAACAGCAGCAGCAACATCAGCAACATCAGCATCACAACAACAGCAGCAACAACAACAGCAACCTCAGCATCACAACAACAGCAGCAACCACAGCAACATCAGCAGCAACATCAGCAGCAGCAACAACAGCAACAACCACAGCAACATCAGCAGCAACATCAGCAGCAGCAACAACAGCAGCAGCAACAGCAGCAGCAACATCAGCAGCAACAACAGCAGCAACAGCAGCAGCAACATCAGCAGCAACAACAGCAACATCAGCAGCAACAGCAGCAGCAACAGCAGCAACATCAGCAGCAACAACAGCAGCAACAACAACAGCAACAACAACAGCAGCAACAGCAGCAGCAACATCAGCAGCAACAACAACAACAGCAACAGCAGCAGCAACATCAGCAGCAACAACAGCAACATCAGCAGCAACAACAGCAACCTCAGCATCACAACAACAGCAGCAGCAACAACAGCAACCTCAGCATCACAACAACAGCAGCAGCAACAACAGCAACCTCAGCATCACAACAACAGCAGCAACATCAGCAGCAGCAACATCAGCAGCAGCAACGTCAGCAGCAACAACAGCAACATCAGCAGCAACATCTGAGCAACAACAACAGCAACAACAACAACAGCAACCTCAGCATCACAACAACAGCAGCAGCAACAACAGCAACCTCAGCATCACAACAACAGCAGCAACATCAGCAGCAGCAACATCAGCAGCAGCAACGTCAGCAGCAACAACAGCAACATCAGCAGCAACATCTGAGCAACAACAACAGCAACAACAACAACAGCAACCTCAGCATCACAACAACAGCAGCAGCAACAACAGCAACCTCAGCATCACAACAACAGCAGCAACAACAACAGCAACCTCAGCATCACAACAACAGCAGCAACAACAACAGCAGCAACCACACCAGCAACATCAACAGCAACATCAGCAGCAACAGCAGCAGCAACAACCACACCAGCAACATCAACAGCAACATCAACAGCAACATCAACAGCAACATCAGCAGCAACAGCAACATCAGCAGCAACATCAGCAGCAACATCAGCAGCAACAGCAGCAGCAGCACATGCAAACAATACCTAAAGCTCCAAAATAACTCCTACCACACGCCATAATTATTTATAATACTCTTTTTTTACCTTGTACTCGTTGATGTGGAACACTAAGCTGGGTAGATTACCAGATACACAGAGAGCAGGATACTGAGGATCAGCTGTGAACACTATCCTCCTGTGTGGAAAAAAAAGAAAGATATTGAATCCTTTTACTGCAAGAAGCCAGGAAAAAGAACAAATGGTCATTTTTACCTATCAAGAAATAGAGAGATTGTGAATTTATCCAGCACATGTAGGTCAGTAGAACCAAATGCTTGTCCTATTTCTTTGCCGACATCTCTGGCATGGCATACAATCATCTGTATGTCTGACAAGACTAACGCATACCTGGAAAGGCAAAGGTTTGTTGTCAGCATACAATATAGGCATCGAAACTGTAATTATTAATAGCAATGACTGTTGCCAGAAAAATCTGTATTTTTGTTAGTGAAAAGTAATGCTGAAAAGGACCCCACCACAGATAAGAGACAATGCCCCAAAAAGCAAAAGACATTCCCTTCTCAGCAAGCGAATATTCTCACAAAACCGAGGACCCTGTTTTTCCTAGTGGTAGGGGTGATTGGCGGGTTATCGGTTTTGAAGACGACCAGTAAAAGGTATGCATAAATTAAAAAAGCTGTTGAACGATGTTGATTTCAACCCCTAAAAGGTACAACTATATTTATATATTTAATGTGGACAACATCTAAATTCTTCTGTTCTTTCATGTTTGTTCAATGAAGAAAACAAATAAAAATTGACTCTAAAAGGTCAGAGTCAAGTTACATAATTGACCTTTGAGTTGGAACCCCTAAAATGTTCACACAAGAAGATTTCAACCCTAAAAGGGCCACCAATCATTTCTACCACGTGGACAAAGGGAGTACCCCCCCCCCCCCCCCCCGGATCAAGGCTAACCCTGAGCAACAGAATATTAGAAACTGGAGCATTTTAAAAATACTACTTACTTATCATACATGGCTTTCTGAAAGTCCTCTGGGTTTAGACTTTCAGCCAGTTTCATGGCCAAGTCTGGTGGACATTCCCCATCGTCTTCATCCTCTGATGGTGGTGTACTTAAAGGTGTGACAAATGAATCATCTACAGTAAAAAAAAGCATGTCACAAAAGGGCGTGTATTATTACATTAAATTGTGTACTTTATGAACTACTGACACGTCAGCTGACTGTCTGCCATTCGTCTGCCAACACTCAACCAACATTTCACTGGTACATCACCAAACACTTTACCAACACTCATTTTTAACATCGCTCTAATATGAAGTTAGAAAAATTTACAAAAAAATTACAAAAGCTTATGCCTGTTGACCAATCATGAGTTGACAGTTGGCAGATTGTTGGCCAACAGTCAACCCACACACTGTACCTTCTTGATCATTGTCTACACCTTCTGATATTCTCTTTTCTCTTTGGATTGCTACAGCATTCTTGAAACTGAGATGACCAAAATCAACAATAACCTAGTCATGATGAAACAGGTAGAATTATGTCAGTCAAACAACTACATGTATTGTGGTTTCAAGTGGGGAAGTTGTAATATATATCAATTTCCCCAAATGCAATGTACAATGCCCCCTCTTTGACTATAAGTTAGACATCTCATATATAACAGAAGCTGGATGGTTGTGGGGTCTACAGGGGATGGACAAGGATGTTTCACATAATGCGGATGACAGTTAAGACTTTGTTAGGTGAATGGGGTAGCACCAATTTCCCCCAAGGAGAAGGTACAGGGCCTCCCCATTTCACCAACAGTTAAGCCTGGTTCTCACTAGTGACGCAAGCCGAAACATGCACAAGCCCAAGCCAAAGCAAAAATAACAAAATCTTCCATTCTCTTGCGCTTGCATCTACACTTGCATCACTTCTTTCCATAGTGAGAACATGCACTAGCTTGGAGTTGCAACCAGGCTTTAGGTATTTCACTTACAACAGAAGCTTTCCTGTTCTTGAAGTTTTCGGGTACAAATATTCTTGGTGCAGAGATATCCAGCTGGATATCCCACCTCTTGAAGTGATTCTGGAAGGAAGACATTATAAACAATAAGAAAGGGTATGTACTAGATGATGTTATAGACCTCTTTATTTTGGGCATAATGTTTTTCCCATTTCAGACGACATGTCATTCCCTTGAGTATTATTTCTTTGTTTGGACGTAAAATATGAAACAAAGAATCTTTTTCTTAAATGAATGACATGTGGTCTGAAATCAGAAAACGAATGCACAAGCTTGAAAGACGTCCATACATCTTACTAGAATATTTTTCTCCAAAATCATGAATACAAATCTATTGGTAATAATAGTCCCCTTCACAGTTCCCTGTGCCACCTTGAAAGGTAGCCATGCCTTTGCATCGAAGCAAGACAAACGGTGAGCTTGCAATGATAGAGACCTTTTTTAACACCTTGGAGAATAATTATTATTAACATGACTGTCTCTATCAATGCAAGATTACTGTTAGTCTCGCTTCCATGCAAAGGCCCAGCTACCTTTCGAGATGGCACACGGAACTGTGAAGGGGACTATTCCACAAGAGGCTGATAACAACCTAATATGTATGCCAAAAGAAACCCAAATATATGATGATTTTGGTCACCACGTTGTCTTACAAAGCAGTGGGGGAAAAGCACTAGAGGATGACACCTGATGAAAAACTTTAAGCATTAAGCCGCCTGAACAGAATATTATTATAACTGCTGACAGTTAAGTCCCAATTTTGAGCCTTGTAAGAACATTGTTATTATTTAAATTAAATGAAATAAAAATAAAGAAAGTAATGATGCTTTTATAAATTACCAGTTAATCGTTTACTTTATGACCAGCCGACATGCATTGGCCTACATTGTTGTCCGACTATTGGCCAACACTGTCAGCCAACTGTTGGTCAACATTTGACAAACACAATCATGGCCAACACATCAGCAACACCTTACTTTAGGATCATGTCACAAAGTCCTTGTTTTTACGTACGAGGGTAGCACTAAATAGCCAATGGCTAACAAACCTTTGGCCCTCGTTCCATGCATGATCAAATTGGAATTTAGAAGTTGATTTTTGTGGAGGGAGGAAAACCGGAGAACCCGGAGAAAAACCCTCGAAACACAGGAGAGAACCAACTAGAAACTCTACTCACATACAACACTGAGCCCAGCAGGACTCAAACTCGAGTCGCCTTGGTGAGAGGCGAGCACTCTAACTGCTACACCACCTGTGCTTCCCAATAAGTATGCATAGTATGCATAGTTTCGTGAAATGTGTCGATAAATGTGTCAAATTACCATTTCTACACCTTCTAACATAGAATCCAAGGTGTGTCGCAGCTCTGCCTTGGTTTGGTTTTTTAGCTCCTCATATCTGAGCCAAGCAGCTTCTTTTAGCTGTCTCTCAACATTCATGTACTGGGCATTCAGTGAGTCATTGGAAAAGAAGTCTGTGATGCACTCAATAACCAGTGGATTATATGTGATGTCTAGGGGTTCAGTTGTTAGGGAAAAACTGAAAAACAGAAAGAAAGAAATCTTTTCAGCAAAATGGACCCTTCTCAAAATGATCTTGAATGCGAGGCTAACATGGAACACAAAAGAAATGCCACAAATTCCATCGAGTAAAAGTGTGATTTCTTTTGTGTTTCATGTTAACCTCGCATCCAAGATAATTTTGAGAAGGGTCAATTAACTAAAGGATGTCTGCGTGCAAAAAAGTTTCCCATGTTTTTTTCTTCAAACTTCACAGGATGAAATGACCATTATAGGAATTCCCTGAGGAATTAAAAAGTGAGGGTCACCATTCTCGTTTAGGAGTCGGATAATATCAAAGTGCAGCCTTTTTCTTGACGAAAATCGCTTGCGCGCAATAAATACAAGTCGAGCAGTAAAGTCATTAAAGCAGAACAGATTTGCATAAACAATGCCCACGAACATCCTTAAGCTCATTACCAGCCTAGAGTGACAGGCAAAAAAACCCGTCATGTACTATTAACCAGAGAGTATTCTATTGGCATCAATCAGCTGAATGTATCTCATGAATCTCATTACCAGCCTACAATGACAGGCAAACACTGCCCGTCATGTACTATCAACCAGAGAGTATTCTATTGGCATCAATCAGCTGAATGTATCTCATGAATCTCATTACCAGCCTACAATGACAGGCAAACACTGCCCGTTATGTACTATCAACCAGAGAGTATTCTATTGGCATCAATCAGCTGAATGAATCTCATTACCAGCCTACAATGCATACAATGCATTAAACATACAGAAAGCAGACTGAGACATACTTGTAAGTGAGCTTGCTGCTAGGAGGCAGCTGTACAAATTTCATCTCAAAGACAGGTGATTCACTGAACTCCTGGATGATGTTGAGTCCCAAGCTGGTAGATGACATGGCTAGTGCTCCTACAGATGCTTTGGTCACTGGAGCTGGAGACTTGACAGCTTTCTGAAAGGATACAGGATACATTACCACTTAATATTAGATACACCTATTTCAAAAAAGATTGTCGCAGCTGAAAGCAACAAGCAAAAACACAAGGCAACAAAGTTTATTTTTTATTGTATATTTTTTGTTTATTTATTAAATTTTTTTGTTTGTTTGTTTGTATATTTTTTGTTTATTTATTCATTTTTGTTTGTTGTTTTGTTTGTTTGTTTTATTTGTTTTATTCCTTTGGTTTCTTTGATCATTTATTTTTGTTTGGTTTGTTTTTTTTTGTTTTTTTTGTACCACTTACCTTGACTTGTGGAGCCACTAAAGCAGGAAACAAAGTCCCATCATTGACTTTATCTCTAACATGTATAGAACCAAGACTCATCTTGAACTCCCATGTACTGGACTGTGGTCTCACCTCCGACTCCCACCTTGCACTGTTAAACTCTAACTCTATTATTGGTGTCACCTTGGCCGGGCCACCATTGATCTCTCTTCCTTTTAACAGCTTGAAGCAGCCACTGTCGAGTTGAATGTTAAGGTGTGCAAACACTCTGTCTCGGTTAAAGATGGACTGGTTGCCAAGGGGACGACCACTTAGTTCATCAAGAAATTCTTCTTCCTCTGAAAAATAAGAAACCATAATAATAATTTGTAAAATTAATTATCTTTCAAAAAAAATTCTTGGAGAAATTTGTATTATGATTTTGTATCTACTGTATGACTGGTCAAATGTATTGGTCATGTTGAGCAGCCATTATTTCAAGCCCTGCTAAATAAAAGTCAGAATTTTATCAGCTGTGACTTTTTAGAGGGTTTTTTTTGTAGAGTTTTTCTACTATTTTCTTGCAGTTTTGCAGCTTGTTTACCTTTTTGTATCTCAAAGTTAATGTCTAAAATTCAGAACTTCTGGGATCAAAGTACAAATCTGGCAGATTATGAAACCTGCAAAATTAATACTCTCTTTCCAAAACAATGCAGTTTATTTTTTATTTTTTATTTTTTTTGCTTGAAATTTAGTAACTTGTATAATTTCAATAGGCCTTTACTAGAAAGAATCCATTGACGGAGACAATAAGAATGTGGAACTAACCTTGTGTGCTTGGAGGGCTCATTACAAGTGGAGGTGGTGCTGGCTCACCATCTGTGGTTGTGGTGGCTGCAGTTGTAGAGTTTGTATCTTGCCAGTACCATGAATACCAGCCAGAGATCCAGCCTTGTGATTGTGCCGGAGCCACAGCTGGAGTGGACTGCTGTTCACTAGTTGCACTTTCAAGAGATGACTCCTTGAGATACACCACAAGCCATAGGTTAATTAAGGTACTTACATTCATTGTAGATACAGATTGTGATTTTATCACTTTCAATAATTGATCATTTCTTTTTAACAATTCTATACCATCATCATACGCATATCATGGCATATATTTCCTTAGACATTTCTGTGACTGTAGCATATACAGTACGTTTGTCACAATATAACCACACTAATGACCTTACTCGCCATTAGAGTCTCCTGTAACTCAGTGGCAGAGCGTCCGACTAGTATACGGAGGGTCGTGGGTTCACAGTATGGTACGATCATATACACATTTCATTTCATCATCATGTATACCCATATCATGTTAAGAATTCTATACTACTTAGTCCATTAATAAATAACCAGCATCATTGATCATCACCAACATCACCATCACCATCACCACCACATTATTTACTCTACTGACACACCCCTTGCAAAACTTTGGAATGCAGCTCAATTTGTAGGACAAAAAATAATAGGTTTCCAATTCTCATAAGGGTCTATTCAGGTTGGAACAATACCAATGTTTTGAAATCCCACGGACTTTTAATGATGTCATCGAATAGCTGACTCATAAACAAGGCTAAGCCTGTGGAAATGAGTCGGTGGTCTTTAAAAACAGCGGTTTGCATCAAATGCAAAACTGGTGTATTCAGACATCTTCCTTTAGTTACCTTTTGAAGTTCAATTTCCTTCTCAGCTTTGTCCATTGCAATTCTTCTTAAAACCACAAGTTCTTCAAATGTTAGTTCATGTTCTATTCTGTCCATGGCTTCCTGTTGGTCAGTGATTGAAAATTGCATACATCAGGCCCATAGCACATATTTCAGATGGGGGTTGCATTATTAAAAGAACGTCTGGCTATTTCTTGGCAAAACAAATCAGCATTTTCACTAAAGGTTTCACATTTAATTTATAATTTGTTTGTAATTTGGTGAGCTTCTTCAATTTTTCAATTTTTAATCTTTTAGACAAGTAAATTTACATTACATTTTTACCTTTAAAAAGGTTTTGATTCATTACTAACTTGTTAAAGCATTTACCTTCATGTTGTTATCCAAAACTGCTTTAGTCAGGTGCATTGTGTAGCCTTTAACATAGATTACTATGTCATGTACACGACCTATAGCAAATGCCAAGGAATGATGTCTGTTTCTTTCTTGGATGAAGTGAAGAATACAGGTAATAGAAAACTTCCACCAGAGTTTTGCACTGCAAATACGATAAAACAAACATGATTGAGGATTAGCTTCTGTACAACCTAACATTTCCAACTATACAGTGAGAGAGGGTCAAGTGTAGCATAGCATTGGTGGTGTATGCAGATGCCTGCTAACATGTCATCTTTCACCACTGTGGCTCCAAAAGTCCAGGTCACTGGTTCAGCCCTGCAGACCATGTGTGAATTTAAATGTCTATAGTCATTCTAGAGTAATGCTTTTAACTGGGGAGTCCACACTTTTCACTCATTAACACTACTAACAGTAGATCTCTACCTCGACAGTCAATATTCTATGTACTCTTCAATGCACATACAGTAATGCTCAACTAACATGCTGGTTTTTCTGAGGGAAGAATCTGGAGAACCCGGAGAAAACCCTCGTAGCACAGGAGAGAACAACACATCAAACAAACTCAATTCATATATGAGTCTGCAGGGATGGAGCAGGTGACCCAAAACTTGAACCAGAGACAGAGGTGAAAGATGACGCATTAACAGCGTAAGCCATCCATGCTATCCATAGATAAACATTTTCACTCACTTCTTTTTGATAGGAACAGTGGGCCTCCACTTCTTGTATCTCGATTGTCTAAAACATCTCTGGAATTCCCCAACAAGCTTCATCATTTTTCTATACTGAAACTCAGCCAAAGAAAAAGGAATACTTTCCACATGAAGGTCAACAACAAACCGAGGTTTCTTGTTTTTCAATGGCAAAGCACTAGCATTTCTTTGGACTTTTGCTTGAGCACTTATTGGCTGTAGGATGTACTGGTGTTTCTGAAATAAAAAATATATAAAATAAAATAAATAATTAGGATTTAGAAGTGGCATTTCTAAAGTCGAGAGTAGCTATTCTTCCACTGAAATTCAAATAAGAATTTAAAAGTTGATTAATTTTTTGCAACAAGCAACTATGTATACACTAAGTCACATACAACACCGAGCCCGGTGGGACTTGAACCTCGGTAGCAGCAGTGAGAGACGAGTGCTCTCACCGCGCGCTATGCCACCTGTGCTTCCTTATAATTATCGGTAATAAAACTTTTTATCATGGGTGTAATGTTTGCCATCCCTCTAACAAATGCTCATTTAATAATGTAATCTATCACTAGTTTTACCTATTTTCAAGCAGTATACTTACACCAAATCCAGCTGAACCTCCAGAACGGTTGATCATTCTCTTTAGTGCATTCTGGGGTAAAAATCATTCTCTAATCAATACCTAAGTAAGTATTTACTAGGCTGTCCTTACAACCCCAAGTACAGATCTACATGTAGACACCCTGAAACTACATGACTGTATATATATGATCCAGTCCTAAAAATCCATGCAATATGCCATATATGTACCTTTAAATCACTTGATGGAAGATCTCCAACTAGAGTCACATCTTGATCCCAATACACAGCTAAGTTCTGCAGGTCCATCAATTTATACTTAATCGTTCTTTCATTTTCAATTATTTCTTCAGTATCCTGAAAACCCAAAAATACACCAATATGCTTTGAGGCTTACAAAAGTACGCAAATTTTTACTTTTAGAATAAAGGAAAAACAATGTGCAGCAGTTAATAAAGAGCAAATTTCATATTATGATTCTGGAAGTCTCATGGTACAGAATGTATCATGTCGTGATGTGGCCATGTTTGACATTTTAGTTGGTACACAATAATCTCCCATACACCGATTCCGAACATGACGGACACAAACGGACGGTCTGGATTGAGGGGGCGAAAATGAGGCTAGTCAGTAATTCATTATCGGTGTGCAAGCTTCATCTTTATTACTGGTGTTACATGGTGTTTACATGGTGTTTGCATCCATCAAGAATCGTTTTTTGTGATGTCTAAGGGAAAAGCCGGCTTTCCACTTATCACGGACGACTGACTAGCCTCGTTTTCGCCTCCTCGATCCAGGAAAACCGTGTATGTCCGCCATGTTTGGAATCGGTGTATGCTCTGATTAATTTGAGGAGCTGTGCCATTTCACATCCATAGCAAATCTACTCCAGATATCATGCAAAGAACCTTACCTGAGTACCTTAATTTTGTTTTGTTATCTCAACTTACCCAGTTTTCGTTTGTTGACTGAGCAGACAGTTTATCAATAGTGATTCCAAAAGCAAAGGGGAACTGCTTGTCCAATGTGGCATCCTCATATCGAATGTGTACATCAGTAATACACAGCTGAAACAAAATTAAAAACAACCAAAAACAGTATAATATGTGACACCCCTTGAATATAGAATGAACATAGCAAGTCAAGTTCACTCAAAGTTTGATTTTAAAGGGGCACTTGGATGAAAATGCCCCATATTTTGAAAGTCCGAATAGTTCAAGTATTTAAAAATAATATTACTCAATCATGATTATAAAAACCAGATTGGCAAAAATTTTAGCCTGGGGGCCACTCGCAGTTGAGAAATTTTGGTTTAAAAACTAAAAGAACAATAGGATTGAGTAAATGACGTCATTTACTCACAATTTAGATGCTGAAAAAATATATATAATTTTTATCCGCAAATTTTGACTGCGAAGAAAATATGTTGCTTGGCTACTATTGGGGCCATATAGATAAGTTTAACCAAGTTTCAAGGCATTTCCAATTTTCATTGATTTTCATCCAAGTGCCCCTTTAAGATTATACTAATAATTATTGTGACAAAAGCTTAAAATGCGAGAACAGCACAACAGATGCTCTGTCTGGCACTATTTATTGATCGCTAGTAGTATCTTTAGAAACTGTCGGCTGCACAATGGCTGGGTGATGGTGGATTGTCGACAGAGGAACAACTGGGTGTCAACTAACCACATCTGATATCTAACGGCATCTGAGGAGCTGTTCTTACATTTTACTGGCCTATGTATATACATGACATTTGTATGTAATTATATTGTTTACATTTGTTTCTTCCACAAATTTTTAATAATTTACTGAGCTTTCGCACTTATAGTGCATCATCAGGGTGAAAAAGTAGGTCTTACAACGATTCAAATTATATAAATATTTGTATAACGCAAATCACGCATGCTTATAGTCTTTAAATAATTTGAATCGTTGTAAGACAGCTCACCTACTTTTCGTAGAAAATTCATGGAAGAAACAAACGTAAACAATATGGTTATTCCCACATACAATAACATTTTGGACATATGTATGTAATTGTTGCTTGGAACATAAATTGAAGTACCTGCAAATTTTCTACAATCGTCGTGGAGAATGATGAATACAAAGATGGCCACCATGAACCATACCAGAACCCTCCTGCCTGATCCTTCTGTTGAGATTCCTGTAGAAAAAACATCAAATGATCACCATGTCTGTCTGTCTGTCTGCTGCCTCTCTGTTGTCTGTCTGTCTGTCTGTCTTGTAGGGTGGCAAGGTGTCAAGTATGGCATACATGTAGAACAGTTTTAGTATGACTATAAAAAACTTAGGCCACAGACCATGCTTTCCCCTGACTGTGTCAGTGCCGTGCCATGTATGGAACCATTCAACATTGGGTGCTGTGTCTGCACCCAGCCATAAACATGTCATGAGCTGTGACTTTTCACACAATTACGAAATCTGCTCCATCAGTAAAACCTTCTTAATCGTCATTCAACACTGACTGTGAGTTAAATTCTACAGGTTGGGGTCCCTGGTTCAATACACACCTTTCCCAAAATTGCTTGAGTGACCATGAAACAATGACTCCAAGTCAAGGTTGGACTTTATGTGTTCATAAACTGTACATTTTCTGTATTTTATGTCATCCAACTTCAACTTGAAGTCGTTTTTTGTGGTTACTCAAGTGAATTTGAAAAACTTCTATTCCTGCGAACTCCATATTAAAATAGAGATTGGTTGCATGATGTGTTAACTGTTCTAACAATCACCCTTGCCATGAGGCTTTTTCTTTAGAGACTCTTGTTTTCCTTTTAATATGTGAGGACTTTGAGAGTTGTGTGAACTTAGAATATTAATGTAGGACTTCGAAGTGAGTGTGTGGTATACATAAACATTAGCCTTTGGCTAGGGACACTCACATGTACGTCTGCGGTAAATCATCATAGGTTTGGAGAGAATTCACTTATCAATAATGCAGAGAGTTAATTTACTGTACCTGCCATTGTGCTTCCAGGGAATCAAGTTGTCTCTTTTTCCTTGTCCACTGGGCCTGCTTTTCCTCCCCCTCATTGTACTGTCATTAAAAAATATATATATTTAAATTTTCACATCTCAAAAAAAAATTTAATACCATTATATGTAACAATATGTGTCAGGAATACCAGGCTCCTTGTGGGTTCCCTGTGAGGCTGAATTTGCAAGTTTTTGTGGCATGTTTTGATACATGTACAAATGTACATTTGGCCTTGGCTTAATACTGATTAAATATCCGTTTGTTTGTATCTCTTGAACTGGTGTTTTATTATATCAATGATACACAAAATACTGATTTTTGATTAATGATGCATTTTGCAGAATGGAATGGAATAAAATAGAATAGAATGGAATGGAATATAGAGAATGAAAGGGAATGGAATGGAATAGATAGAATGGGATGGAATGGAA
This sequence comes from Anthopleura xanthogrammica, assembly GCA_964019055.1. Taxonomy (NCBI): domain Eukaryota; kingdom Metazoa; phylum Cnidaria; class Anthozoa; order Actiniaria; family Actiniidae; genus Anthopleura; species Anthopleura xanthogrammica. Next base: position 6,762,577 of record OZ025224.1, read on the forward strand.
TAGGATACAATGGAATGGAATAGAATAAAATGGAATAGAATGGAAAAGAATAGATAGAATAGTTTTACCTTGTTTAGTTGTTGTGGACCAGCAACAAGATACAGTTTATTAATGTGTATAATCCATGGTTCTGACTTAGGACGTCGTAAAGGAATTGACAACTGGAGGTGACCAATGAAACCTGATTTGACTTCAAGAGGAAGATCAAGGCCTCGCAGGGCTGTCTTCTTGAGAGGGAGATTGTGCAAGTCAACAGTACCTAAAACACAATAAATGAATAAAATGAATGGATGGATGGATGGATTTGTGGGTGGATGGATGGATGGATTTGTGGGTGGATGGATGGATGGATGGGCGGATGGATGCATGAGTGGATGGATGGATGGATGGATGGATAGGTGGATGGATGGGTGGATGGATGGGCGGATGGATGGCGGGATTGGCGGATGGATTGATGAGAATTAACAGTGGATTCCGCAGATAGAGTGGCTCTTCTTCCACTGCATTCCAATCAGAATTTTAAAGTTGATTTTTGCTGAGGTAGGAATACCAGAGAACCCAGAGAAAATTAGCCAAGAAAGCACAGGAGAAAATGGTGGAGTTAAAACCTGGGTTTCATTGAGTGCTCTTACCGCTACCATGCAACAGTGCTTCTCAGATAACATATTAACATCATATATATACGGTATAATATACATGCTACAAAATATATATTTCAGATAACATGTGGTTATATGACATAAAAAATATGTATTTGTAATGCGAAGCTTATCAACTACTGTACAATCATAATTATAACATCTGTAATGATTTTGGGCAGAGGATGACATTTTTTTAAAATTTTAATCATGGTTCTACATACAATACAGTTAATACTGCAAAGACTATTTGCAACATCTGTAATGATCATCCAAAAGCAGATTTCAAGCAATTATAGAAATTAAGCTTATAGAACAAATAATATGAGTTGCCTTGAAGGACATGATTCTACACGTAACAAAATTGAATCCAAGTAGTAATTTATTGTTCATGACAGTTCAAACACAGATAGAGTAAAGTATGTCATCATTTAATTTTTTTTATTTATTTATTATTATATTCAACGAGGAAGCCACACTCATCAGTGATGATTTTCAGGAGGGTTCTCTAAAACTGCAGCAAACATTTCTGTTAGTTTTTGTTTTTTCATGCTCAAACAAGATTGCTTTTCAGATGGTAAAGTCCTTTACACATAATAGCATGCACATCATCAAGCAAGCTAATACAACCTGGGTTTGAGTCCCGTCAGGGCTCGCTGTTGAATGTGAGCAGACTGAGTTACTCATTGGTTCTCTCCTGTGCTTTGAGGGCTATGCGTAGATGCCACTGCTATAAATTCTATATATTCTATTCATTATTAATAAAGGGTATACCAGTGATGAGATTTGTTAAAGAGGAAGTAAGATTATTATCCTGAAGCTTGTCTTTTCTCTGATATCTAATCAAGTCTAAAATAAATCTCAGTGATTATGTGAATATTTATCTCGACTTCGGTGACTAATTGCTAATTATATTACCACTTGTATGTGTTGTGCAGATACATTACAACATATTATACTAACCTCTTAAAATTGTTTCCTAAATAATTACATTGTTTTTCAAGAGTTACTCATACCAGATTTATAAAACAATTATTCTTATCTTTACCAGTATCGATCACATTTGGTTAAGCTTACATATTTGTTTGTGATCATTATTATCATTAATATTCAACCAATATTACTTACAGTGCACTTGCAAATACGACTTGATACGCTTATATCACTCAAATTTTATTCAACTATATAACCTATACCTTCATACGAAATTTAAAACTTCTATATTTACGGTATCTAAAGGCATGGTTCTCAAGGAAAGAGTATTTTTGAGCCACATTTTTTCCAGATTTTAATAAAATACTTGGAAACCATCCAATTTTAATCCACAAGTCAGGTCATTGGGCCACTTTCCGGCCACATAGTTAGTTATTTTTCTATCTAGCTATTAAATTCTATAGTCAATAAACTCACCAACTCCAATAGATAGTTGATCTGTGTTTAAATTTTCCACATATTCTCCAACGTATGTTCGTAGTATCCATGCTGCTAGCCCTTCAAGCATTGCTCCCAACAAATTCCTAACGTTTTCTCAACTTTTGGAGCTCAGTAAAGATTAATATCAAAATATGTAGTTCTCCGATAACCAGTGTAGTTATCAGTACCCATGGTAGATCAAATATGTAGCGAAAACATAAAGAAAATATAAAAAGCACAGCTTCACATCGACATGGTGAATTACTTCATCTTGATGATTCAATCCATCCAAAATAAGAATAAGCTCGACTAGGAAACGATTAGATATCGATTAGCCGATCTACTGGTTATACGTCAATAACATTTCGGATGTCTTCCGAGTCTCCTCCGAGCGTGAATCAGCAATTTTTGACATCTCGTTGTTGTTTTTTTCTTCTTCTAAATTTGAAGTAAAAATACTGACTTTCTTAAGTATTAATAAAAAAGATTAACAAGTATGATTTTGGATAATTTTTTTTGGGCAGAAACAATTTGAGAATTCAAGGGCCCTGGAGGGTAGAGCACCCATGGGAGAATTTCTTGGTCTAAATTCTCACTTGATTATAATAATACATAGTATTTTTTTAATTTAACATATATTGTCTCATATAAGTTGAACTTCAGGATTCTCCTTTGGAACAAACAGAGATCCTGTGGGCCCAGCGGCTCTGGGTTCCCTGTTTCCCTGCCTACGATGACTTACGAACATACTCCGATGTGATTCCGATAAGTTCCCGAAAGTTGGTCGAAAGCATCGGAAAACGCCGGTATAAACAAAGTCGACAAGTACAGTCCGAAGTGCACTCTGTGCAAAGATTCCATGCGTAACGTTTCTAAAAAGTCTGGTCATGGAGATTTGGGTTTTGTACTTAATACTCTTCATCCAAGCCGTTTTATTCATTCTCTACTTCACTGGGATGTGGGATGTGGTAATATTTTTCCAGGTTTTGCTTCGCATCTTTCTTTATGTCCTCGAGTCCTTCATCAGCTACTTTCTTCCAGCAAGGCGCAAAAGTCTTCGAGGTGAACGGGTACTTATTACGGGGGCAGCAAGCGGGATTGGTAGACTTACTGCAATAAATCTGGCTAAAGAAGGTATTTACTACGAATTTTGTTGTTTTATTCATGTAGCTACAAAAATAACCAGCCATGGGTCAAAGACACCATGGAGGTCATCCCATGGCCCATCCATGGCCGATCATGTGAGATTACAAAAATGCCTACAGTAGATTTGTTGTTTTCTGTAATATAGTACATTGAATTCTAGGCCTAATATCTTAAAACTTTTCAAGAATCGAAACGAAAGAATCGAATTTTTGTGACATTTTTAGACCACAACTTAGGGATCTAATGTTCATATGCACGAGCTCATGTATGATACATTTTGAAAACAGGGGAATTTCGATTTATTTATTTATTTATTTATTGTATTTCTTTGTTTTCCACCTTCCTTTTTTTACCTTTACTTCTTTATTCAGAACATTTTTTTCCATTTTTGACCCCCACTTATGGATTTAACAGAATAAAAAATAGGGAAATTTTAATTTTTCTTTCCTATCCTTTATTCATTTTTTCCATTTTTCTTTTCTTTCTGTTTCTGTTTTGTTTTGTTTCATTTATCGAATTGTCTTTATATAACTAGTTGTAGAATAAGTGCAATGAAATTTTCACTTCTATATTTTTCTTCCATTTTTCCATTTTCTTTTCTTTCATCTTTTAATTTATAGCATTGCCTATAAACAGCCTTAAAATGAATGCAGTGAAATTTTTTTTTTTCATTTTCTTTCTTTTTTCCTTTTCTATTTTCCATTTTTTTGTCAGAAAAGCTCAATCCTCTTTGAAATAAATATTGTTTGTTATGTCTTGATTAAATTCTAATAGTTTCCAAGCAGATGCTCTTGAATATGCATACTAAGTACATGTTTGATCACACATAACATCTTCCCTCCAGGCAGTATATGACTGCTGTATCTTTTTTCATTTATTCTATGTTAATCATCTTTTCCTTGAAAATGTTTTTGATTTGATTTTGATTTAATTTTTTCACTCTTTTTTTCATACCTTTTTGTTAACTCTTGTATTCCTCAGCCGTATGTACGTCCACGGTTTTTGAAATACTTTCATTACTTATTATATGGGATGGGAGTATTTAGTAAATAAACCCCTCCTGGCGGCTGGGATATCGGCTGATAATGTCCGAGGATGAGAAATGGTCCGAAAAAAGAACATTTGGCCGAGAAGCAAAGCTTCGAGGGCAAATGTGATATTTTGAGGACCATTTCTCATCCAAGGACATTATCAGCCGATATTCCAGTGAGCCAGAGGGGGTTTATTTATCTTATAACCCAACGACTTCACTGAAATGAATTCAGCAAACTGCATCGACTCGTAATCTCCAGAATTTTCAAAAAATAATTCTCTCTCGTCTCCAAGCTAGATATAAAAACAATTATTTTGGTAAATGAAAGCTGTTTGACATTGAACTATTCTATTGTTTGACATTTGTTGTCGAATTCTTTGTTGGTTTTTAGTAGTTTATAAAAACAATTTCGAAAACAAACCAAAAACTTCATTCACGAAACATGGATGCTTACCATTGAAGACATTTACAGTATATTTTGTTGATTTTTTCGTGTTTCCTGGCGTAGTTTTCTCAACCAGTCTTTGTATTTTACTCTCACTTGTTTGTAAAAACCGAGTTTCTTTGTTTTCCGTGTTTTCCGTGTTTTTTCTTTTCTTTTTTAACGTTTTTACCTTCTGCTGGACGAATATCACTTCGGACGGGGGATATCGCCTGATACCCGTCCTGCACGTGACCCATTTGAACCAATGACAGCGCGCGAAAATTCATCGTTGGGTTATAAATATATATATGTGTGTGTACCTATTTCAAAAAAGATTGTCAGAGCCAAAAGTGATAGGCAATATAGGAGATAAGTGATAGGACTCAGATAGGAGATTTCCAAGATCAAAGAATAGCTGAAATGCATGACTGGTGTTTTTGCTTTTTATTTTCATTTCTGATGTTCATTTTGACACAGCTGCTTGATTTAAGGGGGTAGGGTCACATGACTTGTTGTTGCAAAAGGCCTTTTTGTTTCTGTCTTGGCCATGGAATGACCTCGCTATATCTGTATCTCCTTTGGCTCCAACAACCTTTGAAATAGGTGCAGATACCATTTAATTTATGCCATACCAAGCTGTCACCTGCCTACTGTGTTTTGCTATATCTAACAGAATAATACTTAAATTACTTCCAAGTTTTGTTTGAGTTTCCTGGCCTTTTAGTTTAATTGGTTCTTTAATATCTTTGTTTCTCCCCTATGTGGCTCCTGTCTTTTAATCTAGAGTGTTTGATGGAAGCCTTAGGGCTTGTTTTGATAGTAAGATTGAAGATGATATGTTCTTTAGCTCTTCCTTTCTTGATAGTAGATAAAAAAAATCGATCAAAATCCTTCAGCTATTAGTTTATGAAAATAAGCTTTGGTTAAAAGACATGCAGCCAAAAAAAGTCAAATTAGATCAACATTATTATTCTATTACAGACTGTTTATTTATTTTATTTTATTTGCAAATTATGTACAATATTTACAAGTTAATACTCATGTATATTACAAAAAGAAAAAAAGAAAAAAGAAAAGAAAAAATTTCTGTAGAAATGAAAACAAAAAATACATCTAATCAACATATATATAAATTAACATCAAGCCCACATATTACAAGAGAGAACAACACTCCAATTAAATTCTGTTCATATGTTGGAAGGGAAATAGGCCTGAGTTTTAAATATGGAGCCCCAGACTCTCAACCCCAAAAAGATACCCCTTATATACCTTTTTGCTCGAAAAGTTACCCCTTTTATATACCTTTGAAGAAAAGCTACCCTTTTCTATATCAAAACTCACAAACTTCCACCCCTTTTCTATACCTGCAGCCTGAAAAAGGTACCTCTTTTTCTAGAGGATTCAAAGTTTTGGTTGGGGGGAGGGGGGGGTTCGATTGCTATTAACCCCTGAACCACCAAACCAAAAAACAAAAAAAAACTGAGGGAAATCAAAAAACAAAAAATAAGAATTTTATATTATACAGTATATTACAACATTATCAATTGCGGTTTAGGGGGTTCGGATGAACTCTATGAACCCCCACTAGATCTGCATATATCTGCCATTTATACCATTCAAACCAATCAAACCATATTTTCGTTGCTTCAAAATCTTTTAGGATGTAAGCTTGTCATTTGGGATGTCAATGCTGAAGGTCTGAAGTCTGTTGCCGAAGAGATCAAAGCAGTAGGAGCTGAAGTCCATTACTATGTCTGCAACTTGTGCAAGCGAGAAATGATCTACGAGGTGGCTGATAGAGTAAAGAAAGAAGTAGGGGATATAGATATCTTGATGAACAATGCAGGAGTGGTTAGTGGGAAGAAGCTGTTGATGTGCAGCGATGAAGAGATTACTAGAACATTTGAAGTCAATGCTCTCGCACATTACTGGGTAAGTATGAGAATTATAATGGCAAATTTTACCTAAAATATTTAGTATATTGACATGGACTATTTAACATTTACATGTAGACCTGAATTAAGCCCAAATTGTCTACTTAACAATTAGTCCTCGAGTCAGAATGGTCTACGAGTCAATAGCCTATGAGGCCGAAGGCCAAATGGGCTATTGACTCGTAGGCCATGAGGGCTAGAGGTCTAATTGTTTTAGTAAAAACCTACTAATCGGTCCAATAAAAGGATGCAAAAAGTTTTGGATTTTGCTTTAAATATATTTTTTTTGGTTTTCAAAACCGGCGCTTTTCGCTACTAGAGGTCTATCACTAATAGACCCCTAGTAGCTCAGCCAATCACAGGGCTCGATTGGTGATAGACCATTAGTAGGTTTTTTCTAAAAGTCAATAGCCCATACATGGCTGGAGGCTGAATTATTTTTTTTTAATAGTGGGATACAAATTCAGTAAAAAAATATTGCTTTCCAATTTGTACTAGCTAGTGATAATCCACAGTGAATAGCCCAAGGACTAGTACCTAAAAAAGTTAGTGTTGAGCCCTGTTGATGTTGGTAGGTTTGGTTTGCAACTTTTTTTATGCCATTTTAATTTACTTTTCATTAATCCAACAGACTATCAAGAGCTTTCTTCCACACATGTTGGAGAAGAACCATGGACATATTGTTTCTACGGCCTCAGTTGCTGGTCATTTTGGTCTGGTCGGATGTGCTGATTATTGCGGGTCTAAGTTTGCAGCCGTTGGACTCATGGAGGCGCTGCAGCGTGAGGTCTATTCCATGGGAAAGACAGGGATCCATTTCACAACTATATGTCCTTCATTTATTTCAACTGGAATGTTTGAAGGTGTAAAATTAAAGTAAGTATACGCCAGGTTTGAGTCCCACTGGACTCAGTGTTGTGTGTGACCATTAACTATGGTGTGACTGAGTAGCGACTATTTGTTGCCCGGGGGGAGACTGGAGACTCCGGGGGTAAAGTATCGGGTATGCTCGTCATATCTCTTAGGGGTAAAAATCAGCGATTTGGTATCTTTTAGGGTCTTAAATTTGAGGTTTATCAAATCAGCACTTTCTGGTATCTTTTAGGGTGTTGAAAAAGGAATTAGCCCATCGCATAATAACGCAATATGTATACCTACGTAAACTCAGATTATTACTCAAGGAAAAACATTTCAAAAGCCTTTAGTTTTTAATAGTATTATTTTTGTGGTATCTCTAAGGGGTTAAAATTTGCCAAGCTACGCCCTTTTGAAAACATTTGCGGTATCTTTTAGGGGTATTTTTTGGAAATTTCCGACTAGCATACCCGATACTTTACCCCCGGAGCCCCCCCCCCCGGGGGGTTTGTTGGTTCTTTCCGAGGGTTTTTCTCTGGCTTCTCCGGTTTTCCTCCCTCTACAAAAATCAACTTCTAAACTTCTTCTTACTAGAGTTTTTTTACAGCAGTTTTTTTCATCTAGGCCCTCTTAAATCGAACAGTCCTCTTCGCAGTTCTCTGTGCCATCTTGAAAGTTAGTCATGCCTTTTGAAGGAGATGAATGGTGAGCTCATAGTGATTGTAGTCTCTATCATTGCAAGTTCACTCACTGTTCGTCTCGCTTCAATGCAAAGGCATGGCTACCTTTCAAGATGGCGCAGATAACTGCAACAAAGGAGACTGTTTGATTTAGAAGAACCTAGATGAAAAATACTCTGACTGCTGTGTAATTCTATTTACCCTAGCACAAAATCTACTCTACAGACTTATTTTTGATAAAGATAAACTAAGCAAATGTTTTTGTCCAACATACTTATTTTTCAATAATAAATTTTTGTATGTAGATTTTATGGTAAAACTAGTCACAAAATAAACGACGTTTCGGTGTTCATCGAACACCATTATTTTAACTTATTTTTGTCTCGTTTACCATCAACAGATACCCTTCTCTACCCGGTCTCCAGGTGCTTACTCCACAGAATGTTGCTAATAGCATTGTTGATGCCATCAAGAAAAACCAGATGATGTTGTTAATACCTTTCTTAGCTAATATTAGCATTTTAGCCAAGGGGTAAGTCGAGCATGCCACTTTGTTTATTTGACATCGATTGCAGGAACCGTTTTCGCTGGTGATGGATTTTTGCGTCGATTTTTGAAAAACATAAATTTTGTCTTCTAAAAACACATTTGTCCAGTTAATCTTGGTGTCCTGAATAAAACTCTACAAGTTAATCCTTTACCATTTTTGACAATGGACAAAATCGCCACAATAATCGCCAGTGTAAACGGGCCTTTAGAGGCTCGTGTTTAAGCTCGAAGCACAGCGGAGAACCAACAAGCATCTCTACTCAGATGCGACACTGAGTTCGGAAATCAAACCCTGGTCGCATTGGTGAGAGGCGGCAAATGAGCGGCGCACACTATGGGTACACTACCCTGTGGCCCAGACAACTCCAGAGATCAAGTGTTCTCCAGCTCTTTGGCTTACGTTCATCAATTTTTTAATAAAATCATCCTAGTCAGCACTGTTGCTAACACACCTCTGGCGCGGGCCCTGTCAATCATAAAGCACAATAACACTGTACGCACATGCACTTTTGATTGGCAGCTACTCATACATCACAGAATTCTGTCCAGTGGTGAACGAAAAACAAACCGCATTTCAGCGGGTGAGAACATCACGCCATTGCCAGATAAGTTGAACTTCGTGGTCATACGATGGAAAACTTGTAGCGCGCAACTTTGTAGGATTAGATCTCAATTCTACATGGACGGCAAAACGGTGCAACTGTTGCGCGCAACTATTCCTGCTATAAAACTGTGAGTTAATGAACGCTACCTAACCCTGACCAGCGGTACACCAAAATAATTCTGTTTAATTGGCTAAAAACAACATAACACACGACAGAACTAGTTGCGCTCAGCATTCATCGCAAAAGTAGATCTGTATTCCATCGGTCTGCAATCGTTTGCGCATAATAGTTATAGAGGTGGAAACACTGTGAAATTTCATGGTTGCCAGCAACAGTTGCGCCGTGTGTCTACGCCTTTGGATGACATCAAACTCCCCCTCGCAGTAAGACTTTGGACACCAGCATAAATAGAGATTATCACATGTTAAGAGCCTGATATCGTTTTTATTCACGAGTTTCCCGTCATATCGCGAACAAGCGAGTCCGCGAGCGAGTGAGCGATATGACGGGAAACGAGTAATAATTTGTTTATTACACATTAAGGGTCGATTATATATTATTATATATCGTGAACGAACGAGTGAGAGATAATATCAACACGAGAAGATAAAATTCGTATCTCCAAGCGGCCATGTAATCTGTTTATTATATGAAATCTTCAATGAAAAATAATGGAGAATTTGAGACTTGCTGAGCAAAAAGTCGAAATTTGACACCACCAGTGTTGATATAAATTGTATCCCCACTGGCCACTGGTGGTAGTGGGGATATCAATTTTATCATTTTGATGTCACTCAATATCAAGCTCTATTTCACATAATAAAATAACGTAATATGTTCTACATTGTCAACAGAATACTGCCCACCAAGGCGAGTGATTTGTTGCTTCGTTTCCTTGGAGCCGATGCTGCTATGGATACGTTTGTTGGGCGCCAAAAGAAAGCTTAGGAATGCAAATGACGAAACTTCTGTACATGATAGCTGCTTTAACGTCTAGGAGATCACAAGAGTCGAGCTAATAGCCATGAATGGCCAATGTTCTTGAGCTCGAAATTCTAGCACAAAGCATGATGGGAAAGTGAGTCCTTACGTTTTTTCCGTCGGCGCCTCTGAAAAATTCATCAGATAATTCAATTCAGTTTTCCTTTTTATTATACGGAAATAAATGGATTTCAACAGACGAAAATAACAGAGTATTTTGTTTTCTGATAGTTCCTTTGGTTTCTCTGTTCCATTTTTTTACATGACTCAGTTTCCCAGAGTGCTTTGTGACCTTTGGCGGACATTCCCTAATAAAGCCATTCAATCCTGTTATGATACACCCCTTTCAATATTATCTTTGCTGAGAGGGTGAACAGGAAAATGCAAAAGAATTGACACAAATTACATCGAGAACTATCGAGTGTGGTTTCTTTTTTTATTCTCCTTTTAGCCCAGCATCCGTCAAGATAGTTTTTGAACGGAGTGTATTCTGAGTCCCATCCCGATATTAGTTTGAACCAAGCCTAAAGGACTTCCCTGGATGCCTGTATAATTTTATGTGAACTCACGAATATACAATATATATCTTATCGTTAATCGAATATTATATTATGATTATATGTGTTTCCACTTATATTTAAATATCTAAATTTGTTTGTGAATACTCTTTTCGTCTCATTTTGTGTATCTGGCTTTTAAACTTTTGCTTGTTTAAAAATAAAAAAAAATTTAAAAAAAAAATTTAAAAAAATAAAAACAATGATTTGTAAATGACAGGATTTTTAAGAAAATTCATTGATAAAATTAATCCAAGTGTCCAAGGTGGGCCCATAGCTGAAATCAATCAGCTTGTCTAATGCTATCATCCTGCCAAGTTTGGTGCCTTTAACCCAAAGTGCACAATTCGACCATGTTTTTGCACCATATTGCTGGACTAATACAAATAAGATAATCTAAAAGTGATAGAATAGGTGGCTAAGTTGTTTTCAATGCAGCTTCTTTTCTAAATTTGTTTGTGAATACTCTTTTCGTCTCATTTTGTGTATCTGGCTTGTAAACTTTTGCTTGTTTAAAAAAAATAAAATAAAAAAAATAAAATAAAAACAATGATATCGATCTGTAAATGACAGGATTTTTAAAGAAAATTCATTGATAAAATCCAAGTGTCCGGAACTACCTTAATGTTTTAATCTGGCTTTCGTGTATAACCCATTCCTTAACCTGCTTGAGGGCCTGAACCAACCTCTCGGCGGGCTAATCAAAGGGTGAACAGGGAGATGGATGCTCATAGTAATGTTCAGGTACCTAGGTGAGCATGCATCTTAGACACACTGAGGCAGTTTCGGTCCTTAGAAACTGCTAAATTACTATACCAAAACGGCTATAGCAAGCTGCTGTACGGCCTTTGAAGACTTCAGTAAAAATTCACTATTTTTTAAACGAAGAGCATCGGTAAACCTGAATAACTTATGAAACCTTCATTTGAAACAAGATTGAATATTTTCGATTGATTTTATAATTATTAATATTTTGAGTCCTACGCGTGGTCGATATTTACAGACCCCAACTCTTACAGCGCTTTCCAATCACTCGCGCGAATCGCCGTCGTGACAAATAAGGCTTCGATGGACGTCAATCAAAGTGTTGCCATGACATTTTCGGAAAACACTAAGTTATCAAGGCACGTGGAATGTTGTGACAACGCCTTGGTTCATGTCTACCAAAATTCTACTTCGTAGAGACAGCTAATTGTACAATTTTGTGTGTGTCGGATTGGAAAGCGCTGTAAACGCGGTATACTTTTGTTCGTATGGTAATTCCGTGCCTACTAATAATGAACATGTTTTAGCGTTTTGAAAATCACTTGGAAACCACCAATACTGGACAGTGTTCAAAGGCTGTATGGTAGCGATCGCAAGAAATATGACTTCCGTGCCATTTGCCTTGGCTTTTTGACTTTCTTTTTCTAAAATAACTGGCTAAAAATAGCAAGATTTCAAGAATTATCTCAGCTGACTCAAAAGTAAGTAGACTTGCTTGCCATTTCTAGTGAGGACTATAATTGGAAGCACAAAGTATAGTCCTTACAGTGAAGACACTCGCACCATGAACACTTGATATTTTTATATTTTTTATTTTATGAACTTTCTACTGCTTCAAACCTTCTGAAAATGAAGCGCTGAACTCAAATAGTCTTATTGTTCAAAATAAAACATATTTCCAATCGATCCACACAAGGGATAAAGGAGAAAAAGTATGAAAAAACCTCAAAGTGTTCACGGTTCGAGTGTACTCACTGTAAAAGCTGACGAGTGTTTTCTCGGCGCTGCAGGGAAAATCGTGATATTATCATAGATCGAAAAATTGATCCAAAATTTTTTGGAAAACTGAAGACGACTAGAAACGTATAAAGATCTTACAGAAGGTATGACTAGATATATTTTATATTTATCCGCTGAAAATTACACAGTGCTTTTAGAAACTGATTGGATAAGTATACATTAAACTGTGTATTATTCAAGATATAAGAATAATAAAAAGAACAAAAAGGTTATTTCATACAGTTTAACCATTGCTACGATAAGGCGAATACTGAGAAGTTATAATACTAAATATAGACTATAGGCTATATATAATAATAATAATATCAAACATAATATGTGTTAAGGAGTAGACTTAGGAGTATTTTATAGTCTTATGCTTATTAGATATATCATATGCTATATTTTGCAATCCAATTTAACTTCTTAATTGTAAATAATTTTTCCTCTAATTTTTATTCTAATATCTTATATATTTTTGTATTTTCTATATTGTATATATTTATGTAAAGTTTCTTTCAGTTTGTATTCATTTTCTAGGGCACCTCTTTTACCGAGGTCATAAACTCTATCCTTATAGTCCTAAAATTGGCACAAAAATTGAAATTAAAATTATAGTAAACTGCTTATCTAAAAATATAAAATCTGAAAGAAATGTTGTTTTTTTGTATCATCTTTGGGTAAAGTTATGGCTTAGATTAATAATATATATATAATAAGGGTTATTGAAAAACATATCATCGCAACATCATACAATATGTAAAAATATATTATAATAGAAGTGAATTGAATTTAAAATATAACGATAGAATAGGATCTAGAGTTCAAATATTTTGATCATTATTTTACTTAGATCAGTGTCAAAACTTGTGTTCTGCACTTTGGCAGCAGGTATCCTTTTTTATTTCTTAGGTTATAACTACGTGTTGAAGCTTAGTTGGGTTCTTGTATCTTCTTTATTAATGTCTTCTGGCAAAGTGATCGTCTCCTATCGACAAGACTATGGCATAGTCTGCAGGGTGTCGGAATAAAGATATTAAAAAATAGCCTATTGTTGGATATAGAAATGGAAATTTAATCTATGATAATTTGGATCGATATTTTTGAACAGAATGCCCACGATAAACCCAACAAGAACTAGTATTACAAATAGGACTAAATTTTGCTAATTCCTCAGTGTTTTTATGGTTTCAGTACGATTTAGAACTAATTAGCTAGTTAGAATACGAACAAACGTCGAACTGAATAAGCTTTTGAACGATCGAATACTGAAACGTTTGAACTGAAAACAAATTTATTAATTATCGTGCAAATGAGCAAGTCTAACCAAGCACTTCAGTCCCATATGTGATATTTGTCGTCGTCCTTGAAACATGTTAGTAACGTGACCGTACGCGTTAGTTGGCCTTATTTTTCAATGCCTGTAGTTTTTTTTAGATGCGAATTTATGAATCAGACCACAGTCTTGGTGATCAACCAGCGTAGAGTTCAAACAGTATATCCGTGAAATACAAATTACTAAATAGTACAAAATAGTGCTAATTAAACAATAGAAAACAATAGAATTTGCACGAAATTGTACTATTTAGTATAACTAATGTTTCACGGATATATTGTTTGCACTCTAATCCATTTAGGTCTAAGTGTAGCTTGAAAATACTCTCTTGTGAGGGGTAGGGAAAAGGAGAAAGAGATCAGAGGCCTGAACAGGTGTGATGAGTGCTGCTAATACCACGACCGCCGCCTCTCCGCTAGCTGTGGTCATAGGCTCGATTCTTGGATCCGTGATTATATGTGAGTTAAGTTGCTTGTTGAATTGCTTCTCTCCTGTGCTTCGAGGGTTTTTCTCCGGGTATCCTCTCTCCGCAAAAATCAACTTTTAAATTCCAATTTGATAATGGAATTAGGGCTACGTACAGGTTTAATTGTTACCCAATTACTATTACGTGCTACACTCGCAAAGCAAGGATGATTTTTATTCATTAGACTCAATTTAAGGAGGCAATGACGGGCCCAAGTAAGGTGCAGCTCTTGGGACAAGAATTTTGTTTTGCTTCTCAGGGGATACTAAACTAAAGGAGGTTCAAAGGTTTTTATTTTTCCACACACAAAAAATCAAAGAATTACAAAAATAGAAATAAGAATGAAGTGGAAAGGTGCAGGAGGTACAACCCAAGAAGGGTTAATTAAGAAAGATCCTGCACCAATGTACACAATGTTAAAGAAATAGTAAATGGCGGATTGTTTTACTGACAATTAAATGGGAAAATTAAAATCAAGCATTTTCAAGCTTCTCCTAGAGTCATCTTTAACCTCTATTAACTATGCTTTAACCCGTGAAACAATGTGTAATAATATTAAAAAGATGCACAAAAAAAAACCCAGTGGAAATAACATTTACAAACTGCCATTTATTCTACTAACTAGACTACGCCGTACGCCGGATAGGTAAACAGGACGTAAGGTTGACCTTGCATGCGTGCCGGTCTAATATAATTCAAAAAAATCCTACGTTTTTGCTAGCAAGACAGGTGTCTTTGTTATCCGCAATATCAATGCTATGAAATTCCTTCACACTCCAGTACCTCGATAACAAATTCCCTTTTAATTCTTAGCGTTTGTATAAATTATGTTGTAGGAGAAACCAAGCAAGACGACCGAAGATGTCGTTGTGTCGAAACTTCGCTTTGAGCCTCCTTCGACGCCGAGAAACGGTGCAAATAGACGGCGAAACCTTCTTTAAAAGATGTCTCAACACTTTTGATTTGACAGCACTTGGAGTAGGTACGGTGGTTGGTGCTGGTTTGTATGTCGTAACAGGAGAACTAGCTCGAGATGTAGCAGGACCAGCCGTTGTGATTTCATTCTTCATCGCCGCCACTGCTGCTTTACTGGCAGGTTTATGCTATGCAGAGTTCGGTTCCCGGATTCCAAAAGCTGGGTCGGCCTACATCTACACCTTTGTTACTCTTGGAGAGCTATTAGCCTTCATTGTAGGATGGAATATGATTTTGGAATATCTGATCGCGGCTGCCTCTTTGGCTCGGGCCTGCAGTGAATACATTAACTCTCTTGCTGGTGGTAGAATTTTTACTTTCTTCATAAATGACATTGCATCTTGGAAAGACATTTCTTTTATTGGTCCTTTTCCTGATTTCCTCGCATTGGCAATTGATGTCATCATCACCGTCATCGTTGCCTTGGGCGCCCAACACTCGGCAAGGTTCAACAAAATAACAACATTCGTAAACATTGCCGTCATCTTATTCGTGATCATTGCTGGGTTGTTTTACGTCGATTCAAGTAATTGGTCCACTCCCAAGAAATTCGCCCCGTACGGCGTCAGTGGCATCCTGACAGCAGCCGGGAGTTGTTTCTACTCTTTTGTAGGTTTTGACGCGATTGCAACTGCTGGCGAAGAAGCAATCAATCCGAAACGTTCCTTGCCTCTTTCCATAATTCTCAGTCTCGTAATAAGCTTTTTGGCTTATTTTGGAGTAGCTACTGTACTTACACTCATTCTTCCTTATCATCGTCTTTCCCGCTTTGCTCCTTTGGCCGAGGCGTTTGCCACCAGAGGCTTTCCAGCTGCAAAATATGTGATTTCCATCGGGGCAATTTGTGCCACTTCTTGTTGCTTGATGTGCAACTCGTTTGCAGCTCCAAGAGTCGTGTATTCCATGGCATCAGATGGGCTTCTCTTCAGTTTCTTCGCCAAAATAAATCAAAGCACTCTGGTGCCTGTACGAGCAACATTGTTTGATGGTCTCATCGTGTGCATTTTGGCGGTTCTTCTGGATATAAGACAACTAGTGGAGATGCTGTCTATTGGCACCCTTGTGGC
Source organism: Anthopleura xanthogrammica (assembly GCA_964019055.1). NCBI lineage: Eukaryota > Metazoa > Cnidaria > Anthozoa > Actiniaria > Actiniidae > Anthopleura > Anthopleura xanthogrammica. The sequence continues at coordinate 6,779,000 of OZ025224.1, forward strand.
TTATTCAATGGTGGCTTTGTCTGTCTTATTGACCCGATATCAGCCTGGGGTTCCTAGTGTAACTATTGAAGGAGATGTTTACCAGGAAAACACAAGGAAATGGCTCAAGAAGCTTTGCTGTAAAAAAGAAGATAAGGAAGGCGACTATGAAGGTACTTGATGTTCACAAATTAGCATAGACCCCTTACACTAAGGACAAAACTGTAGGTTTCCAATTCTTAGGAGATTGAATTCGTTTTGTTTTGTCCTCAAAATTGAGCTGATTTGACGTCACGTGAAAGGGCTCAATAGGCCACATATTGCCATCTTATGAAATGAGATTAGTTTGTTATTGAAACTGAAAGGCCCTTTCATATAGACCCCTTGCATGTGATGTCAGAGCAACTCAATTTAGAGAAACAAAATAACTTTAAAAACAAAATAATTTTAATCTCCTGAGAATTGTAAACTATTGTTTTGCCCTCCAAATTGAGCTGCACTACGACGTGCTGCAAGGGGTCTATTACTTCTGGCTTAGAGCATAAGTGTGACTCGATCACTACCATGCAGAATCCCTTGCACACTTTCAAGTAGTGGTGGTAAAATTGTCATCATTTATGAACAAATCAAATAAAAAAACTGACCCTCCAAATCTTTGCTCATCAAGAGCAAGGATGGCACAGTTGGCTAGTGTGCGGCCTTCGGTGCGAGAGGTCCCGAGTTCGATTCCCAGTGATTTCACATCCTTATTTCGACTTCTTCTTCTTTCCGTGTAGCTTTCATTAGCTTTAAATACCAGTAAAACGGAGCACTGATGGAGGGGGAGGGGGTAAAATGAGCGCACCATCGGCCTCAATTTTATCAGTGACACTTAAGTTACTGTCACGAGTTACCGACGTTAAGTAAAGTTGACCTTTTACCTTTTACCTTTGCTTTACAAATTTAGTTTTGAGTAACGAAGATAAAACGATGAAAGAAGACACCGAATCCATGGCATCCAATGATATGAAGAAAGCCGAGCCATCAGCTGAGTCATGCTGCCGAGCATCAATCGCTGCTGCTTCACTAGTTCTTGGAATACTTGGGCTGTGTTTAACTCTCACTCTTGCTTATCCACACCTGGCTAAAAACCAAGTGTGGGCTATATTACTGACTTGTGTTTTTGGCCTTGTTATTCTATTATCGCTAATGGTTCTGGAGAGACAACCAAAGAATGATGCTACTTTTCCGTTCATGGTTCCTGGTTGTCCTTATATTCCAGCCATTTCCATCTTTATCAATGTTCTGTTGCTTGTGAAGCTGAAATACTGGACGTATGTACGATTTGGCATTTGGATGGTTATTGGTTAGTATTTAGATATAGAGGCTTTGCACTATCACGTGATGGCAGCCATGACAGGAGGCTTGTCTAATCTGATTAACATGAGAAAGAATTCAGTTTCCCAGTGGAAAAAAATTGTATTATGCCTCCTGTCTTGGCTGCAGGCACGTAAGTCTCAATAGGAATAGATCGTGCTTGGTAGACACTTTGATAAGTTTTTTTTTTATCTTCGAGGCTTTATGGGTTTATTTGTTTATTCTTAATGTTATTAGCTGTTTTTTCCTCTTCTCACTTCTCCTCTCCTTTCTTCGATCTCTTCTCGTCTCGTCTCGTCTTGTGATGTCTTATGTTCTCTTAACTTTTCTTGTCTTCACTAGCTCCTGCAGACTGATCTCATGATTTGTCGTTAATTTATTGCTATCAGCATTTTTGCGGCTGAATCAGACTCCTAACTTAACATTTTTCTATCTTCCTACAGGATTTTTCATCTACTTCTTCTACGGATACCGACATAGTGTTGAAGCACTCATCGTCCACGATGAAGTGCAGCAATACATTCTCCCTGGTACTCCTCCTATAAAGCAGAGAGTAGAAGTACTACAACCAGATAAAGCAAAAAGCGCCCATCGCGACTAACACTATACAAAGACCGAAAATAACTGGAAAAGTGAGAAATTAACCAATCAGAATCGAGAAAATTTGCCAAACTGAGGTGTCACCCTTAGTAGCCCGGCGACTCGGGAAACGGTTATTTCTTTGTTTTATTTTCCCATGCACTCGCTCAATAATGAATATTATATTGTAAAGAAAGATCATAATACAAATATTGTTTCTTCGACAAATATTGTTACTTCGATAAATAATGAATATTATAGTAAATGTATACAAAATATCCAAAAGTTTTATGATAATCTAGATTTACACCTACTTGCAAAAACGTTGTCATACAACATTTGAACATTTGTAGTTTCAAGATTAGGAATAAATTAAAAGTACAAAAGAAAGAGTTCTGCTTCTGCTTCTGCTTTTGTACGTTTAATTTATTCCTAATCCACTAAACTACAAATGCTCAAATGTTGTATGACAACGTTCTTGCAAGTAGGTGTATCTCAGATATAAACTTTTATAAGTCAATTTTCGCAGCATCGCGCAGAATGGCCTTTGTTTAAGGGACACTTTGAGTTTTTTGGAATTATTTAATTAAAAATTCAGTGAAGTATTAAAAGCTCGATTCCTATTGGCTATCGAGTATTCTGGTTTCTCAAGGACGGATTTCAGGTTAATCCATACCGATTAAAGGTGATAAATGCGGTCCGATTGTTCTTCTAGACCTATTGTAAGTAATGATGCGCTTTTAGCACAGGTATCCCAAGCTGGGTTTCTGTGGTATCATATCAGACTTATAAGGCAATGTATGGCGATCCTTAGAAAAAAATTAAAATTCAATAAATTATACAAATAAATGTTCGAACTTATGTCTCGTGTTCTGCTTTGAGTCTCTGGCTGAATTGCGGGAAATTACACACGTCATAAAATTATATACTTATATACATATACTAGAATATATAACAATTAGCACTTCCAGATCTTAAATTATATCCGTGGTGATTAACATTACGAGGTTGGTTGAGAATGTCTTTTAATGGACCAATGTTCTTATTGATTTTAACAAATTCGGTGCAAATCTCTAAGGATAAGATAATACCAAAAAAGACATGTAATGCTTTGCTAGGTACGTACCTGTCACCCCCCACCCCCCCCCCCCCCCCCCTTGAAATCATTCTGGATCCGCCACTGAACTAGATAACTAATATCGTGTTGCAAAAGACCTTTCCCGAATTCGCTTGCCTGACCACAGAACAATAGATTCAAGGCGAGGCTGGAGTAGACAAATGCAATAAATGTATGGATTTGAAAACTCCAGTCTGGACTTGAATATTTTGTTCTGTGGTCAGTCAAGCGAATTCGGGAAAAGTCTATTAAGGTAGACACAAATAAAAGCATCTCTCGAGTACGTGTGTATTAAATTTGAGGAGATTACCTAAAATAAAATATATTTTTTCTCACTTGAAATTTGACGTATATTTACAAACGTTTCGATCCATGACGGTGTGTTTTTGATTGACGAAACTATTGAAGCATTTTTATTCATAACTAGATTTGGATCCCATGAAAAAAGTCTAATTTGCCTTTTCCAAGTTCAAAGAAAAAATGGTAAACAGTGATTAGAGCAGAGGTTTAATGCGAGGCTGATTCTTGAAACACAAGATGGCTTATCCCCAAATTTAACCCCTTCCCACAATCCTTTGTAACACGAGGGTTGTTATCAGGCTTTCTATTGGCATTTTCAAGGTTGCGCGGAAAACTGGTAACGAGTAGGACGCGCGCTGAATCATGGGGCTGTTTTAGTGGACGCCATTTTTTTCAATATGCATGTCGGAAAGCTTAGCAAACTCTTGGAAACCAGAATGAAAACCAAAGTAACTTAAAATGTGAGTCGATTCATGCATGTTTATGAAAAAGACAAATGGCATGGAAACACTTTGATTGACGTCCACCAAAACTTTATTTCGTACGGAGACAGCAAGGTAAACGTGCTAATTTAAAATAAGTTTTGAACGTGGTATATCATGTAAGAATAACATCATTCATAAGTCTTAGATGCATTTATTCACTTTGCCTGCCTATGGGGAAATCCTTCACAAATTTTGAAGATTACTTTGTAACTGATTCAGTATGAAGTTACATGTTCTCACCAAACGAGAAGTTGGGGGGGGGGGGGGACCAAGGTTGAAACAAGTGATTCACAGGTGGAAATGGAAAGTATATTTAGAAGGATATGTGTTGAATGGAGTAAGTTTTCAAGAGAGAGAATTAACTTGATTTGAACGGCATCATTTCATCATGACCTTGGCTGAAATTAGAAGCTAAAATAAACACACAAAACAATCATCAGTGAAACATGTGATAACAACGTTACGTGTAATAGTACAATAGAATCTACGGCATCCTATCTAACTTATTCCCTTGAGATTTGGAGATATTTTTGATTGCTTTTTCTGGGAGATTCGATTTCTATAAGAAGTTATCAGGCCCGTCGCTAGGGGTGGTTCAAGATAACGCAGGAAACTTCGAAGAGGACTATTCCCACGTGGATATTTACCCTCGCATCTTTGTGTTGCCTTGTCGTATGAGTAGCCTTTCAAGCAATAACACTGGAATGAACCAGCATCATTCAGACACGCGCTTCCTTCGACACAGGGATTGTTTCTGCACTCATCAATATCTAAACACATATAACGAATGAATGATAAATTAACTTTATCTTACGAGGGTTACACACGACAGTTATAGTTTCTACAATTATACTGATAACCCAGTGGCCATCTTTTCGAGAGAACATATAGAACTATTTCAATAAAGGTTCTCGCAGCCGAAAACAACAAGCGACAAGCAACAAGCCAAGATATTGACCACTTGCAAACAAAGTTTTAATTAGCTGAAAATTTGGGACAACACTTACAGCCATTCTCAGACACACGCGCACTGTTGCGTCGTGACAAAGTAGGGTTTGGTGGACGTCAATCAAAGCGTTTCCATGACATTCCATACGCACATGCCTTTGTAGCTTTGTGTTTTCCGACAGTGCTATGGAAACATGCATTTTGATTGACGTCCACCAAAAACCAACTTGTCGCAACAGAAAAATTCGCAAGAGTGCGCGTGTGTCTGAGAATGGCTGTAAAGAATCGAAACACTTGCAGCCTACCATTACAAAACGACTAAAATAATCGCGTCTAAAATGATAAATAGGGAGTAAAATGTGCTTTCAACATTTTTGAAATAGGTATAGAAAAACAAGAGTAAAAGAACCGTGAATAGGCAATGTGCATCAAAGCTCACAAAGCACTCTGGGAAAGTGAGTTCTTTAAAAATGTAACAGGGAAATCAAAGGAACTATCAGAAAAAAATTACTCTGTTATTTTGGTCTGCTGAAATCCTTTTATTTCCATAGAAAATGTCGAAGGAAAAATTGTCAGATGAATTTTTAGAGGAGCCAAAAAAGCGTAAGAACTCACTTTCCCATCATGCTTTGTGCTATAATTTCGTGCGCATGCACATTGGCTATTATGACCGCTCGATTATTGCATTGTGTGCTGGCTTGAGAAAATGTGACTGATGACTAAAGTACATGTTGAAAATAGATCTTATCTTAGTTGTTACCTTTGCATCCGCTGGCCACATCACCACTGCCAGTAAAACCAGGAGGACACATGCAGTAGAAAGATCCAATGTTGTTGATGCAGGTGGCAGATTCATGGCAGTTAGCTATGCCTGTTGTGCATTCGTCCACATCTGTTATACACAAAGAAAACCGAACATTTGTCACGTGATGTTCTTTCTACATGTTCTCTACTTTCACATTGCCCATAATACATTGCGGTTGAGTGGGGGAGGGAGGGGATAACCAAGGTAAAACCCGCACATAAAAAAAAACAATGTATTATGGGCAATGTGAAAGTAGAGAATTATAGGACAGACGTGGATGCTTTCAACTATTTCATGCCAATTAGTTTCTTTATTAAATATGAGTGGCTGTGTAGTTCACGTCTGGGGTCGCAGATTCGATCCCTGAATGAGCATAATATATGGTGAGTTGAGTTTGTTTGATGTGTTGTTCTCTCCCTTGCCGCGAGAGTTTTTCTACGCTGAGGTTTTCCAAAATTCCTCTCTCCGCAAAGATCAATATTTGAGTTGAATGCTGTGTGTCGTAAATAGTGTTACCTGGGAGTCGATGCGATGAAAAATATTAATATCAAAAATGATTTCAATCATCAATAAAAAAAACTAATTCTTTTGTTTTGAACCCCAGATTTGGAATTATTATTGACAGGGATCTGTTTTGTTTTAGTCTCGTTTATAACTTACAAATCTCATAGAGCAAATCTCTTTGCCCTATGGTAATTATTTAAAAATATATTTTTAGCTGAAATATTTTATCATGCGATTTCTGATTCATTTCAGGCTGCGCGCGCAGCTAAAAATATATTTTCACATAATTTTCATGGGGATTGACCTATGTCTGGGAGATGTGCTCTCTTACTTTGTACTCCCTTGCTAAAAGTCCATGTAATGTTCAAGCTGCACATTTTTCAGTTACCTTTAAGTTGACCAGAAAAGCATCTGTTGTCTATCTAAATTACCTTCACATTTCCCGTTCACATTCCTGTAACCTTGGTAACATTGGGTGCATGTGTACGATCCAATGGTATTTTTGCAGATGCGATTATCGCCACAAATGGTGGCATTACTACATTCATTGATATCTGACAAGTCAAGCAAAACTACAGTTAAGATAAGTTTTTAATTAGCAATCAATGGACGGGCAGATGAACCTTCGGTTTGAGCAGGCAAGCAGGCAAGCAGGCAAGCAGGCAAGCAGGCAAGCAGGCAAGCAGGCAAGCAGGCAAGCAGGCAAGCAGGCAAGCAGGCAAGCAGGCAAGCAGGCAAGCAGGCAAGCAATGTTTGGTAAAGCAGCATATACCTTTACAAACTCCGTTCACATTGCAGTGTCCTGTATTACATTTCGTGCATTCATACGATCCGATGAGATTATTGCAGATTGAATCAGCACCACACATCATTGTGTTCTGGCATTCGTTCAGGTCTGTAAGGCAACGATACCGAGGAAGGGAAAAAGAATGAGAAAGAAAGTAAGAAGATGAAAAAAAAGTTATAGGAAATGAAAGACAAAAATAAGGAAGGAAAGAAGGAAAGAAAGGAAGACGAGGGAATAAGGAAAGGAAATGCAAGGAACGAAAGAAATAATGAATAGACAAATAAAAGAAGAAAGAAAGGAGAAAGAAAGAAAGGAATAAGGAGAAAATGCATGAAAGAAAGAGTGAAAGAAATATGGAATAAATGAATGAATAAGAAAGGGAAGGAAGGAAGGAAGTGTAAACTGTAGTATAACCAATACCTGCGCATCCATTGTTTCCAATACCATTACCAGTATATCCATGAGGACAGAAGCACTGAAAAAAGCCAGGTTGGTTCTTACAAGCTGCGATAACATGACATTTAGCACTTCCATCCTTACATTCGTCCACGTCTGAAGAAAAAGGATTTAAATATAGGTGTATATATTATACAAAAAATCAAAGCAGGGACCGCAGAGGTGTGGGGACTTTGAGGGCAGGAAAGGGGGGCTTGGGTGCTCATGAACTCCATACCACCACCACAGACATTCTTGTTGAGGCATTTGTTGATTTATTTTCCGTTATTTAAGAATGCATGGAATGTCTCTGTAATCATTGAATTATTCCAGCTGATCTGAAAACGTGACGTGGAAATGACTTCACTGCAAAACCGAGGTGTCATGAAGCCTGCATAAATTGACTTATAAAAATCTATATTAGAGATGAGAGGTTTTTCATATTTTGTATACATTTACTATGATATTCTTCATTGAGTGGGAAAATTAAATAAAGAAATAACCGTTTCCCTAGTCGCCGGGTGACTAAGGATGACACCTCAGTTTTGCAAATTTTCTCGATTAATTGACTAAAATTATTTTTCTTCGGATCAGCTGCTCATTGATCATGATCGAAGTAAAGAAGAAATTAAGGGATTCTTTCATTCTTTCACTCTTTTTTCCTCCCTTCCGACATTCACCATCATCAATGCCTTTCGTATTCGTTGAAGGAGTTCTACCTACCAACACACTTGGCGTCTATTGAATCAGGGCTGAAGCTTGCCGGACCTTTAAAGCCAACCTTGCAGACACATTGATTTGACATTGGGACTGAGGGGTCTGTCATGGCGTTAGGAATATCTTCACATGCTTTCTTTAACCCGAAAAGTGGAACTGTATGTAAAGAAAATCATAATAATATCCATTATGATATGCATCTATGCATCCATCCATCCATCCATCCATCCATCCATCCATCCATCCATCCATCCATCCATCCATCCATCCACCCACCCACCCACCCACCCATATTGTGTTTTAAAATAAGAACAAAACCCATTACAAAATTTATTGACTTCTTTGTCTTAGAGTACTGCTGATACTACCAAGGAAAATTCCTATCTATTTAGAATTTTCTTGCTGTTCCTGAATTCATAAAAAAATTTCTTGAATGTTTTTTTTATTTTTAATCTGGTAAAAATACATAAGATGTAACTTACTCGCTGAAGTCACATTGCTCGGGAAGGAAAATGACGTTGAAGCCAGCAACAAGAAGCTTACCAGAAGAAGTTTCATTGTTAAAGTTGGAGAAAACTTCCCACAGCAACAAATAGATGTGATTAATGAGAATTCTTAAGAACTTAATTGGATGACGTCAAAATCATCGTCATAATTTGATTGAATAATTACGATGATCAGGCAATAGCTGGGTTTCACTTGACGTCATTTCCTGTCTCGTGCGGAATGTTCATCAGCTGAATCACAAGTTTTCAGTAGAATTCTTTCTGGTTGACAGCACATGGTGGTCAGTGTTTGACCACCATTTGGAGCAGATAATGAGATTCAAAGACTTTTATCAGCTGATTGAAACCCAGCTATTATGGATAATTATTTTTATGATTTTTAGGACTAATCAACTGATATTTCGAAAAATTTTTCACTTCAAATCGTAACTTTTTATAACATTTAAAAAAAAAATCATTCTTGCACAAAAAAATGAAGGGAATGTCACTGCATAGTAAAATTGCGTTAACTAAAGATTGTGACGAAGTAAATTATGAATTACTAGCTGGCGTGACCATGCGTGACACATTGAAAAGTTTAGATTTTGGTTGCCTGCGTGACATGACGTAAACAGATGGATAATCACGTGATAGAAATTAATTTCAAAATTAATTACTTTGGACAGCGGTTTCCATATGAAAGTCCACAAGAACGAGGCGTTTGGGTTGAGTGACGAGAATGAAGTGAGTGAAGGTACGCAATACTCCAGTTTTGATCACGAACTCTCTTTTGCTCAGGGTTAGCCTTGATTTTGTGTAGAATATTCATGTGTTCCAGTGAAGGTCCGTTGAATTTCAAAGTGTTTGTATTGTTGGAGTTGTGCATTCTTTACTTTAGACTTTCGCAAAGTCCTTCGTCTCCATCCGTATTAATGCGCGGAATAAAGCACAGGCAGCCCAACTTAGATTTGGACCACAAATAGCATTACGTCGAGCATGCGCAGTTAGAATAACAGGGCTCTAGGTCGAGAGGGAAGCGCTTGACTATGGACTTATCAAACTTGTTTTCCGCCAATTTTAGCTACGAAAATTTAGCGCGCGCTAAAGAAATACACGCCATTTTTGGCGCGAAACGCGCAAATGAAAATCCTGCAAAAGGAAAAGTAACGTGACTCTGTGAGTCTCATAGAAGTCGACTTGAAGTCTTTTGACACTGAAATGAGGCTACCCTGAGTAAATGAGTCTGTAATCAAAGAACACAGCGGTCTAATTTAAAAATCCAATATCTTTTTATTGACTAAGATCAAAGATCAAAGTTGCTGAAAGAAAAAGTAGTTTCCAGAAAGCTTGAGATGTAAGAGTCGATCCACTGCTCCACAGAAAACTAAGATCTGAAATAAAAACAGGAATCAGAATGAGAACAATGTTCTAAACATTAACATTTTAAGAGTACAACAACTCCCGCAAAATGCATGCGGTTTGAAGACGCACAGGTGCTCTCACCGCTTCGCCATCCATGCCTTGGCTGCCGTCGATCAAAAAATACTAACCGTTGAAAATGTTATTTGCGGAAGCCAAAAACCCAGACGACTCAAATCGTATCAACCCCTCTGGGTCGCGTACTTATAAAAATGAGTGTCAATCCCAGATGGCGATACCGCTGAACAGGGGAATTGCATACGTACCAAATAGTGAAGTCCATTTGGAATTCTTCTTTGGTTTGGTTTTCTTTGAAGTGACATCTTTCTTGCACTTGTCTTCAGAGTGATGGTATCCCATTTTACACTTACATTTGTATGAACCAAGGGTGTTGGAACAGACTGAGTTCTCGTGACACTTGTAGTCACCGATGTAACATTCATTGATATCTGGATTCAAAAAGAATGGTAATATTAAGAAACGTCTTGCCTTACCTCAGGCACGAAGCCAGGATCGAGTTTTTTGTAGAGGGAGGAGGGGGGCGCAACCAAACTGCACTCAATGTTGTAAAAGGAATGACTATGCTACGTAAAATGGCAGAGCAGGAAAAACCTTTTCACTAACTCACCAGCGCAGAAGATGCCATCTCCATCAAATCCTTTCTTACATTTACATCTGTAAGACCCAGGAGTGTTTTCACACAAGGCATCAACATGACAGCGATGTTTGGTTGAGCTGCACTCGTCGATATCTGCAAACAACACGTAAATAAAGAAAATTATATTGGATAACACTCGCGCATAGCTCTGTTCTTACGACAGTACTCTCTCCCTTGAAAAATATGTTACAAAATGGTCCATAAGAATCGACCCCTTGCACGTGACATCAAAGCAGCTCAATTTGGAGGACAAAACAAAAGAATGTCAATCTCCTGAGAATTGCTTATTGTTTTGTCCTCCAAATTGAGTAGCAAGAGGTTTATACCCTATATTGACACTAGAGAAAAACGTTTGAGCATGCGTGCCTTTCAGCACGCTTTCCAAGAATTTATAGAGTTTTAGTGAGAAAATAAATGCTTGTTTTCTCCGAGTATACATTTCGTGGGTATACTTTTGTGAGACCAAGATACTGTATTAATAAAGACAATATGAAAGAATTAGACTTAAGTTTCAAGAACTGATCTTAAGTTTTGGCATTTTGTAAAGACTATTCTTCAGGCAAGTGTGAAAGTCAAATTTGAATATTTTTACAATAGCACAAAGACGCTTTCGACTAATTTGCATACGGACTTAGAGCATGCGCAGACGTTTTTCACGCGTGTCCGTCGTGATGTCAAAGCAGCTCAATTCGGAGGACAAAACCAAAAAAATTCAATCTCCTGATAATTGGAAACTGCTTATTGTTTTGTCCTCCAAATTGAGTTGCATTCCGACGTGCTACAAGGGGTTTATACCCTATATTACATATTCACCATTTTTCATACATCGGTTCAATAGTCACAAACAAAGCTATCATTAGAGACTACGAGGCAGTTTCAAAGGATTATTCAAATTTTGAGATTGAAGGCTTTGTTTGATCAGTGAACCGATGTATAGAAAGTTGCGAATCTAAGTTAATTATGCCATACCTTCACAATTAAGCGTTTTGCTATTAAAAACATATCCTTTCTGGCCGCAATGACATTTGAACGAACCGGGAGTATTCAAACACGTGGCAACTTTTCCACAAGGGTTCTTCTCACACTCATTGGCATCTAAAAGAATGGTATTGTGTCAATAGATGACTTGCACTAAGAGGTCACGTGAACCTATCCCCTTAAGTCGATCAGCTGAGTCAAAATGAAAAACCGAAATGAAAAGATTATAACTTTGACATCAGTAAGAGGGCGAAGTTTCAGCTCATAACGTTGACTATAGAGGCTTTGCACCATCACCTGATGGCAGCCATGACAGGAGGCAGGAACAGTGGAGTCTTCCCCCCTGGGAAACTGAATTCTTTCTCATGTAAACTATCAGATAAGACCAGATTAGACCAGATTCAATTGTTCCTGCCTTCTGTCATGGCTGCCATCACGTGATGGTGCAAAGGCTTTATAGGAGAAATGGTATTAAATATAAAACCGAATATTTTATAAGGTTTTATACGCGGTAAAAGTGTTGGTTGGCAAGCTTTTGCCATCTGGTGCATTCTCCCTTACAAAATATTCAAATTTATATTTAAATCCATTTCTCCTGTTCCGCTTGTTAAAAGCTGAAACTCCGCATCTTCTCATTTCTGTTGTTCATTTTGACACAGCTGCTCGTCTTAAGGGGGTAGGTTCACGTGACCTCTTAGTGCAAGTCGTCTATTATACACATGAATAAACACAATAACGTATTATATAGCTTTGATAGTATGCGTTTTCTGATTAGTTAAAAATTGTAACTTATTAAAGGGTGAACACACGGTGTAACATTGTGTGAAATACTGCAGGCAATGATGTTGAAATAGGAGCGTTTCCTACTACAGCGACATTGCGTACCACAAATTGCGTCGTGTGACATGGCTCGCCGCAACATTGATTGTCTGAAACATTGCGCGCAATGTTGCACCGTGTGTCCCTAGCTATAACGAACAGAGCATGGTTGATGACGTCATCTGTGCGCGGCAGCAAACATTTCAAAGAAGAGTAAGAAAGAAAGAAAACAGAGAAAAGGGGAACGGAGGACTTTTATAAAACTTAAAAGAACTAGAATGGAATCAAGTTTGGTAGGCCAAGAAATAGTTTGAGGCTCAGTACTACCTTGACATACGCCGTTGTTTTCCTCGTAGCCTGACATACAGTATGTGCATTTCTTGAGTCTATTATCGCAGTGACGAAATTCTTTGTTACATTTGCCCTTCCATTTGCACCACGACATGACTAACGACAAAAGTAAAGTGATACGTTGAATTCTAAATGAGGAATTTTACTTTAGAAAGATAACTGGTCTAAGCCAGGGTACGGTTAACTCACAGATCGAATTAGAATTAAGCTTATTGCTCGCGCCTCTCACCAATGCGACCCGGTTTCGAGTCCCGCTGGGCTCGGTGTAGTATATATGTGAGTAAGGTTGTTTGTTGGCACTCTCCTGTGCTTCGAGGGGTACGTAATTTTCTCCGGGTTCTCAGCTTTTTCACCCTCCGCAAAAATCAACTTCTAAATTCCAATTCGATCCTCGGGCTTTCACCTAGCATGTACCTTAAGGCTCCGTTCGTAATTGTATTGTTCAACGCTGTGATACAACAGCCACACTTAATAGGTTTTGTAGAGGGAGGAAAACCCTAACCCCGGATCAAGGGAGAGACCCAACATCTTTGAGTGCTTTAATGAAGTATGTTGAACAGTGTTGTTTGTCCAGAGGTTGTTTCTATGTTCGATCTGTGAGTTTAGCCCGGCGTGCCCTGAATTAAATCAGCCCAGAGCTGGGTTATTTCAGGGTTTCATAAAAAAACATTCAATAATATTAGCGCTTGCTGGGTCATAAACTTCGCAGAAATTCAGCAGTAAAAGGATGAGATCTCTTCACCTGTACATCCATCAACCACATCGCCTTTGCCCGTGAATCCCGCGGGACACAAGCACGCAAAGGATCCTGGGAGATTCTTGCAAGTAGCGTGATGATGACAGCCAGCTTTACCAGTCTGACATTCATCGATGTCTAGAAGATAAAACAAGGATTTTTAAACGATAACTTGTAAAAGACTTTTCGCTACCCTTCCTTCCTTCTCGTATTCAATTTCTGTCCCTATCCCCGGCTACCTTGGGCAAGTAAGGCCAGTTTACCTAAGCGAGTCCTTCCATTCCATGTGACTGGTGTGCAGGTAAGGGACCCCCCGACAGCTCCCCCGTCCTACTGGTTGACCATTCCACCCTCCCTGGACCCCTGGAGAATTAAGGCAACGTTACCTAAGCAACTCCTTCCATTGTGACTGGTGTATCCATTGTCACATGTGCAGGTAAAGAAGCCCTCGATAACCCCCCCCCCCCTCTCCTTCCTCCTGGTTGACCATTTCTCCCTCCACCACTGGACCCCTTGAGCAAGTAAGGCAATTTTACCTAAGCAACTGCTTCCATTGTGACTGGTGTATCCATTGTCACATGTGCAGGTGAAGGACCCCTCGCTATTCTGACAGCTCGAATGAGAACCACATTTGTTCTTCTCTGAACATTCATCAATGTCTATAGAAACAAAATAACAACAAAATTGTTAAAATTTGTCGTCTCTGTCCTTTTTTTTATTTATTTCTTATTATTATATATTTTTATATATTTTTATATATATTTTTTAAATAAAAATAAATTTAATTTTTTTGTCGTCTTTGTCCTGAAATTTTACGCATGTTTACTGATTCTTGATTTTGTAGGGCGCAGATTTCAAAACCTGGATGTTAACTACATGTTATGAAAGACAGCTATTTCAAAAAAGGTTGGTGAAGGTTTTGTTGCATGTTGCTTGTTGCATGCTGTCGTTGCATGTTGCTTCCCAAGCTCGAAATATGTATCTTATTCATGTATAATTAATGTCAGCACAGAAGAAAATATGCTGGAAAAACCTGCAGAAAAAGTTTGGGAAAATCTCATATTATTGTGACCTCCTTTCGCTGACTCACATCACCTATACTGCATATCCAATGAAATGGGACTTACCCGAACATCCAAACTTATCATAACCGCTTCCTGTAAACCCTTCCTTGCAGTCACAAGAATACGAGCCAGGTTTGTTGGTACACTTGGCGCGTTTATTACAGTCATTCCAGTCAGGATTGGAGCATTCATCGATTTCTTTCAACAGTAAGAAAATATATAAATGATATATTGGTATCACATAAGATAGGGTTAACTCAAGGTGGTGTAGCTGTAGTGCACTCCGCTGTCACCACTGGGGCATAGACCCCTTGCAGTACTTCGGAATGCAGCTCAATTTGTAGGACAAAACAATAGGTACCAATTTCTCATGAGATTGAAATTCTTTTGTTTTGTCCTCCAAATTGAACTACTTTGACGTCATCACGTGAAAGGGGTCTGTTGGGTTTGATTCCAGGACTCAGCATCACATGGGATTGTCACGTGCAAGATGCACGCAAGGCACGTGCACAGACATGCGGTGGGGGAGGTATTAATGACAATCAATTATACCCCCTACAAGGATTCCAAACATGATGCTTGTACCCTTGTCTTTGCTTTATGCTGTCAAGACAACACAACAGTTTCGTAGACATCAATAAACAGAATGCATTATGGACTAGCTTGGGTGTAAACACACAAAAATAAAATGAAAATAAATAAATAAATGAATGAATGAATGAATGAATGAATGAATGAATGAATGAATGAATGAATGAATGAATGAATGAATGAATGAATGAATGAATGAATGAATGAATGAATGAATGAACGAATGAATGAATGAATGATTAAATAAATAAATAGATATAAATAAATAAATAAATTTAGAAAATAAATAATAATAATAATAAATAAATAAATAAATAAATGAGAATAAACAGTGGAATCCATCGAGTGGCTCTTACTCCACTGCATTCCAATTGGAATTTAGAAGTTGATTTTTGAAAAAATAATTTCAAAAATAAGCATACTGAACAAAAGATGTTTGTATTCAAGCTAGACCACAATACGCCATTTGGTTATCCCAGCAGAAAAGTTCTTTGTAAAGATAAACACATGAAATATTATCTTAATGTCCATGTAGTAAAAGTGAGCCCAACCTTTACATTTCCCAGCTTCTAACTGGTGGCCAATGAAGCAATGACACTTGTAGGAGCCAACGTTGTTGGAGCACTTGGCGTTCATGTATTTACAGGGATTTGGATCACTAGAACATTCGTTGATGTCTATAATAAAAACAAGAATAATTTGAAACTTTTAGTAACTTGAAATACAGTTAGCTAATCATAGATAGGCCCCTTTCAGCACGTCGTGATGTAACTCAATTTGGAACTTAAAACAAAGGGTTTTCATTCCTCAAGAGATAGAAATTCTTTTGTTTTGTCCTCCAAATTGAGCTTCTTTGACATGACATGCAAGGGTCTATACCGGCACCTGGAAATCTGTGGCATTTCAAAACATTTTCATTTTTCAAGATGCACATACTTTACATTACAGTTGACTTTTCTGAAAGATTTGTTCTTAAATGAGAGTATTAAGAGTAGTAAGGGAAATATAAACCCCTCGCAGGTGACGTCAAAGAAGCTCAATTTGGAGAACCAAACAAAAAGTTTCAATCTCCTGAGAATTGGAAACCTATTCAGGTTTTGTCCTCCATTTCAAAACATTTGCATTTTGTATTTGCAAGATGCACATACTTTACATTACAGCTGACCTTTTTTGAAAGATTTGTTCTTAAATGAGAGTAAGGGAACTAATAAACCCCTCGCAGGTGACGTCAGAGCAGCTCAATTTGGAGAACAAAACAAAATAATTTCAATCTCCTGAGAATTGTAAAAACCTATAGTTTTGTCCTCCAAATTGAGCTGCATTTCGAAGTGCTGCAAGGGGGGCTATTATCTAGATGGCGCAGGGAACTGTGTAGGGGATTATTGTGAATGGGACTATTGTATTACCAACCTGTACAAGTGCTTCCATCTCCAGTGAACCCTGCCTGACAAGTACATTTATAGCTGCCAGGCGAGTTAGTACAATCTGAATACTTGCTCTTGCATTTACTGGTACCATCATCAAGATTACATTCGTCAATATCTACACATTTATATCCGTTGCCTTGGAAACCGTATACACATTGACAAGTGAAGGAGCCGTCGGTGTTGGTGCAACGAGCATGTGGGGAACACGGAGAATTGGAACATTCATCGATATCTTTGCATATGAATGTACTGCTATTCAGCTGCTGAAATCCTGTAAAAGATATATCTGTTATCCAAAGTGCCTTTAAATAGCATAGCCATTGGTACGTCTATACGGCATGTCGTACCATGTACGTGCTGTAAGTCAGTACCGTATGTTTCCCACTCATGCGATAGCCATTCTTATCAGTCTTATGGGAAGCCATTTCAAGGTTACCTCTAGTACGACATGTCGTACGGTGTATGTAATGTATGTTTCCCACTCATACGATAAACATTCTTATGGGAAGCCATTTCAATGTTACGGCATGTCGTACGGTGTATGTAATGTATGTTTCCCACTCATACGATAAACATTCTTATGGGAAGCCATTTCAATGTTACGGCATGTCGTACGGTGTATGTAATGTATGTTTCCCACTCATACGATAAACATTCTTATGGGAAGCCATTTCAATGTTACGGCATGTCGTACGGTGTATGTAATGTATGTTTCCCACTCATACGATAAACATTCTTATGGGAAGCCATTTCAATGTTACGACATGTCGTACGGTGTACGTGCTGTAAGTCAATCCCATGCAAATCAGATTAACGCAGGTCGTTTTATTTCAGTAAATCGTTCACTTACCTTTCTTACAATTACATTTGTATGATCCAGGAGTATTAGCGCAAGTTGCGAATGTTCCACAAGCATCATCCCGACATTCATCAATGTCTACAATGCCAACAAAAAGCATAAAAAATTGATAAAATGCATCAGTGTTTTGTAATTTGAATCATTGTTCGAGAGCTGCACTACTTCACTGAATATGTATATTCGCCTCATTTAAAACTGTGTACCCAGAACACCCTTCACTCTTAGCTTCGATAACTTAACCTTTTCAACCGGACAAGTTTTTCAATTTGGAGTATTTTCATTTTGATAAAGTTAGGTGCTTGAAAAGCTACAAAGTTAGAACCAGCAAGGATCATTGATAGATACACTTTACATGTTTCAGGTGCACCGGCTTGATAATCATTGACGGACTTGATATCTTTTACCAGCTACAGTTTAACCTTCTGTGAGCATCCTCAAGCTGCACTTTGTATCAAAAGCTTTACTTGTTGGACATGAAATATTTCCCATGATCCTCAGTGATCTTAGCTTTGTAGTTTTTTGGTGACTGACTTAATTGAAATAACTGGGCATATTACCTGAACAGCGGAAATCTTTTTCATTGAGGTCGAAAACATCCCTCGAGCTCAGTCCTTGGAATCCGCTCTTGCATCTACATGTGTACGTGTCACGAATCGAGCCTTCCTCGTTGCACTCGGCGTTCTGTCTTTTAACACAATCATTCTGAAGTTTGCATACAGATCCTGGAAAAAAAAGAAGTAGAATCGTAGCATTAGTGGACTTCCTGAGCTTCCTAATTGGTCTTTGATCACATGAACAACTCAGTCACATGAGAGTAGAGTTAGGTCTCTCCCAAGAGGACTCTGGTGTCTCCTTGAACTCAAGCCGAATATCGTGTCGTCTCGTATCCTGTACTCTCCCATTCTCTCGCCTCGTCGTGCTTCTGACAACCCCCGCGCCTCATAACTGCAAACAGCATGCGCGCGTTTTCTATTTCTTCAGTTTGGTTGACGGAAGTCTACTGCCCATTAACCTGTTACTTGAGTTAATTTTGTCTCAACGTGCAACAACTGATAAATACAGCAGACATCATGAACAAACTCACCTTCAATTCGTATATCATCAATCCTTAATTTATATGGAGGGAGTAGTACTCCTGTAACACAATAAAATAAAATGTAATAAAAAATAAATAGAATTTAGCCGTGGCTCCGCTACAGAGTAGCTATTTGTTCACTGAAATTCCAATAGGTCTTTTGCAGCTAACCGTCATGTGATGATATATTACTTCAATAGTGAATGGATTGAGCTCACGGTCCCTTGAGGAAGGCTCCACTGGAAGGCGATTTTAAAGCGATTTTATAAATAATTTTTGTAGAGTCGGTTGTGGGATCTCTGTGTTGACTGAGAGTATTTTGGCTATTCAAGGTACATGGCATGAGTGTGTGTAAGCGAGAGTGAGTGTACGCAAGAAAGGTCACTAAACTAGTCTTAAATGTGTTGAACAATTAGTGAACCTGAAACACCACAGTTTTGATTTGCACTTACTTCCATAGCCATTGACTTCCACAGCAATGCATGGGTGATTGTGGTAGCTAACAGAGTGAAAGCGAATGTAACGGTAAGGTTTCTCAACCAGGTTGACGAAATGGGTGACAAAGTTAGCAGGAAAATCTCGTTTAAATATCTGAAGCAAAATAAAATGAAATGAATAAGAAAGATAAAAGAAAGATAGGTATGACTTTGTATTCCATATTCAGTGAAACTCCGCCTAGGCCTACTTTGGAGCCCAATGTCGCCTCGACATAATGCAACATTAGACGTCCTTATGGACGCCCGCTTAATAAGGACAATTGTTTATGATGGATAGTTCTTTAGGTCCCGATTTCACATCTTGGATTCAAGATATCAACTTCATGGATTCCAGATTGCACATCTTGGATTCCACATTGCACATCTTGGATTCCACATTGCACATCTTGGATTCCACATTGCACATCTTGGATTCCACATTGCACATCTTGGATTCCACATTGCACATCTTGGATTCCAGATTACACATCTTGGATTCCACATTGCACATCTTGGATTCCACATTGCACATCTTGGATTCCAGATTACACATCTTGGATTCCAGAATGCACATCTTGGATTCCAGATTGCACATCTTGGATTCCAGATTACACATCTTGGATTCCAGATTACACATCTTGGATTCCAGATAGCACATCTTGGATTCCAGATTGCACATCTTGGATTCCAGATTGCACATCTTGGATTCCAGATTGCACATCTTGGATTCCAGATTGCACATCTTGGATTCCAGATTGCACATCTTGGATTCCAGATAGCACATCTTGGATTTCACATTGCACATCTTGGATTCCAGATTGCACATCTTGGATTCCAGATTGCACATCTTGGATTCCACATTGCACATCTTGGATTCCAGATTGCACATCTTGGATAGATTCCACATTGCACATCTTGGATTCGAAGGAAGACGAACGGTAAACTTGCAATGATAGAGACATGTGAATAATTGTCCAAGGTGTTAAAAAAAATGAAGGTCTCTATCATTGCAAGCTCATTCGTCTTGCTTCGAGGCCTGGCTACCTTTCAAGATGGCGTAGGGAACCATGAAGGGGACTAATGACAGCTTTGTTGGTCGCGATAGAAAACTCATACTTTTTCTCTTACATTTACTTGCTTAATATGGAGTTAATAACCCAATTGACAAGCTGCCATCCGAAGTTTTAAAACTAATATTTTAAACTTGACTAACCTTTCTTTCGTTGTTTTCCTTCAAATGATGCCATACTTTCTTATCATGCGATACTGCTAAAGCGAAAGCTGTTACGGCTTTTTTCTCACTTACTAACATCTTTGTTTTGACGCTACAAATATAGCAATTTTTCTGAAGATCCACCTGAAGCCATGGCTGTTTCTTATCATTACCACCAGCGCACCATGTCGAATCTTTGTTAGTCAACCTTGCCTGGTATGGTAACCATGTAAACCCATAACTGCTTGCGGTGAAAGCTTCATCAGGTATTTTATCGTAGACAAAATCATCAGCAACACCAAGAGGCGGGGCTTCATTTTCGCATACTAGAGGTTCAAATTCAAATATAAAATGTATATCAAAAATGCAGTATTGTCTTTGAATTCAACTTTCAGATAAGTTAGAAAAAAGGGAACGAAGGGTAGTATGGGTGGCGTCTGCTGCTAAAGTGTCGTCTTTCACCACTGTGGTTCCAAAGGTTAGGGTCACTGGTTCGAGTCCTGCGGACACCATATGTGAATTGAGTTTGTTTGATGTGTTGTTCTCTCCTGTGCTATAAGGGTTTTCTCCAGGTTCTCCGGTTAACTCCCTCCGTAAAAATCATCATGTGAGTTGAGCATTGTGTACATAGAATTTATCAAATTCATTAATATTCATACGGCCAAACACAGTAGAAAATCACAACCATGACCGAGTTTTTAAATCGGCAAGAGATTCGTCCTGATTTGCATACAACTTTAACTCAGATTTTCTCGGCGAAAAGTGCTTTTATCTTGAAAATTTAAGTAAAATTTAAGTAACACATGACCTAACTATCCTAAACCTTTGATAAGTTAGATAAAACATTCGCGTCCGACCTTTATGGGGCTAAAAAGGCTCGCCTGCGGCTCGCCATTTTAAATCCCCATAAAGGTGGGAGCTCATGTTTTATCTATCACATAGAATGTAGTGGTAGTGTGTGTGAGTGAAAAGTGTTCATAATTAACACGAAACGCTAGAACGAATAGACAGTTAAATAAAGAGATTTACTGGCTAAACACACAACCAACAACAAAAAACAGTGAAAATGGATGAACATCACGTGGCACAAAAAAGAAAAAAAAAAAAAAAGAAAAGAAAAGAAAAGAAAAGAAAAGAAAAGAAAACAAAAGAAAACAAAACAAAAGAAAACAAAAGAAAACAAAAGAAAACAAAAGAAAACAAAACAAACAAAAAAACAAAAAAACAACAAAAGAAAACAAAAGAAAACAAAAGAAAAAAAAAAGAAAAAAGAAAAGAAAAGAAAAGAAAAGAAAAGAAAAGAAAAGAAAAGAAATAGAAAATGGACTTTGACACTTGGCATAAAACTATCATTTCGTCTGCACAATACCTGGTTTAACAAGATAGTCTCCATTGTTTATCTTTAGAACTTTAACAGGTGAATATATGCCCCTTGACAATTTGTCACGAGCTATCTTAGCCAAAACGTGGACTCCTTGTAACACTTCGCCTTCCAGTGGCGGTATATTTATGATAACATCTTTTCGTCGAAATCCCGTATATCTACGATACCCGGGAGGCCTTAGATAGACTGTGCTTCCATCCTGCCCGTAAAAGGTGGCATTCTGATAAATATGATATTCACCATTCCTTTTTCGTTTTAAGATGACTTTCTCTCCTAAATATGAAAATGATATTGATTTCCAGTCAAAAAAGAACAACTTTGTTTCCCTTATGAATTTTCACACCACGTCATTCCCTAGAGTATCATTTTTTTGTTTAACGGTTGCACATGAGAAGACATGAATATGGATACAACTCAAAAAAAGAATCTTTTTCTCAAGAGAATGACACGTGGCCTGAAATGGGAAAACTGAACGTTTCGCCCAAGCCGAAAAGTTTTCTAGATATAGTATTTTTTAGATGATATTTTTTCAAAATGAGTGCATGCCAAACGGACTTACCTTTTTTTATAGCGTTTGTTAAACCAGGAAATACGATAAGGACTAGAAAGGAAGCCAAGAACATGAACTTCATGACTTCAGCATGGTAAAGCAAACATTCGAAGCAAGTGCCGCAGAAAGACACCTTGCGCGCGCGGAAGCTGCTCATTGACGATGTCATACAAGATAATCACATTCATTTATATCATTATCTCAATAGAAATCATTCTAATTCATACAACTAAAATTGATCATGGAAAACTAGAATTTGTTTTTGATGTAGCGTTGCTATGAACTAACCTTTGTATGGGACCTGTGTCCTGTTGGTCAGACCCTAAACCGATCGAGTAGCCCATTGCATTTTGTTTTCATTTTCTGTGAATTATTTTTGTAGCTGTAATTTGTACTGTAAGTTTGTATTTTGATATCTGTGTATTTAAGCTCTCATGGTTGTGAAGTTGATAAATAATATTACGCGCGATCAGTTTATAAGCTGCTTTCTTACGACCCATAAAGCATTTTGATTTGGCTCATTTGCATCAAATTTGAGTGTCACTTTGCATAAATACGATAGCTTGCGCAGTGAAGGATAACAAGTTATTGTATTTATGCAGAAAGCCCCTCAAAGTCGAGAATAAGAAACCAGTGAATAAGAAAATTGATTCTTGTATGACTTTGGCCAAGCTCAGACGTCAAACTTTTGGCGCGTCGATTCTAATTACCTTTGAGGTCGAGCGCTGTTTTCTCTTAAACTAGTAGAAGTATGTGGACCAAACTTAGCACACATCGTTTCCTGGCGCTAAGCAAAAGAGCTTATGTATTATATTGTAGTTCCCGGCGTTTTCTTAGCCGCTGGACTCAACGACGCGGCAAACGTTCGACGTCTGAACTGGACCTTATATGATCTTTCATGTGAGTGATGTAGCGAGTGTCAGTGTATGAGGCAAAAGAATTCCATTACCCGTTGTTTCAAGACCTTCCAAAGCCTAAGGAGCCACTTTAAACAAAATTAATTCAGCTAGAATGGTATTCAGTTGGAAATATATCGTTTATTCCTTCAGGACCAGAGGTTAATTACCACAGTGAGCGTCGAGAGGTGAGAGTGAACATGAAAGAGTTAAGGAAGAAAAGAATGAAAGGAAGAAAGCGAGAGGAGGAAAAATAGGGAAGAAAAGGACAAAGAATGAAAGAGATAGAAAATGAAAACGAAGGAAGGGAAAAAGAAAAAAAGAAAAAGAAAGAAAGAAAGAAAAAAAAGAAAGAAAATATGATTAGGAAGAAATAAAGGAACTTAGCTGAGAAAGAAATAAGAAAAGAAAGGAAGTGGAACATACAAGTGTTACATTGTCTGTTTGTTTTTTACACAACTGACGTAGCGAAGATCAAAGTTGCTGAAAGGAAAAGTAGTTTCCAGAAAGCTTGAGATGTAAGAGTCGATCCACTGCCCAGAAGAAAATTAAGATCTGAAATAACAAAAGCAAATCCGCAGATGAGAACAATCTTTTAAGTTGTTCAACAAAAGGCTAATGAAACCAAGCCACTGAGTGTTTTCATTGCTACGCGCTGATCGAGGCAACAATCGCCCCAGGATAATCGGGCAAAACACTGTCGTTAATCAAACAAATATTCCGGTGTCTGTACATACTCTGACTGATGGCAATGTAGTGCCCGATTTCCATGTCGCCACTGTTGTCTCGATCAGCGCGTAGCAATGAAAACGGTACCTCTCTGGAACAATCTACCTATTGAGCTCAGACAATGTACCAAGCTTAAGTCTTTCAATGAGCAGCTCTTAATTTATTATTATAATTTCTTTCTAACTTCTTTTGCAACGAGTGACACCTGTTCTTGGGTTACTAGTTGCCGCTGCTCTAAATGTAGGCCGTAATGCAGTAATTTACTTTGTAACTTTTTTGTTTATTTTATGTTTTATATGGATGTCTAGGTTATAGGTGTAATTCCACCTGTTAGACAATCCACAACTCTGTTGAAAGCGTAATAAATAAATAAATAAAAAGTAAATGTAGTTGTAGTGAGTATGTAGTGTATCGTATACATAAACATAAGCTTCTGGTTAAGGAGTCATCCATGCCTTTTCACTACTATGACAGTCGATATAGGTCAAGATGGCCGCCAAATGAAAAAGACAGCAACAACGAATAGAAGTATAGTCGGCTTCACAGTTCCCTACGCCATTATGAAAGGTACCTGTGCCTTTGCATCGAAGCCAGGAATGAGGTGGCCTTGCAATGATAGAGACCTTGAACAATAGACTTTTCTACTGATACAGCAGCCATCTTGATTTCTATTGTTTTCAGTAAGACATTATGGGGTGCTGAAGGGCCAGTTATTGGAACATTTATAGCATGCACAGCTTTCAGGGTCTTTTTATATAATTTAACGTTATCTAATAAAAAACACATCTAAAAACCAATTGAATTTGCTGGAAGTTGGAGCGATATGTCAAACACTAAAGCGTAAAATTATTTTAGAAAATAACCCCGCTACTCTATGCTTTATAAATATTTCCACGTTTGCCCCTCAGCATCCTATAATGTCTTACTTAAAACAATAGAATTAAAGATTGCCGCTGTATTAGTAAGAAAGTCACATGTCTTTATTATTGCAAACTCACCTCGTATCTCGCTTCGAGCAAAGACCCGGCTACGGCTATACGTACCTAATAGTGATGACCATTTGGAATTCTTTTTGGGTTTGGTTTTCTTGGAAGTGACATCTTTCTTGCACTTGGCTTCAGACTGATGGTATCCAATTTTACACGTACATTTGTATGAACCAAGGGTGTTGGAACAGACTGAGTTCTCGGGACACGTGTAGTTACCGCTGTAGCATTCATTGGAGTCTGGATTCAATAAGAATGGTAATTTTTATAAATGTCTTTGGTTTCCTTGTCTTTTCTTGAAAGTTTGTTTTAGTTTTAGTTGAATGAGTTGAGTTGAGTTGAGTTGAATTGGTTTGGTTTGGTTTGAGTTGGGTGGGGTTGGGTTGGGTTGGGACCCTTACACTTACTCACCAGCGCAGTAGAAGCCATCTCCATAAAATCCTTTCTTACATTTACATCTGTAAGACCCAGGAGTGTTCTTACACACAGCGTTTCCATGACAATGACGTTTAGTTGAGCTGCATTCATCGATATCTGCAAACAACATGATGTTACATACTTGCAAACCCCCATGCACTCCTAAAATCCAGATTTTCATTTTATATATTGCATTAGATAACTAAAGACATATTGGATAAAGAGAAAAATCTTTTGTGACTGGTACTTGTGGAGTCCCTGTGGTTTTGGCGGGAACTTTCGTGGCAAAACGCGCGCACATATTCCATCACAACTAATGCTGATTTTGTACCACTACTGTACCATACGTGGTTCACAGTACCTTCACATTTGTGAGTCTTGCGGTCGAAAAGATATCCTTTCTTACAATGACATTTGAACGAACCAGGAGTATTGACACACGCGGCACCTTTGTCACAAGGGTTCTTCTCACACTCATTGGCATCTGAAAGAAAAGGATCATCATCATCATCATCACCATCATCATTACCATCATCATGCATCATCAAAAACATCATCATCATCATAATCATTATCCTGTCAACAGACCGGTGTCCGACTATCTGAGCTACCCGGGAGGCGGGGATTATGTGTGTTGATAGGTCAGCCCTCAGCAATGGACTTCTATCATGGTGAGCGAGTTTAGTGCTTGTGTATATTAGTTATTATAATTAGTCAATGTGTCCGTACACACAAACACACATCACTGTTCAACCAGCCCAACGAACTAGAATGAAATCAAGTTCGTTAAGCCAAGGTATAATTTGAGGCACCCCTGCACCCCTCCCCTGGATCCGCTCCTGTGTTAGTCCAATATACAGTTTGAGGCTCAGTACCTTGACATACGCCGTTCTTTTCTTCGTAGCCTGACCTACAGTCAGTACATCTCTTAAATTTGTCATCGCAGTGACGAAGCTCTTTGTTGCATTTAGCATGACCCTTCCACTTGCACCACGACAGGGCTAATGAAAATCAAATTACATCAGTGGATTAAACTTCATTCTAGTAAGATAACAGACATTGTTTCGTATAAAGGGGAAAATGCACCCGAGTTTGTTGGGTCTTTTCATTGAATCAAAGGTTTTCTCCCTGTTTTCTGGTTTTCCGCCCTCCGCAGAACCTAACAGGCTACATTCCGATTCGATCTGTGAGTAAGCGGTGTGCCCTGACTTAGATTATTCCCACCATGGGCTGTTTGAAGGTTCGATTCCTGAGTTAGCCATGCCTTGACGTAGATCAATCCACAGGCTGTTTCAGGGTTCGATCTGTGAGTTATCCGTGCCCTGACTTAGATAAGCCCAGAGGTTGTTTCAAAGTTCGATATGTGAGTTAGCCATGCCCTGACTTAGATCAGCCCAGAGGTTGTTTCAGGGTTCGATCTGTGAGTTATCCGTGCCCTAACTTTGATCCGTCCAGAGGTTGTTTCAGGGTTCGATCTGTGAGTTATCCGTGCCCTGACTTAGATCAGCCCAGAGGTTGTTTCAGAGTTCGATCTGTGAGTTATCCGTGCCCTGACTTAGATTAGCCCAGAGGTTGTTTCAGGGTTCGATCTGTGAGTTATCCGTGCCCTAACTTTGATCAGCCCAGAGGTTGTTTCAGGGTTCTATCTGTGAGTTAGCCATGTCCTGACTTAGATTAGCCCAGAGGTTGTTTCAGGGTTCAATCTGTGAGTTATCCTTGCCCTGACTTTGATCAGCCCAGAGGTTGTTTCAGGGTTCGATCTGTGAGTTATCCGTGCCCTGACTTTGATCAGCCCAGAGGTTGTTTCAGGGTTCGATCTGTGAGTTATCCGTGCCCTGACTTAGATTAGCCCAGAGGTTGTTTCAGAGTTCGATCTGTGAGTTATCCGTGCCCTGACTTAGATCAGCCCAGAGGTTGTTTCAGAGTTCGATCTGTGAGTTATCCGTGCCCTGACTTAGATCAACCCAGAGGTTGTCGTGTCCATCTTAATTCAAGCGAAAATTAAACTTATCTTTACCGGTACATCCATCGATTACATCGCCTTTGCCTGTGAATCCCGCATCACACAAACACGTAAAGGATCCTGGGAGATTCTTGCATTTAGCGTGATGATGACAGATTGCTTTCCCAGTCTTACATTCATCAATGTCTAGAAATAGAACGATAATTTGTTCAAAGAAAACATTTTGTTTGCAAATTAATTGAAAAATCAATGACAACATTTTTTGAACGGAATTAGAAAATAAACACAGCATTGCGCAGACACAGGTATATTAAGGCATGGGTCTTGACAAGGCAGCCTTAAAATAGGACGGGGTGGTCTATCTTATCTTAGTTGTGAGATATGGTATGGAACGTTTGACATATGACACTGACATACGATGCTCATATTCTCGTTCTCTTCGCTCTTCCACAAAGAATTTACTAGAAACTCGCAGTTATAATCTTAAGACGTATGGTTATAGAGCCTTCTCAATTAATGCTCCACAAATTTGGAATTCACTTCCTATTAACATTAGGAATAGTCAGTCTGTTGATATTTTTAAGAAACAGCTTAAGACGTACTTATTTAGGTTAGCTTATTTTAATTAAGTATAGATTTTACTAGAGAAAGTGATATAAATATAGTATATTTTTTAGCATAATAGGTTTTAGTTGTTTGATTATAATTTTGTAATTCAGCGTTTTGAGCACCAGGAAAGGCGCTTTATAAATAATAAAGTTATTATTATAAAGTTATTATTTAACGTTGATAGTTGCCATGGAAATAAGTAATGTGACCTTTGAACCCTGATTTTAATGAATTTCGAAAGAGCTCCCGGAAGAGTAGTAATACATATTTGTTTGGCAGAAGTTTTTATGGAAATGATTTAGCCTTAGTACACTCTTGCTGGGTCCAACTAGAAAACAGGTCAAAATAAACCTTAACCGTATTTGTGAAATAGGATACCCTTTAATAATATCTTATTTATAGATAATTTCCAACCGTCCTAGTTGGAACCAGATTAGGAGCACTATGCTTAATCTATTTACACCAGAATAGGTCCTCAATAAAAACTTTTTACTACTCTCCCGAAACCATTTTTCGAAATTTATTTTAAACAGAGTTCAAAGGTCACATGACCTGTGTCCATGCCAACCACCACACAAAGTGTTTACATTGCCTTTATATTTGGTATGTCAAAGATTTATTTCGATATCTTAAAACAGAGATGAGATAGACCACCCCCTCTTATTTCATTGACGCCATATTGAATACCCAGGCCTTAATATACCCGAGGAACTCTTCACTAAAAGAAAAAGCATGTGCCTATCCCTATAAAGCCACTATCACTTATGCGTACGTGTTGGTTCTCTCTTGTAATTTGAGGTTTTTTCTCCGGGTTTTAGTAATTTCAGCCACCAAATCAGATATTACCTCCAATTTCCAATCTGGCATATCAGTCTGACCTTGCGTGGAAAACGTTTGAATCAAGAAGCTAAGCTATCAATCCTTGCGTGTTGGAAAGAAAATAAGTGACGGCTAGGTTTGGAGATATTTGCAGTTCTCACCCACTCTTCCCAACGACCCGACTTTATAGTCAGTACTCTCCCTATCCCCGGACCCATGGGAAAGCTAAGGGCAATTCATCTGAGAAATGCCTTCCACTGTTGCAGATAAATAAGCCCTCCGGTAACCCCCAAGGGCACTGAGTAAAGCTAAAGGACAATTCACCTGAGCATTCCTTCCACTGTTGCAGATAAATGAGCCCTCCGGTAACCCCCCGGGGCACTGAGTAAAGCTAAAGGACAATTCACCTGAGCATTCCTTCCACTGTTGCAGATAAATGAGCCCTCCGGTAACCCCCCGGGGCACTGAGTAAAGCTAAAGGACAATTCACCTGAGCATTCCTTCCACTATTGCAGATAAATGAGCCCTCCGGTAACCCCCGGGGCACTAAGTAAAGCCCTCGCAAAACCCCCTCCTATTAGTCAACCATTCCCTCCTCATGAACCACCATCGGACCCTTTGGGCAAGTAAGGTAATTCTACCTTAGCAATTCTCTCATTATGAAGAGTAATATATTCGCACGTTTGGGACCAGTGATTCATCATCGCACGTGGAGTCAAATGACACCCTCGTTAACCCCCTCCTCCTGGTCGACTATTCCTCCCCCTCCCCACACTATCGGACCCCTCGGCCAAGTAAAGCAATTTATCTGAACAATGCTTTCCAAAGTGACTGCGATTGTCACATGTGCAGGTAAAGAACCCCTGGATAACCCCCCCCCCCCCCCTTCCTTCCTCCTGGTTGACCATTTCTCCCTCCACCACTGGACCCCTTGAGCAAGTAAGGCAATTTTACCTAAGCAACTGCTTCCATTGTGACTGGTGTATCCATTGTCACATGTGCAGGTGAAGGACCCCTCGCTATTCTGACAGCTCGAATGAGCACCACATTTGTTCTTCTCTGAACATTCATCAATGTCTATAGGAACAAAATAGAAACCAAATTGTTAAAATTGTAAAATTGTAGATAAAAGTTATTTTCCTGAGACCAAATTGTACGCATTTACAGACGCTTCCATCCAATCTTTATCACTGTGCTGTTGATGGTAGAGTGGGAAGTTTTAAGAATAGTCCTTTTCATAGTTCCCTGCGCCATCTTGAAAGGTAGCGCTGCCTTTGCATCGAAGCGAGACCAACGGTGAACTTGCAATGATAGAGACCCTTTTTAACACCATGGACAATTATTAACAATCATGTTTCTATCATTGCAAGCTCACCGTTCGCCTCGCTTCGATGC
Source organism: Anthopleura xanthogrammica (assembly GCA_964019055.1). Lineage (NCBI taxonomy): Eukaryota > Metazoa > Cnidaria > Anthozoa > Actiniaria > Actiniidae > Anthopleura > Anthopleura xanthogrammica. Next base: position 6,808,911 of record OZ025224.1, read on the forward strand.
AACGCGCAGGGAACTGTGAAGGGGACTGTTGTTGTAGAGTAATAATTATAGCTAGTATGGCTTACCCGAACATCCAAACTTATTATAACCGCTTCCTGTGAACCCTTTCTTACATTCACAAGAATACGAGCCAGGTTTGTTGGTACACTTGGCGTGACGATTACAGTCATTCCAGTCAGGATTGGAGCATTCATCGATTTCTTTCAACAACAAGAATATATGTAAATGAGCCTTGGTATCACATAAAGTAGCTGGAGTACAAGTTAGGGTACAAAACGCGACTTCATTCTTCGTAAGATGCGCGATTTTTGGAGAAGGAGGCTTAAAAGAGGGGGGATTAATAAATTTCTTCCTTTACTAAGGGGGGGGGGGGGGCTTATACGAGAGGGGGGCTTAATAAAGGATTTACGGTACAACAATGATTACAATGCTTCGTGCTCGCTATCCCCTAAAAGCTACACCTATGTAAAGATGAACGCATAAAATATTCAGCTCATGTTCATATAGTAAAAGTGAGCCCAACCTTGACATTTTCCAGCTTCTAAGTTGTAGCCATTCCGACAAGCACACGTATATGAGCCATCGTTGTTGGAACACTTGCCGTTCATATATGTACATGGATTTGGATCAATGTCACATTCATTGATGTCTAAAATGTAAACAAAAATAATTTGAAAGTTTTTCAGTAACAAATATTAATAAGTCAGCTATTTATAGTTAACAGAATATGTTGGAATTCAATCCCCCCACCCCGTTGGCTAAGTTGGTTGAGCACCGAACTTCGTGCGGGAGGTTGTTGTTGAAGTCCCGGTCAGTCCAACACTCAGGGTCGTAAAATAACTGATGAGAATACTCTGCCTTTGTCATTACATCCGCTACAAATGGTTAGACATTCACGTGACTCGGATGACCACGTTAATGGCGGTCACGTCACCAATCAACTAGCGACGTTAAAAGAGGACCACGAGTTTTTTCAGTTAATTACTGTCAAGTGTTGTCCTCTATATAAACAACGTTAATTTATTCTATTTGTTTGTTTAAAAAACATTGGTATTATTCAAGTTGCAATTTTTTTTACATTACAGTTGATTTTTATGAATGATTTGCTCTTAAACGAGGCTAAATCTGTACAAATGAGCCTGTCGTCAAGGAACACAGCGGTATTTACTGAATATACCTCTTTAGCTCAGTGTAATGGACACACGTGAAAAACGTCTGCGCATGCTCTAAGTCCATATGCAAATTAGTCGAAAGTGTCTTCGTGCTGTTGTAAAAATATTCAAATTTGACTTTCACACTTACCTGAAGAATAAACTTTACAAAATGCCAAAACTTAAAGTCAGTTCTTGAAACTTAAGGTTTATTCTTTCATATTGTCTTTATTAATACAGTATCTTGGTCCCTCGAAAGTATACCCACGAAATGTTTTGTATACTCGGAGAAAACCAGCGTTTATTTTCTCACTGAAACTCTTGTAAATTCTTGGAAAGCGTGCTGAAGCGTGTTGTTCTCTAGCGTCGGTGTAATGTTTTCCCATTCCAGAGCAAGCTTCATTCTCTTGAGAATAAAATTCTTTGTTTGAGTTGTATTCATATTCATGTCTCTTCTCATACCTAACCGTTAAACAAAGAAATGATACTCTAGGGAATGAATGACACATAGTCTTGAGAATAAGATTCTTTGTTTGAGTTGTATTCATATTCATGTCTCTTCTCATGCGCAACCGCTAAACAAAGAAATGAGATCCTAGAGAATGACACGTGGTCTGAAATAGGAAAACATTAAACCCAAGCTGAACAGGTTTACTAGGAATGGGACTATTGTATTACCAACCTGTACAAGTGTTTCCATCTCCAGTGAACCCTGCCTGACAAGTACATTTATAGCTACCAGGCGAGTTAGTACAATCTGAATACTTGCTCTTGCATTTACTGGTACCATCATCAAGATTACATTCGTCAATATCTACACATTTATATCCGTCCCCTTTGTAACCATGGTTACATTGACAAGTGAAAGAGCCGTCAGTGTTGGTGCAACGAGCATGTAATGAACACGGAGAATTAGAACATTCATCGATATCTTTGCATATGAATGGACTGCTCTTCAGCTGCTGAAATCCTGTAAACGCAGAACAAAACATTTACCACTCATACGATAATCATTCTTATGGAAAGCCATTTCAATGTTAAGGCATGTCTTACCGTGTAAGTGTTGTAATTCAGTACCGTACGTTTCCCACTCATACGATAATCATTCTTATGGAAAGCCATTTCAATGTTATGGCATGTTTTACCGTGTAAGTGTTGTAAGTCAGTACCGTACGTTTTCCACTCATACGATAATCATTCTTATGGAAAGCCATTTCAGTGTTAAGGCATTTCGTACCGTGTGAGTGTTGTAAGTCAGTACCGTACGTTTTCCACCCATACGATAACAATTCTAACTAGAAGCCATTTCAGTGCTAAAGAATTTCGTACCGTGTAGCTCATGCGATAAATTCTTATCGGAAGCCATTTCAATGTTACAGCATGTCGCACCGTGTACGTGCTGTAAGTCAGTACCGTATGTTTCCCACTCATACGATACTGAACTATTCTTACGGGAAGCCATTCCAATATCGTATGGTAAGTGTAAGTTCTGTAAGTCAATCCCATGAAAATCACGATAATAGTGTTCAGTACTTCAATCACTTACCTTTCTTACAGTTACAATTGTATGATCCAGGAATATTTTTGCAATCTGCGAATGGTCCACAAGCATTATTTTTGCATTCGTCGATGTCTACAAGTAAAAGTTAAGATCATTTCGTTTAGTCATCTGAAAAGCTACAAAGATAAGGCCAACAAGGATTATGGATAAATATACTTTAAATGTCCCAAACGCGCGCTTGACAACAACTAATTCACTTGAGGTATTTTACCAATTACATTTTTAACTCCTGTGAACTCGAACATGTAACATTGCAGGTTCCCAAGCTGAGGTGTTACACCGCAACGCGATCTCAGCAACTTGAATCGACTTGAAAAATACGCATGCCTTAAAATTGCGAGAAAATGGCGTTGCATGCAAGACAAATTGCTGGGAAAATTGCACAGTGTAAGAGGACCTTCAGTTAAAGCTGCAGTATTTGTCATGATTTTTTGTTGTTGGATACAGAATGTTTCCCATGATCTCAGCTTTTTAGGTTTTTGATGACTAACTTAATTAAAATATGAAATGTATATGTGATCGTACCATATTGAATGGATTCAGAAAAAATTCTCAGCCCCAGAATTTTTTCTGAGTCCATTCAGTATGGTACGATCACATATACATTTCATATTCCATCATCATACGCAAACCAACATTATCTTGATTAAAATAAATGAAATTATTACCTGAACATTTGAAATGTTTTTCACCGGGTTGGAAAAGTTTCCCCCAGCCCGATCCTTGAAATCCGCTCTTGCATCTACATGTGTACGTGCCTAGAGTCTTGTCTTCGTCGTTGCACTCGGCGTTCTGTTTTTCAACACATTTATTCTGAAGTTTGCATACAGAACCTGGAAAAAGAAAAAAGTATCAGAGCAAAGTGGTGTAACCGTAGTGGACCTGGTGAATGTCGAACTTTCAAGTTGACCTTTAGATCTGTATCTAATGTGGATTAACTTTTTATCCATAATGTGGGTAGAGTTTGTTAGGTCTATTACTTGATTCATGCCGATCATCTCGTCGAACGTCTCGTCTCGTCTCGTCTCGTCTCGTCTCGTCTCGTCTCGTCTCGTCTCGTCTCGTCTCGTCTCGTCTCGTCTCGTCTCGTCTCGTCTCGTCTCGTCTCGTCTCGTCTCGTCTCGTCTCGTCTCGTCTCGTCTCGTCTCGTCTCGTCTCGTCTCGTCTCGTCTCGTCTCGTCTCGTCTCGTTTCCGAATGGGCTATTGACTCCTACTCACCGGTCAATTTTAGATTTCCACAATTTTGAAATTAGGTTTAAAACAGGAGTTAACCGTTATTGTCTTGGTTTTACGCTGCGATAAACATGGTATGCGTATGATGTTGGAATGAAATGTGTATATGATCGTACCATACTGTCAAATGTGCTACTAGTGGTGTATGACTAATCAGAGTGAAGGATTTGTGATGGAGCATTAGTATAGTTTGAGACTAATGCCGATTAACCTGTCAGTAAAGTTTGCCTAAGCGTGTATCAAACTCACCTTCCATTCGTAGTTTATCAATCGATATGATATATGGAGGGTCTTTAACTCCTGTAACAGAATGAAAACTACAATTCAACAATCCTATTCGTAATGTTTTTTTTGGCTATCTAGAATCCCGAGCGTGCACACAGGGTGTACAGATCCGCGTATTATAACAAGGAGAGGAAGAACAATAAAACCACCTACTAGATACGGACAATAAGAGATTAATAAATAGTCAATTACTAACAAAGGAACACGAATAACTTTAATATAGATTACATAATCGTTATATAATACTCGAGAGACTCAAGAGACTTGTCAATACTATTTAAGGAGTTGATTGTGAACATTAAATCAGTTAGTTACGAAAAGATCAACATGGTGTGATATTCTACTGCGCTATAGCTAACTCCTTGGGTCCCAAAACATACATTGGTAGCAGAGCAAGGTTAGAATCGATCAAGGTTAAGGCCCAAGTTTCAAGTTTCAAGTCAAGTTTATTCAAGTTTAAAGACATGTCAAGAATTCAAGTCTACAAGTTATTCAACTAGTTGAAAGTTTAAGATATAAAGAAGTCAAGTATATCAAGTATGTAAAGAAGTCTACATTTTCAAGTCAAGCTCAAGAATCGATCAATTAAGGATGGCCCACGATGTGTCTGCGACAATACAAAGAATGGCCACGGCCGATATCCGAAATGAGTTGGAAGCCCAAGGCGCTTCGGCAATTCGTACCCGAGCGGAATTAATTAAAAGGTTAGTTAAGTTAAAACGGCCCGCTCCCTTAATTGCCGCCTCGTTTTCTACTCCAGTTAATCGCTCTACTCCTAAAGAAGTAAACACAAATTCTGTAGAACGGCAGATGAAAGAATTTAGAACGACAGTAGAAGATCAACTTAAGAGAGTACAGGAGAACGAGAGAGAGAAGGAAAAAGCAATTGATGAGAAACTAACAACACATTTTGAGAAATTAAATAAGCAATTAATGTTGTTTATCGGCGCCAGTGCTCAAAATCGGCATCAAAGTGAAGTACCTGATCTTAACCTAAGTGAATCGTTAAATCAATTTGAAGAAAGTTCATCGCAAGTTTTCAAGTTAAAGCGAAAGTTGAAGTTATTTGACACACGTATTGAAATGATTTTTGGAGAAATCGAGCAATTAGAAAAGCAAGCTAATGCCTGTATTGAAATGCAAAGTACATTGCGTCGCCTGAATAATTTGGAGGAAAATTATGGCAATACAGTCCAAGAAATTATCTCAATGTTATACGATGAATCTGAAGTCGAAATTTTAATCAAGAATTGGACTAAATTTGAACAGGATATTTTACATATCTCAAGCAAAGGAGAAAGTTATATTAATTCAAAGCAAGCCGCGAGAGAGCATGAAAGCGATTCAAAGTCGTCTAAGTCAAAAGCTGATAACCATGACCATAAGCTTTGTTCTGGAGTTAGCCATTTACGTCTGCCAAAATTTACATTACCCGTATTTAATGGAGACATTTTAGGGTGGATTACTTGGTGGGACCAATTTAACGCATGTATTCATGAAAACAATTCCCTTGGGGATATAGAACGGTTCAATTACCTTTTAATGTATGTGGGCGGTGCAGCCAAACGTGCGATTGAATACATCGAAGTGACAAGCCAAAACTATCTAAGAGCTATTGAAGTTTTGAAACAGAGGTATGGAAGAAAGCGCATTATAATTGAACATTTAGTAGACGCCCTACTAAACGTCGAGAAGAAAAACTTTATAAGCGCAAGTTCACTACGATACTTACACGATACTTTAATTAATCGCTACCACACTCTAGAAGCATACGAGCCTAACCTTAAAATTTGCAACCGCATTATTGTTCCTATTTTGCAGTCTAAGTTACCACAGGTCGTAAGAAAGAAATGGGAATTTGAACTGTCTAAGCTCGAAAGTGAAGAAGATGACAAGAAAGTGACGGTTGAATATTTCTTCAATTTTCTACGAGCCCACGTCATGTCTGAGGAAGCGTCGGAAGCAGCAGGCGTCACGCCCAAAACACGTGCCAAAGAAGAGCAGAACATCAAAGGTAGTTATCACCGCAATGAAAGATCTGGAGGTTACTCAGGAATAGCACTAAATACCAGCGCTAAAGACAACGGCCCAAGAAGCGAATGTCCGTTCTGTGAAAACCATCATGAACCATCCAAATGTTATAAGATTCTAAGGAAGTCAGTACAAGAGAGATGGGAGATCGTAAAGGAAAAAAGGCTGTGTTTCAATTGTCTTCTCCCTACCGGACCCCACCACAGCAGTTCAACGTGTAAAAGACCCGGATGTTTAATTGACGGTTGCAGAAGGAAACATCACGTTCTATTGCACAGAATACCGCCAGATACCAAAGAGCAGATTAAAGCCCATACCGGTTTGCAGACGAGTACGTTCATGGCCAATAGGAGTAAAACAACCAGATTATTACCAACCGCACTAGCAAAGATACATGCAAACGGCAGAGAAGTTAGTGTACGTATATTGGTTGATTCTGGTAGTGACCACTCATACATTAGATCGGAAGTTGCTGACGCTCTTGGTCTCAAGACGAATGGTCCATTTACGTCGATGACGATCTACATGCATGGTGGACAGACACGAACAACAAAGGTGAAAAACGTGAAATTCCAAGTCTCCACTCACACTGGCAGTACAAGTCGAGTAAACCTCTCAGCATGGTCTGTAAATACAGTGTGTACGCCTCTTGACCAAGTGCAACTTGACGTCAGCAGGTATAAACACCTCGAGGGTCTTCATCTAGCCGACGAATTTCCTCGTAATTCCTCAACTATTGATGTGTTAATTGGAGCCGACCAATGGGGCCAAGTGATACTGGACGGTGTAAGAAAGGGCGGTGCGTCTGCTCCATTCGCTGTCAATTCAATTTTTGGTTGGATGCTGACTGGCTGCATCGAAGAAGCGCCAAACGAAGACGTTAAACGCAAGTCTATCTCTAACTTGACAGTTGTGAAGATCGAAGAAGATGTATACAAAGACGTCAATACAACCATCAAGAAATTCTGGGAACTCGAGTCAATTGGCATTACAGACAGCAAAGAGAAGAGGGAAATTACTGGTGAAGAACAACATGCTCTACAACAGTTCCAGTCCACGGTTGAATATGACGGTGAACATTATGAGGTCGGTTTACCATGGCGTTCTGAATGTCCAAAGTTGAAGATAAATTACCAACAAGCCCTAAAAAGGATGATAAAGATCGAAGAATCACTGCGTAAAGACAAGAACAAAGAAAAAATGTACAAAGAAGCCATGCAGAAATATCTAGACGATGGTCACGCAAGAGAAATCAACAAACATGATGAAGTGCAACAGCCAGTCTTCTATTTGCCGCATCACCCTGTTATTCGTGAAGACAGGACAACAACAAAGTGCAGGGTGGTCTTTGATGCTTCGGCAAGAAATCAAGATGGCATTTCACTGAATGACTGTTTGCTACCTGGTCCTGCACTTCAACCCAACTTATTGTCCATCTTGCTTCGTTTCCGATTGAACAGAATCGCCATGATGTCTGATATCAAGAAGATGTTTCTTCAGATCAAGCTAGCAGCAAAAGACCAAAACTGTCATCGTTTTTTGTGGAGAGAAGGTACTGATGAAGATCCAAAGGTTTACTGTATGACAAGAGTTACGTTTGGAGTTGTTAGCAGTCCATTTCAAGCCATCGCAACAGTCCAACATCACTGTTCAATCAACACAGAAAAGTATCCAGATGCATCCAAAGAAGTACTAGAAAACATGTATGTAGATGATCTTTTAACTGGTGCAGATGATGTTAACAAAGCCTATGTATTGCACAAAGACCTATGTTCTTTAATGAAGACTGGTGGATTTCAACTCGTAAAATGGTACACCAACTCACAAGAACTACGCGATCTCATAGACCCTGATCTAAGAGGAACAGCACCGTTAGTTCAAGTTGAAAGCAAAGAAGAGCCGCTTAAAGTACTTGGCATTGCCTGGAATACTAGGGGAGATACGTTCAAATTCAACCAAGGTGAAACATTACTTAATGCCGAAGATGAAACGACGAAGAGAAGCCTTATTAGTACAGCGTCAAGGTTGTTTGACCCTCTTGGCTTACTTGGTCCTTTTACAATCAGAACAAAGATGATGTTTCAAGAACTTTGGTCTAAAGGTATTCAATGGGATGAGTCACTTGATGAAGAAACCAAAGTTGAATGGAAGAGTTGGAAAGAAGAACTGAAGTATCTACAACAGCTGCAAGTACCACGGTGTCCGTTTGCTGAACTAGATGATGTGACTGAATTTGAACTAGCACTCTTAGCACTATAACTTTAACTTATTTCCTTTCTATGTATTTCACAGTGCTACGCGGTCCTCATATTCATATCTTTGAATTTGAACTACATGGATTTTGTGATGCAAGTCTAAAGGCTTACGGTGCAGCTGTCTACGTAAGATGCAAAGATGTTAGTGGTAATGTTCAAACACACCTTATGCTGTCAAAGAGCAAAGTCGCGCCAACAAAGCAAGTCACTCTTCCAAGATTGGAATTACTTGGCGCATTAATTCTCTCAAGAATTATGAAGTTAATACTGGAGTCTATAACTACAACCGTTACACAAGTGAAGTGCTGGACAGACTCTCAAGTTGTTCTCGCGTGGATTAGACAATCTAGCCAGAAGTGGAAGGTGTTCGTGGCCAATCGTGTACAAGAAATCAAGGAAAATGTTCCACCATCGCAATGGCAGTACTGTCCTGGAGCACAGAACCCTGCAGATTTACTGACACGTGGAGAGCCATTACCACAACTGATTGCTGACAAGACATGGTGGAATGGTCCAGATTGGCTATCACGTGATTTTAATGAATGGCCAGATAAACTACTTACAGTTCCAAAGCTTGAAGATTTGAAGACAACTGAAGAATTACTTATCGAAGCCAAGAAAACTTCAATTACCATGACAAGCAGCACCGAAGTATGCTTAGAAGAGCGCTACGAGAGCTGGCAGAAGTTAGTTCGTGTCACCGCATGGTTGTTGAAGTGGAAAAGACTACACAAGAAACCAAAGCTGGGATATCTCACCGGAGATGAGGTCAAGGATGCAGAGCACTCTTTACTGAAAGGAATACAACAAAATGCCTTTCAAGACGAACTACGAGCACTTCAACAAGGAAATCAAGTGAGCAAGTCAAGCAGTATCGCTAAGCTAGACCCACAAATGAATGATGACAACGGTCTACTGGTTGTTGGTGGAAGATTAGAGTTCGCGTCCATCTCAGAAGAAGCCAAACACCAAGTAATAATGCCTCACAAGTGTAATGTTACAGAAAAGGTCATATTAGATGTCCATTGTAAAGCCAATCACGCTGGACCTGAAACTACTCTCAGCATTGTCCGTCAACGATTCTGGATAACACAAGGAAGGAGAGAGGTTAAACGAGTACTGCGCAAGTGTCTAATTTGTCAACACCTGAAAACAAAGCCAGTCGAGCAGAAGATGGCCCCTTTACCTGCAGACCGAGTACAGATCGTTCCTCCATTTACGAATATTGGTCTGGATTTTACTGGCCCTCTATACCTAAAGACAAGAGAAGACAAATCCCTTGTGAAAGCCTACATTTGTATATTCGTGTGCGAAGATACGCGAGCAGTTCATCTAGAGCTTACAAACAACATGACAACGGAAGAGTTCTTACAAGCCTATCATCGTATGGTTAGTAGACGTGGTGTACCAAGAATCGTACGCTCTGATAACCAGTCCACATTCCACAAAGCAGACAAGGTGTTCAAGGTCTCAAAACAGAAGGCAAAACAAGCAAGCATTGACCCAGAAAAGGTTGTGAACAGTCTAGCCAACGACAAAGTTCAATGGAAGTTTATTACGGAAAGAGCCAGTCACCGCGGAGGACATTGGGAACGAGTATGTCGCCAAATCAAAGAACCATTAAGAAGAGTATTGGGCAAGGCACTTTTGACATACACAGAGATGTGTACAGTCCTGACAGGCATTGAAGCTACAATCAATTCAAGACCTCTCACATACATTGGTGATGACATCAGAGATGGGAAAATAACTACACCTGCCCTACTTGCGATAGGAAGAGATCTTGGTAGCGAACCTGAAGTGCCAACTCGAAGTGTTTCCCTAAACGAACGTTATTATTATCAGCAACAACTGCTTAACCACTTTTGGACTCGCTGGATGCGTGAATATCTACCAACACTTACTGTAAGACAACGGTGGACACAAGAGATGAAACCCCTTAAAGAAAAGGATATTGTGTTGATTACAGATGACAATATTCCTAGAGGGAAATGGAAGATTGGAAAAGTCGTCCAAACGTTCCCTGGAACCGATGGTTTAATTAGAACTGTTAAAGTATTGACGAAAAAGGGACTGGTAAACAGACCAGTTCAACGACTTCACTTACTAGAAGCTTTCAAAGATCATCCAAGTTCCACAGCCAAGCTGCGAGATCGTCCAAGTTCCACAGCCAAGCTGCGAGATCGTCCAAGTTCCACAACCAAGCTGCGAGATCGTCCAAGTTCCACAGCCAAGCTGCGAGATCATCCAAGTTCCACAGCCAAGCTGCGAGATCGTCCAAGTTCCACATCCAAGCCGCAAGATCGTCCAAGTTCCACAACCAAGCCGCAAGATCATCCAAGTTCCGCAGCTTACCAAACATTAAGACCATCCAAGTCACAAACATCCAAGCTCGTCCAAGGGGGAGGATGTACAGATCCGCGTATTATAACAAGGAGAGGAAGAACAATAAAACCACCTACTAGATACGGACAATAAGAGATTAATAAATAGTCAATTACTAACAAAGGAACACGAATAACTTTAATATAGATTACATAATCGTTATATAATACTCGAGAGACTCAAGAGACTTGTCAATACTATTTAAGGAGTTGATTGTGAACATTAAATCAGTTAGTTACGAAAAGATCAACATGGTGTGATATTCTACTGCGCTATAGCTAACTCCTTGGGTCCCAAACCATACACAGGGAGCCCAATTAAAATAAAAGTGAAAGACGACAATGAGATTTTCAAAATATATCATTACTGGGTATCCTGTGGCAAACTAGTTTAAAATGCGTTTGGTATTTTCTTTGTAATTCCTTCTCGACAAAATAATTGGTTTCAGTGTGAATAACAAATTAGCTGGATCTTGTCACGACCCGGAGAGACACTGTTTGTTAGCGGGAAAATTATGACTTTCAACTCTCTCAGAATTTCACTAGGCAGAATTGTGTATAAATATGTACATTAATCAGAAAAAAGCCATATATGCTGTAGTCTTAGAAAATAAAGACATTTTTATGAATATTCCATCCTTGATGCTATCGATTAAGAGCGTCATTAAAATATTTATCTAATCTGTAGTATTGAAATCACGCTCGTTTACAAGTACGTATGAGGTTGCGCTTGAGGCTAGAAAATGAGAGTTTTTCTTAGTATTTTCCTGTTAGTCATATCTCTAAGATAGTTTTGGTTTGCACTTACTTCGATATCCATTGACTTCCACAGCAATGCATGGGTGTGTGTGGTAGCTAACAGAGTGAAAGCGAATGTAACGGTAAGGTTTCTCAACCAGGTTGACGAAATGGGTGACAAAGTCAGCAGGATAATCTCGTTTAAATATCTGAAACGTAATAAAATGAAATGAATAAGAAAGATAAAAGAAAGATAGGTATGACTTTGGATTCCATACACAGTGAAAGCCCGCCTAGGCCTACTTTGGAGCCCAATGTCGCCTCGACATAATGCAACATTAGACGTCCTTATGGACGCCCGCTTAATAAGGACAATTGTTTATGATGGATAGTTCTATAGGTCCCGATTTCACATCTTGGATTCAAGATATCCACTTCATGGATTCCAGATTGAAACTTCTTGGATTCCAGATTGCACGTCTTGGATTCCAGATTGCACGTCTTGGATTCCAGATTGCACGTCTTGGATTCCAGATTGCACGTCTTGGATTCCAGATTGCACGTCTTGGATTCCAGATTGCACGTTTTGGATTCCAGATTGCACGTTTTGGATTCCAGATTGCACGTCTTGGATTCCAGATTGCACGTCTTGGATTCCAGATTGCACGTTTTGGATTCCAGATTGCACGTCTTGGATTCCAGATTGCACGTCTTGGATTCCAGATTGCACGTCTTGGATTCCAGATTGCACATCTTGGATTCCAGATCAGTTATTTTAAACTTGACTAACCTTTTTGGTTTTGTTTTCCATCAGGTGATGCCATGTTTTTTCATCTCGCGATACTGCTAAAGTAAATGCTGTAACGAATTCTCTTTTATCATACGACTTTGTGGTCACGCTACAAATGTAGGAATTTTCCTGAAGATCAACTTGAAGCCATGGATTTTTCTTATCATGGTCAGCAGAACACCAAATAACATGATTGTTCAACCGTGCGTGATTTGGATTATATAACTGACCATACATACTGCTCGCGGTGAACGCTTGAGAAGGCAATAAACTGTAGACATAGCCGTCAGTGAAACCAAGCTGTGTAGATTTATTTTCGCATACTAGAAGTTGGAATTGAAATTGAATTACAAAAGCAAGCTGCCAACAAGCCAACAAGCCAACAAGCCAACAAGCCAACAAGCCAACAAGCCAACAAGCCAACAAGCCAACAAGCCAACAAGCCAACAAGCCAACAAGCCAACAAGCCAACAAGCCAACAAGCCAACAAGCCAACAAGCCAACAAGCCAACAAGCCAACAAGCCAACAAGCCAACAAGCCAACAAGCCAACAAGCCAACAAGCCAACAAGCCAACAAGCCAACAAGCCAACAAGCCAACAAGCCAACAAGCCAACAAGCCAACAAGCCAACAAGCCAACAAGCCAACAAGCCAACAAGCCAACAAGCCAACAAGCCAACAAGCCAACAAGCCAACAAGCCAACAAGCCAACAAGCCAACAAGCCAACAAGCCAACAAGCCAACAAGCCAACAAGCCAACAAGCCAACAAGCCAACAAGCCAACAAGCCAACAAGCCAACAAGCCAACAAGCCAACAAGCCAACAAGCCAACAAGCCAACAAGCCAACAAGCCAACAAGCCAACAAGCCAACAAGCCAACAAGCCAACAAGCCAACAAGCCAACAAGCCAACAAGCCAACAAGCCAACAAGCCAATTATGGGATACTGAGGGGGCAAACATGAAAATATTTATAAAGCATAGAGTGGCGGGGTTACTTACTCAAATAATCTTACGTTTTTATGTTTCACATATAGCTCCACCTACAAGCATTGAAATTCAATTGGTTTTTATATGTGCTTCTCAGTGGATAACGTTAACTTATATAAAAAGACACTCTGACAGCTGTGCATACTATAAATGTTCCAATAATTGCCCCCTCGGCATCCCATAATGTCTTACTTAAAACAATAGATTTCAAGATGGCCGCCGTATCGGTAAAAAGGTCTATAGTACCTGGTTTGACTTCATAGTTGTCACCAGATTTCTTCGTAACCCTAGCAGGTATATATATTTCCTGCGCAAAGCTGTTACGTCCTATATCTTTAGCCAAAACCCTGACTCCTGGCTTCACTCCATCTTTCAGCGGTGGTTTATTAATGATAACATCTTCACGTTTAAATTCCAGATCTTTGCCATAACGACGAGGCTCTAGATAGATCGTGCTTCCTTTTTGCCCGTGAAAGATGGCACGCGGATAAGCATAGTAGTCATCGTTCCTCTTTAGTTTTAAGATTACGTCCTCACCTAAAGATCGGTAGATGAAAACGATATAAATGTAATAGTACAGTTTATTGAGTTTTTTTCAATTCAAAGTTTATAGGTTCTAAATAATAATTTTCTTTCAAGCGGGAAATACACGTTGGGATTTTTCGGTCCGATTCATCGTCCATACACCATCGGGAATCAAATTGTGCGTGTAGTTTAGGGCCCGATTCAAGCCCGAACACATACGGTGATTCTACAACCATTTACTTAATATTACAACTAAAATCAAATATTTTTATGTAAGATACAAGAGAAAGAATTCTTTTAACCAAAGTTCTTGGAACCTCACTATTGTGAAGTATATTCCAACACAAAAAAATCCGAAAAAAAATTGAGAATTAAAAAAAAAAGGTGAAAAAGGTTAAACATTTGTGAGTCGAGCAAGGCCGAATGCCTGTTAGTGTAATTCTTACAGATAATCTATTTTGCAGTTTTTTTCGGAGACATGTTATCAGTCGGAATGGAAGCTTTTTTGAAGTGATAACCTTGCGCAAGTCTTTTTTCTTGAAATGGGATTGAAAAACAAAAATTGAAAGCGTCAAATATCGCTTTTCTCTTGTTAGTACTGAAGACAAAGATAATCAAAGTGTAAAATGTAGTAAAAACAACAAACAACATTCACAATTCAAGTATTTCCCACCAAATATCTTAATATCTTAATATCGTATAATGGCACCGTATCAAGAGTTTTTGCATTTTTTTGTCGACTTCTTTTACGAAATCTTAGTTAACATCAATGAATGTACCTTATATGAAGTGTTTTCTACGGAACTCGGCAGGACTTACCAATTCTTACAGCTTTCGTTGAACCAGGGAATACGAAAATGAGAAGAAAGGAAGCCAAAAAAATGAATTTCATGACTTCAGCATGGTAAAACAAGTCATCCAAGTATTGACAGAAAAAGAAACACCTTGCACGGGTTGTTAATTAATGATGTCATACAAAACAATCACATTCATTTATTTCATTATCTAGTGTGAAATGATTCTAATTGCTGCGAGCGTAGCGAGAAGCGATATTAATCTCGCAGATGCGGTCTCCCTGTGGAATCCATATAATTAACGGTGGTGAATAAAGATTTTACGATTTCGTTCTCTCGGAGACGATTTTTGGTGCCTTAGTTATTGTGGTCTGCGGTGACTTCATATCATTATTACTTAAGGGCGATGTTACACGAGACGATTTGCAACGACGATTTTTCGCGACACGCCGTTGCGCAAAAGGTTCATACCATGTAACATGCCAGATGGAACTTTTTTTTTTTTTGCGTTATTCGACTTCAGGCAAAACGTTGCGAGATGGTGATCTTAAGTCAAAACCTTTCAACTCAAAATAACGAATTTTTCGCAGCGTTGTCTCGTGTGACATCGCCTTAAGGTTCGTGCGCGCGCCGTCTTTCTTGGGAGCATCGTGAAGTATCGAGGATATAGATGCCAAAACGATGGCGCGCACAAGTTTTCGAAAAAGTACAAACAAGTACTTGACTTAGTTTTCAAAACGGTTTTTCGTGTAGTTAAGGAATATAAAACGGCGCGCGTGTCTATATACTGTGATATAAACACGCTGGGAGCTGTAGAGCAAGAGAGAAGTCGTAGAGAAACACGAGGAGACAATATTTTACGACAATAAGCTGATGAAATTGAAATTCTCCCAACTTAGTATCAAAAACAAGGCTTGTACGCATGACAAAAGTTTCATTGACAGCAACCAAATTCCTTAGTACGGAAATGGAATTTAAAGATGCAAAATCATTGAAAACTCTTTCAAAATCAAGGCGAGAAATGTTCTGAAATGTTAATAAAACTACTGCAAAGTCGAAGATGTACTGAAAATGAATTGTAGACGTGTTTTTATAAATTAAACAGATGAGGTAAGGTTTGAACAGGAAATCTTTAAGCTCGTGGTGTATGCTTTGGCTGATGTACACAAGCTACAAGCACTGTAAGTTTATTTATTTTACAAGAATTTAAAAAGCTTGGAGAAAAAACTGCGAAATAGCTTTCTTTTCTGAGCTCTCGCTGTCTTTTTCTACTTCATCTACAACAGTAAAGAGTGACATAAGCCGGCACACATTCTTAATAGTATTTAAAGGCCTTGTGAATTGTTTGGAGACGAATTTTCTCAGGTTAGTAAATTCATAGGACATTTTCCTCTTTTCTCAGTCCTTGATGATCCTGATCGCTGCATTTAACATCTGATTCGATAAACTAAAAAAGATTGATTTGAATTTTTATGTTTTAGCTTTGTCGTAAAATATTCTCAGCTTTTTGTCCAGCTCTTCGTCATTCATTAAGTAAAACTCAGTCAGAATACCGTTTTCTTTTCGCTAAGCTATTTTATCTTAATAGCACAGTATTTGCTTTCAAAAATGCACAATATCCACTTAGCTTGGTATTTAGCTGATATTGCAGTGCATTTCTCTCTCTGATAGCTGATAAAATCTTACTTTTTTATAGTTATTTTGCACTGTCACTTATTTTTCGTTTAATGAATTGTTTCCTAGGAAATTAAAGTCTTCGAAACAAAATTACGGCTCTACTTTAACATTCAAATAATTTTCTTCCGTGATTTTTCGGGTTTTTTTTCCTCAAAAGGTTGAGCGTGTCTCTGTCCTCTGATATAAACACGGTAGTCAGCCAATCAGAGCGCGCGTAGTATCTCAAATATTTTATAATCATTTATATCAATATCTCAATAGAAATCATTCTAATTCATACCACTAAAATTGATCATGGAAAACTATACATTTTTTTAATGTAGCGTTGCTATATATGAACTGACCTTTGTATGGGACCTGTGTCCTGTTGGTCAGACCCTAAACCGATCGAGTAGCCCATTGGATTTTTTTTTTTCATTTTCTGTGAATTATTTTTGTAGCTGTTATTTGTACTGTAAGTTTGTATTTTGATATCTGCGTATTTAAGCTCTCATGGTTGTGAAGTTGATAAATATTATTACGCGCGATCAGTTTATAAGCTGTTTTCTTACGACCCATAAAGCATTTTGATTTGGGTCCTGATTTGCATCAAATTTGAGTGTCACTTTGCATAAATACGATAGCTTGCACAGTGAAGGATAACAAGTTATTGTATTTATGCAGAAAGCCCCTCAAAGTCGAGAATAAGAAACCAGTGAATAAGAAAATTGATTCTTGTATGACTTTGGCCAAGCTCAGACGTTGAACTTTTGGCGCGTCGATTCTAATTACCTTTGAGGTGGAGCGCTGTTTTCTCTTAAACTAGTAGAAGTATGTGGACCAAACTTAGCACACATCGTTTCCTGGCGCTAAGCAAAAGAGCTTATGTATTATATTGTAGTTCTCGGCGTTTTCTTAGCCGCTGGCCTCAACGATGCGGCAAACGTTTGACGTCTAAACTGGACCTCATATGATCTTTCATATAGTGATGTAGCAAGTATCAGTGTATGAGGCATAAGAATTCCATTACCCGTTGTTTCAAGACCTTCCAAAGCCTAAGGAGCCACTTTAAACAAAATTAATTCAGCTAGAATGGTATTCAGTTGAAAATATATCGTTTATTCCTTCAGGACCAGAGGTTAATTATTATAAGTAATAGCATGAGCTGAGAGTGAACATAAAAGAGTTAAGGAAGAAAAGAATGAAAGGAAGAAAGCGAGAGGAGGAAAAATAGGGAAGAAAAGGATAAAGAATGAAACAGATAGAAAATGAAAACGAAGGAAGGGAAAAAGAAAAAGAAAGAAAGAAAGAAAGAAAGAAAGAAAGAAAGAAAGAAAGAAAGAAAGAAAGAAAGAAAGAAAAAAGAAATAGGAAATATGATTAGGAAGAAATAAAGGAACTTAGCTGAGAAAGAAATAAGAAAAGAAAGGAAGTGGAACATACAAGTGTTACATTGTCTGTTTGTTTTTTACACAACTGACGTAGCGAAGATCAAAGTTGCTGAAAGGAAAAGTAGTTTCCAGAAAGCTTGAGACCTCAGAGTCGATCCACTGCCCCCAAGAAAATTAGGATCTGAAATAACAAAAGCAAATCCGAAGATGAGAACAATCTTTTAAATTGTGCAACAAAAGGCTAATGAAACCAAGCCACTGAGTGTTTTATAATAATAATAATAATGATAATAATAAAATCTGTATTTATATAGCGCAAAATTTCATGGAATGTTCAAGTGCACTTTACAATAAGAAATTTAAATTAAATAAAATTAATAAAAAGTTAAATTAGATGAATAGGAATATCAAGTACTTAGGGAAAATACGCTATATTAAATAAGTGGGTCTTTAGTCTAGACTTAAATATTGTCAATGAGTCACATCTTCTTAAAGCACATGGGAGATTGTTCCATAATGTTGCAGCAGCTACAGTGAACGATCGGTCACCAAGTGTCTTCTTAGACTTGATAGAAGGGACTTGAATGCAGTTGGAGCTTGAGGACCGTAGGCTGTAGCGAGTATTGTCGTAGGGGCGCACCAGGTCGTTGAGGTACATAGGTACAGGTCTTTGAAACGTGGGTGGACATGGATAGATTAGAATCAAACCAGACCCATCGGTTACGTGCTTTTGTGGAAGGGGAAATGGCTGAACTCCCAATGGTGACACTGTCGATGGTAACCTTATCCAGTTGATGTTTAGTTCCGATGATAAGAAACTCAGTTTTACTATCGTTTACCTTGAGACGATCACATAACATCCATCTTCCAATGTCAGTTACGCAGGCTTCCAAAGAGATGAGTGCGGATTCCTGTTTAGCTAAACAATCAGGTTTGAATGATATATAAACCTGCGTGCCATCGGCATAAGCGTGTATATTAGGCAGATGATGTTTTACAATATCAAAAAGTTTGCTCGTGTAAATGATAAACAGGATAGGTCCTAAGCAAGAACCTTGTGGTACACCACATGAAAGAAGAAACTTTTCAGAGAGAGTGCCATTGCCATTGAAGGTGGTTTTCAGACGTTGAAGTATTATGGCATGGTCAACCGTG
Source organism: Anthopleura xanthogrammica (assembly GCA_964019055.1). Lineage (NCBI taxonomy): Eukaryota > Metazoa > Cnidaria > Anthozoa > Actiniaria > Actiniidae > Anthopleura > Anthopleura xanthogrammica. Next base: position 6,827,849 of record OZ025224.1, read on the forward strand.
TCAAAAGCGGCACTAAGATCTAAGAATAGTAGGAGAGTAACGCATTGGTTATTCATATTGAGTAGAATGTCATTCATGATTTTGATGATTGCCGTTTCCGTGCTGTGATGTTTACGGTATGCGGATTGTTGAACAGGATAGAGGTTATTAACAACCATATGGTCGTGGAGTTGTGACACAGCGACTCTTTCAGTTAATTTTGACACAAATGCAAGGTTGCTAACAGGTCTGTAGTTCTCATAGATAGCACTTAATCCATCTTTTTTCAGACGTGGCATGACTACAGCGTTTTTCCATGGTTTAGGGAAACTTCCCGTCTGTAGAGAGGAATTGATCATTCTTGTGAGAATGGGCACCAAAGGGTCTAAGCAGTTTTTAAGCAAACTAGTAGGAATAGGGTCCAGTATGCATGACTTGGAAGGCGCTTTGCTGACCAGATCTCTTACTGTCTCATCATCAACAATGTTAAATGAAGAAAATTGACAGTCGGATGCTACATGCTGGTTAACATCATGACTGTTTAAGGAAGTGTGGATCTTTTCAATCTTTGAAATAAAATATTTCCCAAAGTTGTTGGCAAGTTCGTGGTCATCATCATTCTGAGGTAGCGGCATGATAGTAGACGGTTTAAGTAACTTCGCAGTGGCCTGAAATAACTTCTTCTGATTATCACTGTTTTCATCAATAAAGGCGGTATAGAACTCTCGACGTGCCTTGTTCTTAAGAAATGTTGTGTGATTTTTCTTTGCTTTGAATTCAGCATAGTTAACATCAGATTGAGACGTTCTCCACCTTCGCTCCGCTTTTCTTCTCTCACACTTAGCAAGATTGATTTCATTGTTGAACCAGGGTGCTTTGGGGCGAATAGTTCCTATCTTTGTTATCACTGGCGCATGTTTATCTAGGATCGAAGATAGTGTTGAGTTGTAACAACAGACGAGTTCCACGAGTGCATCTGGGGTGTTAGTCAGGAGATCAGAGGTAATTATGTCTTCCTGAAAGGACTTCAAATCAATGGATTTCAATTTTCTGTACGATATACGATCTTGTGATGCTCTTGGTTTTGGCACATTAAGGTTACATGATACAGCACAATGATCAGACACAAATTGATCTGTCAGTGGTTGATTAGTGATAAGGGAGCTGAAACTTCGCGTTATGATGAGATCCAAAATATGACCATGTACATGAGTAGGCGTGGTAACATGCTGCACAAGGGACATGGAGTCAAGTAACTCCAGTAGATGACGGGCATCAGCATCACTCTCATTGTCAACATGAATATCAAAGTCTTCAGTAATCAGCAATTCTTCAGGACAAAGGATAACAGATTCTAAGTAGTCAGAAAATTCATGTAGAGACGAGATGAACTTCAGAGTATGGAGGTCGGTAGATTATTACTACGCGTAGATTAAGTCCAGAAAGAGAAACAATCCACTCGGAGAATTCAAATGAACACTTCTCGCCACCGTCAATCTTTGCCAATCTTAGAGATTGTTTACACAATAAAGCCGTGCCGCCACCAGGTCGTCCAGTACGAGGCACATCTAGAAGGGTGTAACTAGGCGGAGTTGAGTTGAATTGGTTTGGTTTGGTTTGATTTGAGTTGGGTTGGGTTGGGTTGGGTTGGGACCCTTACACCTACTCACCAGCGCAGTAGAAGCCATCTCCATCAAATCCTTTCTTACATTTACATTTGTAAGACCCAGGAGTGTTCTTACACACAGCGTTTCCATGACAATGACGTTTAGTTGAGCTGCATTCATCGATATCTGCAAACAACATGATGTTACATACTTGCAAACCACCACTCTTAAAATCCAGATTTTCATTTGATATATTGCATTAGATAACTAAAGACATATTGGAAAAAGAGAAAAATCTTTTGTGACTAGTACTTATGGAGTCCCTGTGGTTTTGGCGGGAACTTTCGTGGCAAAATGCGCGCACATATTCCACCACAGCTAATGATGATTTTGAACTACTACTGTACTATACGTGGTTCACAGTACCTTCACATTTGTGAGTCTTGCGGTCGAAAAGATATCCTTTCTTACAATGACATTTGAACGAACCAGGAGTATTGACACACGCGGCACTTTTGTCACAAGGGCTCTTCTCACATTCATTTGCATCTGAAAGAAAAGGATCACCATCATCATCATCGCCATAATCATTACCATCATCATGCATCATCAAAAAACATCATCATCCTCATAATCATTATCCTGCACGACAGACCGGTGTCCGACTATCTGAGCTACCCGGGAGGCAGGGATTATGTGTGTTGAATTCTATCATGGTGAGCGAGTTTAGTGCTTGTGTATATTAGTTATTATAATTAGTCAATGTGTCGGTACATACAAACACACATCACTGTTCAACCATCCCAACGAACTAGAATGAAATCACGTTCGTGAAGCCAAGATATAATTTGAGGCACACCCATCGGTAAATTTGAAGAAAAGCAGAGATGAAAAGTTCTCAGTCCCGCAAATTAAATAGGGCAACTGCGGACTTAGATTGGAATCAAGTATGGTCCATGTTACAGGGACGGATACAGGATTTTGTTCAGGCAAGGGCGCAAGTCAGCCGAGGGGGGTACAACCCTCAGAATCAAAGAAAGAAAACATTATTTCGCATAGGTATCTTCAAAATAGGGAAACAAATTTCCCCCGGGGAAACTCTTGTAAATTCTTGGAAAGCGTGCTGAAGCGTGTTGTTCTCTAGCGTCGGTGTAATGTTTTCCCATTCCAGAGCACGCGTCATTCTCTTGAGAATAAAATCCTTTGAATTGTATCCATATTCATGTGTTGTCTGATGCACAACTGCTAAACAAAGAAATGATACCCTAGAGAATGACAAGTGGTCTGAAATAGGAAAACATCAATCTCAAGCTGAAGAGGTTTACTAGGAATGGGACTATTCTATTACCAACCTGTACAAGTGTTTCCATCTCCAGTGAACCCTGCCTGACAAGTACATTTATAGCTGCCAGGCGAGTTAGTACAATCTGAATATTTGCTCTTGCATTTACTGGTACCATCATCAAGGTTACATTCGTCAATATCTACACATTTACGTCCGTCGCCTTTGTAACCATGGTTACATTGACAAGTGAAAGAGCCGTCGGTGTTGGTGCAACGAGCATGTGGGGAACACGGAGAATTGGAACATTCATCGATATCTTTGCATATGAATGTACTGCTATTCAGCTGCTGAAATCCTGTAAAAACAGTACAAAACATTTACCACTCATACGATAATCATTCTTATGGAAAGCCATTTCAGTGTTAAGGCATGTCTTACCGTGTAAGTGTTGTAAGTCAGTACCGTACGTTTCCCACTCATACGTTAATCATTCTTATGGAAAGCCATTTCAGTTTTATGGCATGTCTTACCGTGTAAGTGTTGTAAGCCGGTCAGTACCGTACGTTTCCCACTCATACGATAATCATTCTTATGGAAAGCCATTTCAGTGTTAAGACATTTCGTACCGTGTGAGTGTTGTAAGTCAATACCGTACGTTTTCCACCCAAACGATAACAATTCTAACTAGAAGCCATTTCAGTGTTAAAGAATTTCGTACCGTGTAACTCATGCGATAAATTCTTATTGGAAGCCATTTCAATGTTACGGCATGTCGCACCGTGTACGTGCTGTAAGTCATTACCGTATGTTTCCCACTCATACGATACTGAACTATTCTTACGGGAAGCCATTCCAATATCGTATGGTAAGTGTAAGTTCTGTAAGTCAATCCCATGAAAATCACGATAATAGTGTTCAGTACTTCAATCACTTACCTTTCTTACAGTTACAATTGTATGATCCAGGAATATTTTTGCAATCTGCGAATGGTCCACAAGTATTATTTTTGCATTCGTCGATGTCTACAAGTAAAAGTTAGGATTATTTCGTTTAGTCATATGAAAAGCTACAAAGATAAGGCCAACAAAGATTATGGATAAATATACTTTAAATGTCCCAAACGCGCGCTTGACAACAACTAATTCACTTGAGGTATTTTACCAATTACATTTTTAACTTCTGTGAACTCGAACATGTAACATTACAGGCTGCCAAAGTGAGGTGTTACACTGGAACGCGATCTCAGCTACTTGAAGTGACTTGAAAAATATGCCTTAAAATTGCGAGAAAGTGGCGTTGCATGCAAGACAAATTGCTGGGAAAATTACACAGTGTAAAAGGACCTTCAGGTAAAGCTGCAGTATTTGTCATGATTTTTTTTTGTTCGATACAGAATGTTTTCCATGATCTCAGCTTTGTAGGTTTTTGATGACTAACTTGATCAAAATAAATGAAAATATTACCTGAACATTTGAAATGTTTTTCACCGGGTTGGAAAATTTTACTCAAGCCCGATCCTTGAAATCCGCTCTTGCATCTACATGTGTACTTGCCTAGCGTCTTGCCTTCCTTGTTGCACTCGGCGTTCTGTTTTTCAACACATTTATTCTGAAGTTTGCATACAGACCCTAAAACAAGAAAAAAGTATCAGAGCAAAGTGGTATAACCGTAGTCGTGTCGTGTCGTGTCGTGTCGTGTCGTGTCGTGTCGTGTCGTGTCGTGTCGTGTCGTGTCGTGTCGTGTCGTGTCGTGTCGTGTCGTGTCGTGTCGTGTCGTGTCGTGTTGAGCCACATTCGCACCAACTGACCTTGGTATTTATTAACTGAGCTATCGTGTTTCCTTCGTCCTTTGACTGCCATTTTTATACAGGGTTAAAACTACATCCTCAAAGTAGTTTAGTTAAAGAAGCTTTAAAAGTTGTTTAGTTAGGCGTACAGGCTGTGTAGAAGGGCACTAGTTCAACTAAACAACCTTTAAACATGTTTAAAGGTCCGGTGTGAATTGGGTATTGGTTTTACGCTGCGATAAACATGGTATGCGTATGGTGCTGGAATGAAATGTGTATATGATCGTACCATACTGTCAAATGTGCTACTAGTGGTGTATGACTAATCAGAGTGCAGGATTTGTGATGGAGCATTAGTATAGTTTGAGACTAATGCCGATTAACCTGTCACTAAAGTTTGCCTAAGCGTGTATCAAACTCACCTTCCATTCGTAGTTTATCAATCGATATGATATATGGAGGGTCTTTAACTCCTGTAACAGAATGAAAACTACAATTCAACAATCCTATTCGTAATGTTTTTTTTTGGCTATCTAGAATCCCGAGCGTGCACACAGGGAGCCCAATTAAGATAAAAGTGAAAGACGACTATGAGATTTTCAAAATATATCATTACTGGGTATCCTGTGGCAGACTAGTTTAAAAATGCGTTTGGTATTTTCTTTGTAATTCCTTCTCGACAAAATAATTGGTTTCAGTGTGAATAACAAATTAGCTGGATCTTGTCACGACCCGGAGAGACACTGTTTGTTAGCGGGAAAATTATGACTTTCAACTCTCTCAGAATTTCACTAGGCAGAATTGTGTATAAATATGTACATTAATCAGAAAAAAGCCATATATGCTGTAGTCTTAGAAAATAAAGACATTTTTATGAATATTCCATCCTTGATGCTATCGATTAAGAGCGTCATTAAAATATTTATCTAATCTGTAGTATTGAAATCACGCTCGTTTACAAGTACGTATGAGGTTGCGCTTGAGGCTAGAAAATGAGAGTTTTTCTTAGTATTTTCCTGTTAGTCATATCTCTAAGATAGTTTTGGTTTGCACTTACTTCGATAGCCATTGACTTCCACAGCAATGCATGGGTGTGTGTGGTAGCTAACAGAGTGAAAGCGAATGTAACGGTAAGGTTTCTCAACCAGGTTGACGAAATGGGTGACAAAGTCAGCAGGATAATCTCGTTTAAATATCTGAAACGTAATAAAATGAAATGAATAAGAAAGATAAAAGAAAGATAGGTATGACTTTGGATTCCATATACAGTGAAAGCCCGCCTAGGCCTACTCTGGAGCCCAATGTCGCCTCGACATAATGCAACATTAGACGTCCTTATGGACGCCCGCTTAATAAGGACAATTGTTTATGATGGATAGTTCTATAGGTCCCGATTTCACATCTTGGATTCAAGATATCAACTTCATGGATTCCAAATTGAAACTTCTTGGATTCCAGATTGCACGTCTTGGATTCCAGATTGCACGTCTTGGATTCCAGATTGCACGTCTTGGATTCCAGATTGCACGTCTTGGATTCCAGATTGCACGTCTTGGATTCCAGATTGCACGTCTTGGATTCCAGATTGCACGTCTTGGATTCCAGATTGCACGTCTTGGATTCCAGATTGCACGTCTTGGATTCCAGATTGCACGTCTTGGATTCCAGATTGCACATCTTGGATTCCAGATTGCACGTCTTGGATTCCAGATTACACATCTTGGATTCCAGATTGCACATCTTGGATTCCAGATTGCACGTCTTGGATTCCAGATTGCACGTCTTGGATTCCAGATTGCACATCTTGGATTCCAGATTGCACGTCTTGGATTCCAGATTGCACGTCTTGGATTCCAGATTGCACATCTTGGATTCCAGATTGCACGTCTTGGATTCCAGATTGCACGTCTTGGATTCCAGATTGCACATCTTGGATTCCAGATTGCACGTCTTGGATTCCAGATTGCACATCTTGTATTTAAGATCAGTTATTTTAAACTTGACTAACCTTTTTGTTGTTGTTTTCCATCAGGTGATGCCATGTTTTTTCATCTCGCGATACTGCTAAAGTAAATGCTGTAATGAATTCTCTTTTATCATACGACTTTGTGGTCACGCTACAAATGTAGGAATTTTCCTGAAGATCAACTTGAAGCCATGGATTTTTCTTATCATTGTCAGCAGAACACCAAATAACATGATTGTTCAACCGTGCGTGATTTGGATTATATAACTGACCATACATACTGCTCGCGGTGAACGCTTGAGAAGGCAATAAACTGTAGACATAGCCGTCAGTAAAACCAAGCTGTGTAGATTTATTTTCGCATACTAGAAGTTGGAATTGAAATTGAATTACAAAAACAAAGCCGACAAGCCAACAAGCCAACAAGCCAACAAGCCAACAAGCCAACAAGCCAACAAGCCAACAAGCCAACAAGCCAACAAGCCAACAAGCCAACAAGCCAACAAGCCAACAAGCCAACAAGCCAACAAGCCAACAAGCCAACAAGCCAACAAGCCAACAAGCCAACAAGCCAACAAGCCAACAAGCCAACAAGCCAACAAGCCAACAAGCCAACAAGCCAACAAGCCAACAAGCCAACAAGCCAACAAGCCAACAAGCCAACAAGCCAACAAGCCAACAAGCCAACAAGCCAACAAGCCAACAAGCCAACAAGCCAACAAGCCAACAAGCCAACAAGCCAACAAGCCAACAAGCCAACAAGCCAACAAGCCAACAAGCCAACAAGCCAACAAGCCAACAAGCCAACAAGCCAACAAGCCAACAAGCCAACAAGCCAACAAGCCAACAAGCCAATTATGGGATACTGAGGGGGCAAACATGAAAATATTTATAAAGCATAGAGTGCGGGGTTACTTTCTCAAATAATTTTACGTTTTCATGTTTCACATATAACTCCACCTACAAGCATTGAAATTCAATTGGTTTTTATATGTGCTTCTCAGTGGATAACGTTAACTTATATAAAAAGACACTCTGACAGCTGTGCATACTATAAATGTTTCAATAATTGCCCCCTCGGCATCCCATAATGTCTTACTTAAAACAATAGATTTCAAGATGGCCGCCGTATCGGTAAAAAGGTCTATAGTACCTGGTTTGACTTCATAGTTGTCACCAGATTTCTTCGTAACCCTAGCAGGTATATATATATCCTGCGCAAAGCTGTTACGTCCTATATCTTTAGCCAAAACCCTGACTCCTGGCTTCACTCCATCTTTCAGCGGTGGTTTATTAATGATAACATCTTCACGTTTAAATTCCAGATCTTTGCCATAACGACGAGGCTCTAGATAGATCGTGCTTCCTTTTTGCCCGTGAAAGATGGCATGCGGATAAGCATAGTAGTCATCGTTCCTCTTTAGTTTTAAGATTACGTCCTCACCTAAAGATCGGTAGATGAAAACGATATAAATGTAATAGTACAGTTTATTAAGTTTTTTTTTCAATTCAAAGTTTATAGGTTCTAAATAATAATTTTCTTTCAAGCGAGAAATACACGTTGGGATTTTTCGGTCCGATTCATCGTCCATACACCATCGGGAATCAAATCGTGCGTGTAGTTTAGGGCCCAATTCAAGCCCGAACACATACGGTGATTCTACAACCATTTACTTAATATTACAACTAAAATCAAATATTTTTATGTAAGATACAAGAGAAAGAATTCTTTTAACCAAAGTTCTTGAAACCTCACTATTGTGAAGTATATTCCAACACAAAAAAATCCGAAAAAAAATTGAGAATTAAAAAAAAAAGGTGAAAAAAGTTAAACATTTGTGAGTCGAGCAAGGCCGAATACCTGTTAGTGTAATTCTTACAGATAATCTATTTTGCAGTTTTTTTCGGAGACATGTTATCAGTCGGAATGGAAGCTTTTTTGAAGTGATAACCTTGCGCAAGTCTTTTTTCTTGAAATGGGATTGAAAAACAAAAATTGAAAGCGTCAAATATCGCTTTTCTCTTGTTAGTACTGAAGACAAAGATAATTAAAGTGTAAAATGTAGTAAAAACAACAACAACATTCACAATTCAAGTATTTCCCACCAAATATCTTAATATCTTAATATCGTATAATGGCACGGTATCAAGAGTTTTTGCATTTTTGGTCGACTTCTTTTACGAAATCTTAGTTAACATCAATGAATGTACCTTATATGAAGCGTTTTCTACGGAACTCGGCAGGACTTACCATTTCTTACAGCTTTCGTTGAACCAGGGAATACGAAAATGAGAAGAAAGGAAGCCAAAAAAATGAATTTCATGACTTCAGCATGGTGAAACAAGTCATCCAAGTATTGACAGAAAAAGACACCTTGCACGGGTTGTTAATTAATGATGTCATACAAAACAATCACATTCATTTATTTCATTATCTAGTGTGAAATGATTCTAATTGCTGCGAGAAGCGATATTAATCTCGCAGATGCGGTCTCCCTGTGGAATCCATATAATTAACGGTGGTGAATAAAGATTTTACGATTTCGTTCTCTCGGAGACGATTTTTGGTGCCTTAGTTATTGTGGTCTGCGGTGACTTCATATCATTATTACTTAAGGGCGATGTTACACGAGACGATTTGCAACGACGATTTTTCGCGACACGCCGTTGCGCAAAAGGTTCATACCATGTAACATGCCAGATGGAACTTTTTTTTTTTTTTGCGTAATTCGACTTCAGGCAACACGTTGCGAGATGGTGATCTTAAGTCAAAACCTTTCAACTCAAAATAACGAATTTTTCGCAGCGTTGTCTCGTGTGACATCGCCTTAAGGTTCGTGCGCGCGCCGTCTTTCTTGGGAGCATCGTGAAGTATCGAGGATATAGATGCCAAAACGATGGCGCGCACAAGTTTTCGAAAAAGTACAAACAAGTACTTGACTTAGTTTTCAAAACGGTTTTTCGTGTAGTTAAAGAATATAAAACGGCGCGCGTGTCTATATACTGTGATATAAACACGCTGGGAGCTGTAGAGCAAGACAGAAGTCGTAGAGAAACACGAGGCGACAATATTTTACGACAATAAGCTGATGAAATTGAAATTTTCCCAACTTAGTATCAAAAACAAGGCTTGTACGCATGACAAAAGTTTCATTGACAGCAACCAAATTCCTTAGTACGGAAATGGAATTTAAAGAGGCAAAATCATTGAAAACTCTTTCAAAATCAAGGCGAGAAATGTTCTGAAATGTTAATAAAACTACTGCAAAGTCGAAGATGTACTGAAAATGAATTGTAGACGTGTTTTTATAAATTAAACAGATGAGGTAAGGTTTGAACAGGAAATCTTTAAGCTCGTGGTGTATGCTTTGGCTGATGTACACAAGCTACAAGCACTGTAAGTTTATTTATTTTACAAGAATTTAAAAAGCTTGGAGAAAAAACTGCGAAATAGCTTTCTTTTCTGAGCTCTCGCTGTCTTTTTCTACTTCATCTACAACAGTAAAGAGTGACATAAGCCGACACACATTCCTAATAGTATTTAAAGACCTTGTGAATTGTTTGGAGGATTTTTGAGCTTTACATTTCACTTATTTTTCGTTTAATGAATTGTTTCCTAGGAAATTAAAGTCTTCGAAACAAAATTACGGCTCTACTTTAACATTCAAATCATTTTCTTCCGTGATTTTTCGGTTTTTTTTCCCTCAAAAGGTTGAGCGTGTCTCTGTCCTCTGATATAAACACGGTAGTCAGCCAATCAGAGCGCGCGTAGTATCTCAAATATTTTATAATCATTTATATCAATATCTCAATAGAAATCATTCTAATTCATACCACTAAAATTGATCATGGAAAACTATAACTTTCTTTTAATGTAGCGTTGCTATGAACTGACCTTTGTATGGGACCTGTGTCCTGTTGGTCAGACCCTAAACCGATCGAGTAGCCCATTGGATTTTTTTTTTTCATTTTCTGTGAATTATTTTTGAAGCTGTTATTTGTACTGTAAGTTTGTATTTTGATATCTGCGTATTTAAGCTCTCATGGTTGTGAAGTTGATAAATATTATTACGCGCGATCAGTTTATAAGCTGTTTTCTTACGACCCATAAAGCATTTTGATTTGGGTCCTGATTTGCATCAAATTTGAGGGGCTTTCTGCATAAATACGATAGCTTGCACAGTGAAGGATAACAAGTTATTGTATTTATGCAGAAAGCCCCTCAAAGTCGAGAATAAGAAACCAGTGAATAAGAAAATTGATTCTTGTATGACTTTGGCCAAGCTCAGACGTTGAAGTTTTGGCGCGTCGATTCTAATTACCTTTTTAGGTGGAGCGCTGTTTTCTCTTAAACTAGTAGAAGTATGTGGACCAAACTTAGCACACATCGTTTCCTGGCGCTAAGCAAAAGAGCTTATGTATTATATTGTAGTTCTCGGCGTTTTCTTAGCCGCTGGCCTCAACGATGCGGCAAACGTTTGACGTCTGAACTGGACCTTATATGATCTTTCATATAGTGATGTAGCAAGTATCAGTGTATGAGGCATAAGAATTCCATTACCCGTTGTTTCAAGACCTTCCAAAGCCTAAGGAGCCACTTTAAACAAAATTAATTCAGCTAGAATGGTATTCAGTTGAAAATATATCGTTTATTCCTTCAGGACCAGAGGTTAATTATTATAAGTAATAGCATGAGCTGAGAGTGAACATAAAAGAGTTAAGGAAGAAAAGAATGAAAGGAAGAAAACGAGAGGAGGAAAAATAGGGAAGAAAAGGATAAAGAATGAAACAGATAGAAAATGAAAACGAAGGAAGGGAAAAAGAAAAAGAAAGAAAGAAAGAAAGAAAGAAAGAAAAAAAAAAGAAATAGGAAATATGATTAGGAAGAAATAAAGGAACTTAGCTGAGAAAGAAATAAGAAAAGAAAGGAAGTGGAACATACAAGTGTTACATTGTCTGTTTGTTTTTTACACAACTGACGTAGCGAAGATCAAAGTTGCTGAAAGGAAAAGTAGTTTCCAGAAAGCTTGAGACCTCAGAGTCGATCCACTGCCCCCAAGAAAATTAAGATCTGAAATAACAAAAGCAAATCCGAAGATGAGAACAATCTTTTAAATTGTGCAACAAAAGGCTAATGAAACCAAGCCACTGAGTGTTTTATAATAATAATAATAATAATGATAATAATAAAATCTCTATTTATATAGCGCAAAATTTCATGGAATGTTCAAGTGCACTTTACAATAAGAAAGTTAAATTAAATAAAATTAATAAAAAGTTAAATTAGATGAATAGAATGAGTCACATCTTCTTAAAGCACATGGGAGATTGTTCCATAATGTTGCAGCAGCTACAGTGAACGATCAGTCACCAAGTGTCTTCTTAGACTTGATAGAAGGGACTTGAATGCAGTTGGAGCTTGAGGACCGTAGGCTGTAGCGAGTATTGTCGTAGGGGCGCACCAGGTCGTTGAGGTACATAGGTACAGGTCTTTGAAACGTGGGTGGACATGGATAGATTAGAATCAAACCAGACCCATCGGTTACGTGCTTTTGTGGAAGGGGAAATGGCTGAACTCCCAATGGTGACACTGTCGATGGTAACCTTATCCAGTTGATGTTTAGTTCCGATGATAAGAAACTCAGTTTTACTATCGTTTACCTTGAGACGATCACATAACATCCATCTTCCAATGTCAGTTACAGTTTGCTCGTGTAAATGATAAACAGGATAGGTCCTAAGCAAGAACTTTGTGGTACACCACTTGAAAGAAGAAACTGGTCAGAGAGAGAGTGCCATTGATCGAAATTTGCTGAGATCTTCCTGAGAGATATAAATTTAGCCAGTCCAGGGCCTTCCCACAGACACCAAAGGTGGTTTTCAGACGTTGAAGTATTATGGCATGGTCAACCGTGTCAAAAGCGGCACTAAGATCTAAGAATAGTAGGAGAGTAACGCATTGGTTATTCATATTGAGTAGAATGTCATTCATGATTTTGATGATTGCCGTTTCCGTGCTGTGATGTTTACGGTATGCGGATTGTTGAACAGGATAGAGGTTATTAACAACCATATGGTCGTGGAGTTGTGACACAGCGACTCTTTCAGTTAATTTTGACACAAATGCAAGGTTGCTAACAGGTCTGTAGTTCTCATAGATAGCACTTAATCCATCTTTTTTCAGACGTGGCATGACTACAGCGTTTTTCCATGGTTTAGGGAAACTTCCCGTCTGTAGAGAGGAATTGATCATTCTTGTGAGAATGGGCACCAAAGGGTCTAAGCAGTTTTTAAGCAAACTAGTAGGAATAGGGTCCAGTATGCATGACTTGGAAGGCGCTTTGCTGACCAGATCTCTTACTGTCTCATCATCAACAATGTTAAATGAAGAAAATTGACAGTCGGATGCTACATGCTGGTTAACATCATGACTGTTTAAGGAAGTGTGGATCTTTTCAATCTTTGAAATAAAATATTTCCCAAAGTTGTTGGCAAGTTCGTGGTCATCATCATTCTGAGGTAGCGGCATGATAGTAGACGGTTTAAGTAACTTCGCAGTGGCCTGAAATAACTTCTTCTGATTATCACTGTTTTCATCAATAAAGGCGGTATAGAACTCTCGACGTGCCTTGTTCTTAAGAAATGTTGTGTGATTTTTCTTTGCTTTGAATTCAGCATAGTTAACATCAGATTGAGACGTTCTCCACCTTCGCTCCGCTTTTCTTCTCTCACACTTAGCAAGATTGATTTCATTGTTGAACCAGGGTGCTTTGGGGCGAATAGTTCCTATCTTTGTTATCACTGGCGCATGTTTATCTAGGATCGAAGATAGTGTTGAGTTGTAACAACAGACAAGTTCCACGAGTGCATCTGGGGTGTTAGTCAGGAGATCAGAGGTAATTATGTCTTCCTGAAAGGACTTCAAATCAATGGATTTCAATTTTCTGTACGATATACGATCTTGTGATGCTCTTGGTTTTGGCACATTAAGGTTACATGATACAGCACAATGATCAGACACAAATTGATCTGTCAGTGGTTGATTAGTGATAAGGGAGCTGAAACTTCGCGTTATGATGAGATCCAAAATATGACCATGTACATGAGTAGGCGTGGTAACATGCTGCACAAGGGACATGGAGTCAAGTAACTCCAGTAGATGACGGGCATCAGCATCACTCTCATTGTCAACATGAATATCAAAGTCTTCAGTAATCAGCAATTCTTCAGGACAAAGGATAACAGATTCTAAGTAGTCAGAAAATTCATGTAGAGACGAGATGAACTTCAGAGTATGGAGGTCGGTAGATTATTACTACGCGTAGATTAAGTCCAGAAAGAGAAACAATCCACTCGGAGAATTCAAATGAACACTTCTCGCCACCGTCAATCTTTGCCAATCTTAGAGATTGTTTACACAATAAAGCCGTGCCGCCACCAGGTCGTCCAGTACGAGGCACATCTAGAAGGGTGTAACTAGGCGGAGTTGAGTTGAATTGGTTTGGTTTGGTTTGATTTGAGTTGGGTTGGGTTGGGTTGGGTTGGGACCCTTACACCTACTCACCAGCGCAGTAGAAGCCATCTCCATCAAATCCTTTCTTACATTTACATTTGTAAGACCCAGGAGTGTTCTTACACACAGCGTTTCCATGACAATGACGTTTAGTTGAGCTGCATTCATCGATATCTGCAAACAACATGATGTTACATACTTGCAAACCACCACTCTTAAAATCCAGATTTTCATTTGATATATTGCATTAGATAACTAAAGACATATTGGAAAAAGAGAAAAATCTTTTGTGACTAGTACTTATGGAGTCCCTGTGGTTTTGGCGGGAACTTTCGTGGCAAAATGCGCGCACATATTCCACCACAGCTAATGATGATTTTGAACTACTACTGTACTATACGTGGTTCACAGTACCTTCACATTTGTGAGTCTTGCGGTCGAAAAGATATCCTTTCTTACAATGACATTTGAACGAACCAGGAGTATTGACACACGCGGCACTTTTGTCACAAGGGCTCTTCTCACATTCATTGGCATCTGAAAGAAAAGGATCACCATCATCATCATCACCATAATCATTACCATCAGGATACGGATACAGGATTTTGTTCAGGCAAGGGCGCAAGTCAGCCGAGAGGGGTGCAACCCTCAGAATCAAAGAAAGAAAACATTATTTCGTATAGGTATCTTCTAAATAGGGAGACAAATTTCCCCCGGGGAAACTCTTGCAAATTGGTGGAAAGCGTGCTGAAGCGTGTTGTTCTCTAGCGTCGGTGTAATGTTTTCCCATTCCAGAGCACGCGTCATTCTCTTGAGAATAAAATCCTTTGAATTGTATCCATATTCATGTGTTGTCTGATGCGCAACTGCTAAACAAAGAAATGATACCCTAGAGAATGACAAGTGGTCTGAAATAGGAAAACATTACACCCAAGCTGAACAGGTTTACTAGGAATGGGACTATTCTATTACCAACCTGTACAAGTGTTTCCATCTCCAGTGAACCCTGCCTGACAAGTACATTTATAGCTGCCAGGCGAGTTAGTACAATCTGAATATTTGCTCTTGCATTTACTGGTACCATCATCAAGGTTACATTCGTCAATATCTACACATTTACGTCCGTCGCCTTTGTAACCATGGTTACATTGACAAGTGAAAGAGCCGTCGGTGTTGGTGCAACGAGCATGTGGGGAACACGGAGAATTCGAACATTCATCGATATCTTTGCATATGAATGTACTGCTATTCAGCTGCTGAAATCCTGTAAAAACAGTACAAAACATTTACCACTCATACGATAATCATTCTTATGGAAAGCCATTTCAGTGTTAAGGCATGTCTTACCGTGTAAGTGTTGTAAGTCAGTACCGTACGTTTCCCACTCATACGATAATCATTCTTATGGAAAGCCATTTCAGTTTTATGGCATGTCTTACCGTGTAAGTGTTGTAAGCCGGTCAGTACCGTACGTTTCCCACTCATACGATAATCATTCTTATGGAAAGCCATTTCAGTGTTAAGACATTTCGTACCGTGTGAGTGTTGTAAGTCAATACCGTACGTTTTCCACCCAAACGATAACAATTCTAACTAGAAGCCATTTCAGTGTTAAAGAATTTCGTACCGTGTAACTCATGCGATAAATTCTTATTGGAAGCCATTTCAATGTTACGGCATGTCGCACCGTGTACGTGCTGTAAGTCATTACCGTATGTTTCCCACTCATACGATACTGAACTATTCTTACGGGAAGCCATTCCAATATCGTATAGTAAGTGTAAGTTCTGTAAGTCAATCCCATGAAAATCGCGATAATAGTGTTCAGTACTTCAATCACTTACCTTTCTTACAGTTACAATTGTATGATCCAGGAATATTTTTGCAATCTGCGAATGGTCCACAAGTATTATTTTTGCATTCGTCAATGTCTACAAGTAAAAGTTAGGATTATTTCGTTTAGTCATATGAAAAGCTACAAAGATAAGGCCAACAAAGATTATGGATAAATATACTTTAAATGTCCCAAACGCGCGCTTGACAACAACTAATTCACTTGAGGTATTTTACCAATTACATTTTTAACTTCTGTGAACTCGAACATGTAACATTACAGGCTGCCAAAGTCAGTGAGGTGTTACACTGGAACGCGATCTCAGCAACTTGAAGTGACTTGAAAAATATGCCTTAAAATTGCGAGAAAGATATGCCTTAAATTCACTGTCGCTCGGCCGGAGCATCCATTACACGGGGACACATACACAAGAGACCCTTGTGATGTTCACTTTGTTCTTTGTGTGGTGGATGCTCTGGATGAGTGATAGTGACTAATTGTCACTACATGGCTACTACTTGTTTGTGTCTTGTTTTGCATTTGTTTCAATGGTTTTAATGCGTTTGCTCTATTATTATTTTATTACTCATTGTAACTTCTCAATTATTAATTATTTATCTTATTATATAAACATGTTATGTACAGTTGATGTGATATTTTACAATTTTTATCAACTAATAAAGATGTAGAAAGTGGCGTTGCATGCAAGACAAATTGCTGGGAAAATTACACAGTGTAAAAGGACCTTCAGTTAAAGCTGCAGTATTTGTCATGATTTTTTTTTGTTGGATACAGAATGTTTTCCATGATCTCAGCTTTATAGGTTTTTGATGACTAACTTGATTAAAATAAATGAAAATATTACCTGAACATTTGAAATGTTTTTCACCGGGTTGGAAAATTTTGCTCAAGCCCGATCCTTGAAATCCGCTCTTGCATCTACATGTGTACTTGCCTAGCGTCTTGCCTTCCTTGTTGCACTCGGCGTTCTGTTTTTCAACACATTTATTCTGAAGTTTGCATACAGACCCTAAAACAAGAAAAAAGTATCAGAGCAAAGTGGTGTAACCGTAGTCGTGTCGTGTCGTGTCGTGTCGTGTCGTGTCGTTTCGTGTCGTGTCGTGTCGTGTCGTGTCGTGTCGTGTCGTGTCGTGTCGTGTCGTGTCGTGTCGTGTCGTGTCGTGTCGTGTCGTGTCGTGTCGTGTCGTGTCGTGTCGTGTCGTGTCGTGTCGTGTCGTGTCGTGTCGTGTCGTGTCGTGTCGTGTCGTGTCGTGTCGTGTCGTGTCGTGTCGTGTCGTGTCGTGTCGTGTTGAGCCACATTCACACCAACTGACCTTGGTATTTATTAACTGAGCTATCGTGTTTCCTTCGTCCTTTGACTGCCATTTTTATACAGGGTTAAAACTACATCCTCAAAGTAGTTTAGTTAAAGAAGCTTTAAAAGTTGTTTAGTTAGGCGTACAGGCTGTGTAGAAGGGCACTAGTTCAACTAAACAACCTTTAAACATGTTTAAAGGTCCGGTGTGAATTGGGTATTGGTTTTACGCTGCGATAAACATGGTATGCGTATGGTGATGGAATGAAATGTGTATATGATCGTACCATACTGTCAAATGTGCTACTAGTGGTGTATGACTAATCAGAGTGCAGGATTTGTGATGGAGCATTAGTATAGTTTGAGACTAATGCCGATTAACCTGTCACTAAAGTTTGCCTAAGCGTGTATCAAACTCACCTTCCATTCGTAGTTTATCAATCGATATGATATATGGAGGGTCTTTAACTCCTGTAACAGAATGAAAACTACAATTCAACAATCCTATTCGTAATGTTTTTTTTGTTGGCGATCTAGAATACCGAGCGTGCACACAGGAAGCCCAATTAAGATAAAAGTGATAGACGACAATAATATCTTCAAAATATATCATTACTGGGTATCCTGTGGCAGACTAGTTTAAAAATGCGTTTGGTATTTTCTTTGTAATTCCTTCTCGACAAAATAATTGGTTTCAGTGTGAATAACAAATTAGCTGGATCTTGTCACGACCCGGAGAGACACTGTTTGTTAGCGGGAAAATTATGACTTTCAACTCTCTCAGAATTTCACTAGGCAGAATTGTGTATAAATATGTACATTAATCAGAAAAAAGCCATATATGCTGTAGTCTTAGAAAATAAAGACATTTTTATGAATATTCCATCCTTGATGCTATCGATTAAGAGCGTCATTAAAATATTTATCTAATCTGTAGTATTGAAATCACGCTCGTTTACAAGTACGTATGAGGTTGCGCTTGAGGCTAGAAAATGAGAGTTTTTCTTAGCATTTTCCTGTTAGTCATATCTCTAAGATAGTTTTGGTTTGCACTTACTTCGATAGCCATTGACTTCCACAGCAATGCATGGGTGTGTGTGGTAGCTAACAGAGTGAAAGCGAATGTAACGGTAAGGTTTCTCAACCAGGTTGACGAAATGGGTGACAAAGTCAGCAGGATAATCTCGTTTAAATATCTGAAACGTAATAAAATGAAATGAATAAGAAAGATAAAAGAAAGATAGGTATGACTTTGGATTCCATACACAGTGAAAGCCCGCCTAGGCCTACTCTGGAGCCCAATGTCGCCTCGACATAATGCAACATTAGACGTCCTTATGGACGCCCGCTTAATAAGGACAATTGTTTATGATGGATAGTTCTATAGGTCCCGATTTCACATCTTGGATTCAAGATATCAACTTCATG
The DNA here is from genome assembly GCA_964019055.1 of Anthopleura xanthogrammica. Classification (NCBI taxonomy): domain Eukaryota; kingdom Metazoa; phylum Cnidaria; class Anthozoa; order Actiniaria; family Actiniidae; genus Anthopleura; species Anthopleura xanthogrammica. The sequence goes on from OZ025224.1 coordinate 6,846,562, forward strand.
GATTCCAGATTGAAACTTCTTGGATTCCAGATTGCACGTCTTGGATTCCAGATTGCACGTCTTGGATTCCAGATTGCACGTCTTGGATTCCAGATTGCACGTCTTGGATTCCAGATTGCACGTCTTGAATTCCAGATTGCACGTCTTGGATTCCAGATTGCACATCTTGGATTCCAGATTGCACGTCTTGGATTCCAGATTGCACGTCTTGGATTCCAGATTGCACATCTTGGATTCCAGATTGCACGTCTTGGATTCCAGATTACACATCTTGGATTCCAGATTGCACATCTTGGATTCCAGATTGCACGTCTTGGATTCCAGATTGCACGTCTTGGATTCCAGATTGCACATCTTGGATTCCAGATTGCACGTCTTGGATTCCAGATTGCACGTCTTGGATTCCAGATTGCACATCTTGGATTCCAGATTGCACGTCTTGGATTCCAGATTGCACGTCTTGGATTCCAGATTGCACATCTTGGATTCCAGATTGCACGTCTTGGATTCCAGATTGCACATCTTGTATTTAAGATCAGTTATTTTAAACTTGACTAACCTTTTTGTTGTTGTTTTCCATCAGGTGATGCCATGTTTTTTCATCTCGCGATACTGCTAAAGTAAATGCTGTAATGAATTCTCTTTTATCATACGACTTTGTGGTCACGCTACAAATGTAGGAATTTTCCTGAAGATCAACTTGAAGCCATGGATTTTTCTTATCATTGTCAGCAGAACACCAAATAACATGATTGTTCAACCGTGCGTGATTTGGATTATATAACTGACCATACATACTGCTCGCGGTGAACGCTTGAGAAGGCAATAAACTGTAGACATAGCCGTCAGTAAAACCAAGCTGTGTAGATTTATTTTCGCATACTAGAAGTTGGAATTGAAATTGAATTACAAAAACAAAGCCAACAAGCCAACAAGCCAACAAGCCAACAAGCCAACAAGCCAACAAGCCAACAAGCCAACAAGCCAACAAGCCAACAAGCCAACAAGCCAACAAGCCAACAAGCCAACAAGCCAACAAGCCAACAAGCCAACAAGCCAACAAGCCAACAAGCCAACAAGCCAACAAGCCAACAAGCCAACAAGCCAACAAGCCAACAAGCCAACAAGCCAACAAGCCAACAAGCCAACAAGCCAACAAGCCAACAAGCCAACAAGCCAACAAGCCAACAAGCCAACAAGCCAACAAGCCAACAAGCCAACAAGCCAACAAGCCAACAAGCCAACAAGCCAACAAGCCAACAAGCCAACAAGCCAACAAGCCAACAAGCCAACAAGCCAACAAGCCAACAAGCCAACAAGCCAACAAGCCAACAAGCCAACAAGCCAACAAGCCAACAAGCCAACAAGCCAACAAGCCAACAAGCCAACAAGCCAACAAGCCAACAAGCCAACAAGCCAACAAGCCAATTATGGGATACTGAAGGGGCAAACATGAAAATATTTATAAAGCATAGAGTGGCGGGGTTACTTACTCAAATAATTTTACGTTTTTATGTTTCACATATAGCTCCACCTACAAGCATTGAAATTCAATTGGTTTTTATATGTGCTTCTCAGTGGATAACGTTAACTTATATAAAAAGACACTCTGACAGCTGTGCATACTATAAATGTTCCAATAATTGCCCCCTCGGCATCCCATAATGTCTTACTTAAAATAATAGATTTCAAGATGGCCGCCGTATCGGTAAAAAGGTCTATAGTACCTGGTTTGACTTCATAGTTGTCACCAGATTTCTTCGTAACCCTAGCAGGTATATATATTTCCTGCGCAAAGCTGTTACGTCCTATATCTTTAGCCAAAACCCTGACTCCTGGCTTCACTCCATCTTTCAGCGGTGGTTTATTAATGATAACATCTTCACGTTTAAATTCCAGATCTTTGCCATAACGACGAGGCTCTAGATAGATCGTGCTTCCTTTTTGCCCGTGAAAGATGGCATGCGGATAAGCATAGTAGTCATCGTTCCTCTTTAGTTTTAAGATTACGTCCTCACCTAAAGATCGGTAGATGAAAACGATATAAATGTAATAGTACAGTTTATTAAGTTTTTTTTCAATTCAAAGTTTATAGGTTCTAAATAATAATTTTCTTTCAAGCGAGAAATACACGTTGGGATTTTTCGGTCCGATTCATCGTCCATACACCATCGGGAATCAAATCGTGCGTGTAGTTTAGGGCCCAATTCAAGCCCGAACACATACGGTGATTCTACAACCATTTACTTAATATTACAACTAAAATCAAATATTTTTATGTAAGATACAAGAGAAAGAATTCTTTTAACCAAAGTTCTTGAAACCTCACTATTGTGAAGTATATTCCAACACAAAAAAATCCGAAAAAAAATTGAGAATTAAAAAAAAAAGGTGAAAAAAGTTAAACATTTGTGAGTCGAGCAAGGCCGAATGCCTGTTAGTGTAATTCTTACAGATAATCTATTTTGCAGTTTTTTTCGGGACATGTTATCAGTCGGAATGGAAGCTTTTTTGAAGTGATAACCTTGCGCAAGTCTTTTTTCTTGAAATGGGATTGAAAAACAAAAATTGAATGCGTCAAATATCGCTTTTCTCTTGTTAGTACTGAAGACAAAGATAATCAAAGTGTAAAATGTAGTAAAACAACAACAACATTCACAATTCAAGTATTTCCCACCAAATATCTTAATATCTTAATATCGTATAATGGCACCGTATCAAGAGTTTTTGCATTTTTTTGTCGACTTCTTTTACGAAATCTTAGTTAACATCAATGAATGTACCTTATGTGAAGTGTTTTCTACGGAACTCGGCAGGACTTACCATTTCTTACAGCTTTCGTTGAACCAGGGAATACGAAAATGAGTAGAACGGAAGCCAAAAAAATGAATTTCATGACTTCAGCATGGTAAAACAAGTCATCCAAGTATTGACAGAAAAAGACACCTTGCACGGGTTGTTAATTAATGATGTCATACAAAACAATCACATTCATTTATTTCATTATCTAGTGTGAAATGATTCTAATTGCTGCGAGAAGCGATATTAATCTCGCAGATGCGGTCTCCCTGTGGAATCCATATAATTAACGGTGGTGAATAAAGATTTTACGATTTCGTTCTCTCGGAGACGATTTTTGGTGCCTTAGTTATTGTGGTCTGCGGTGACTTCATATCATTATTACTTAAGGGCGATGTTGCACGAGACGATTTGCAACGACGATTTTTCGCGACACGCCGTTGCGCAAAAGGTTCATACCATGTAACATGCCAGATGGAACTTTTTTTTTTTTGCGTCATTCGACTTCAGGCAACACGTTGCGAGATGATGATCTTAAGTCAAAACCTTTCAACTCAAAATAACGAATTTTTCGCAGCGTTGTCTCGTGTGACATCGCCTTAAGGTTCGTGCGCGCGCCGTCTTTCTTAGGAGCATCGTGAAGTATCCAGGATATAGATGCCAAAACGATGGCGCGCACAAGTTTTCGAAAAAGTACAAACAAGTACTTGACTTAGTTTTCAAAACGGTTTTTCGTGTAGGTAAGGAATATAAAACGGCGCGCGTGTCTATATACTGTGATATAAACACGCTGGGAGCTGTAGAGCAAGAGAGAAGTCGTAGAGAAACACGAGGAGACAATATTTTACGACAATAAGCTGATGAATTGAAATTCTCCCAACTTAGTATCAAAAACAAGGCTTGTACGCATGACAAAAGTTTCATTGACAGCAACCAAATTCCTTAGTACGGAAATGGAATTTAAAGAGGCAAAATCATTGAAAACTCTTTCAAAATCAAGGCGAGAAATGTTCTGAAATGTTAATAAAACTACTGCAAAGTCGAAGATGTACTGAAAATGAATTGTAGACGTGTTTTTATAAATTAAACAGATGAGGTAAGGTTTGAACAGGAAATCTTTAAGCTCGTGGTGTATGCTTTGGCTGATGTACACAAGCTACAAGCACTGTAAGTTTATTTATTTTACAAGAATTTAAAAAGCTTGGAGAAAAAACTGCGAAATAGCTTTCTTTTCTGAGCTCTCGCTGTCTTTTTCTACTTCATCTACAACAGTAAAGAGTGACATAAGCCGACACACATTCCTAATAGTATTTAAAGACCTTGTGAATTGTTTGGAGGATTTTTGAGCTTTACATTTCACTTATTTTTCGTTTAATGAATTGTTTCCTAGGAAATTAAAGTCTTCGAAACAAAATTACGGCTCTACTTTAACATTCAAATCATTTTCTTCCGTGATTTTTCGGTTTTTTTTCCCTCAAAAGGTTGAGCGTGTCTCTGTCCTCTCATATAAACACGGTAGTCAGCCAATCAGAGCGCGTGTAGTATCTCAAATATGTTATAATCATTTATATCAATATCTCAATAGAAATCATTCTAATTCATACCACTAAAATTGATCATGGAAAACTATAACTTTCTTTTAATGTAGCGTTGCTATGAACTGACCTTTGTATGGGACCTGTGTCCTGTTGGTCAGACCCTAAACCGATCGAGTAGCCCATTGGATTTTTTTTTTCATTTTCTGTGAATTATTTTTGAAGCTGTTATTTGTACTGTAAGTTTGTATTTTGATATCTGCGTATTTAAGCTCTCATGGTTGTGAAGTTGATAAATATTATTACGCGCGATCAGTTTATAAGCTGTTTTCTTACGACCCATAAAGCATTTTGATTTGGGTCCTGATTTGCATCAAATTTGAGGGGCTTTCTGCATAAATACGATAGCTTGCACAGTGAAGGATAACAAGTTATTGTATTTATGCAGAAAGCCCCTCAAAGTCGAGAATAAGAAACCAGTGAATAAGAAAATTGATTCTTGTATGACTTTGGCCAAGCTCAGACGTTGAACTTTTGGCGCGTCGATTCTTAATTACCTTTTTAGGTGGAGCGCTGTTTTCTCTTAAACTAGTAGAAGTATGTGGACCAAACTTAGCACACATCGTTTCCTGGCGCTAAGCAAAAGAGCTTATGTATTATATTGTAGTTCTCGGCGTTTTCTTAGCCGCTGGCCTCAACGATGCGGCAAACGTTTGACGTCTGAACTGGACCTTATATGATCTTTCATATAGTGATGTAGCAAGTATCAGTGTATGAGGCATAAGAATTCCATTACCCGTTGTTTCAAGACCTTCCAAAGCCTAAGGAGCCACTTTAAACAAAATTAATTCAGCTAGAATGGTATTCAGTTGAAAATATATCGTTTATTCCTTCAGGACCAGAGGTTAATTATTATAAGTAATAGCATGAGCTGAGAGTGAACATAAAAGAGTTAAGGAAGAAAAGAATGAAAGGAAGAAAGCGAGAGGAGGAAAAATAGGGAAGAAAAGGATAAAGAATGAAACAGATAGAAAATGAAAACGAAGGAAGGGAAAAAGAAAAAGAAAGAAAGAAAGAAAGAAAGAAAGAAAAAAAAAAGAAATAGGAAATATGATTAGGAAGAAATAAAGGAATTTAGCTGAGAAAGAAATAAGAAAAGAAAGGAAGTGGAACATACAAGTGTTACATTGTCTGTTTGTTTTTTACACAACTGACGTAGCGAAGATCAAAGTTGCTGAAAGGAAAAGTAGTTTCCAGAAAGCTTGAGACCTCAGAGTCGATCCACTGCCCCCAAGAAAATTAAGATCTGAAATAACAAAAGCAAATCCGCAGATGAGAACAATCTTTTAAGTTGTTCAACAAAAGGCTAATGAAACCAAGCCACTGAGTGTTTTATAATAATAATAATAATAATAATGATAATAATAAAATCTCTATTTATATAGCGCAAAATTTCATGGAATGTTCAAGTGCACTTTACAATAAGAAAGTTAAATTAAATAAAATTAATAAAAAGTTAAATTAGATGAATAGAATGAGTCACATCTTCTTAAAGCACATGGGAGATTGTTCCAGCTACAGTGAACGATCAGTCACCAAGTGTCTTCTTAGACTTGATAGAAGGGACTTGAATGCAGTTGGAGCTTAAGGACCGTAGGCTGTAGCGAGTATTGTCGTAGGGGCGCACCAGGTCGTTGAGGTACATAGGTACAGGTCTTTGAAACGTGGGTGGACATGGATAGATTAGAATCAAACCAGACCCATCGGTTACGTGCTTTTGTGGAAGGGGAAATGGCTGAACTCCCAATGGTGACACTGTCGATGGTAACCTTATCCAGTTGATGTTTAGTTCCGATGATAAGAAACTCAGTTTTACTATCGTTTACCTTGAGACGATCACATAACATCCATCTTCCAATGTCAGTTACAGTTTGCTCGTGTAAATGATAAACAGGATAGGTCCTAAGCAAGAACTTTGTGGTACACCACATGAAAGAAGAAACTGGTCAGAGAGAGTGCCATTGATCGAAATTTGCTGAGATCTTCCTGAGAGATATAAATTTAGCCAGTCCAGGGCCTTCCCACAGACACCAAAGGTGGTTTTCAGACGTTGAAGTATTATGGCATGGTCAACCGTGTCAAAAGCGGCACTAAGATCTAAGAATAGTAGGAGAGTAACGCATTGGTTATTCATATTGAGTAGAATGTCATTCATGATTTTGATGATTGCCGTTTCCGTGCTGTGATGTTTACGGTATGCGGATTGTTGAACAGGATAGAGGTTATTAACAACCATATGGTCGTGGAGTTGTGACACAGCGACTCTTTCAGTTAATTTTGACACAAATGCAAGGTTGCTAACAGGTCTGTAGTTCTCATAGATAGCACTTAATCCATCTTTTTTCAGACGTGGCATGACTACAGCGTTTTTCCATGGTTTAGGGAAACTTCCCGTCTGTAGAGAGGAATTGATCATTCTTGTGAGAATGGGCACCAAAGGGTCTAAGCAGTTTTTAAGCAAACTAGTAGGAATAGGGTCCAGTATGCATGACTTGGAAGGCGCTTTGCTGACCAGATCTCTTACTGTCTCATCATCAACAATGTTAAATGAAGAAAATTGACAGTCGGATGCTACATGCTGGTTAACATCATGACTGTTTAAGGAAGTGTGGATCTTTTCAATCTTTGAAATAAAATATTTCCCAAAGTTGTTGGCAAGTTCGTGGTCATCATCATTCTGAGGTAGCGGCATGATAGTAGACGGTTTAAGTAACTTCGCAGTGGCCTGAAATAACTTCTTCTGATTATCACTGTTTTCATCAATAAAGGCGGTATAGAACTCTCGACGTGCCTTGTTCTTAAGAAATGTTGTGTGATTTTTCTTTGCTTTGAATTCAGCATAGTTAACATCAGATTGAGACGTTCTCCACCTTCGCTCCGCTTTTCTTCTCTCACACTTAGCAAGATTGATTTCATTGTTGAACCAGGGTGCTTTGGGGCGAATAGTTCCTATCTTTGTTATCACTGGCGCATGTTTATCTAGGATCGAAGATAGTGTTGAGTTGTAACAACAGACGAGTTCCACGAGTGCATCTGAGGTGTTAGTCAGGAGATCAGAGGTAATTATGTCTTCCTGAAAGGACTTCAAATCAATGGATTTCAATTTTCTGTACGATATACGATCTTGTGATGCTCTTGGTTTTGGCACATTAAGGTTACATGATACAGCACAATGATCAGACACAAATTGATCTGTCAGTGGTTGATTAGTGATAAGGGAGCTGAAACTTCGCGTTATGATGAGATCCAAAATATGACCATGTACATGAGTAGGCGTGGTAACATGCTGCACAAGGGACATGGAGTCAAGTAACTCCAGTAGATGACGGGCATCAGCATCACTCTCATTGTCAACATGAATATCAAAGTCTTCAGTAATCAGCAATTCTTCAGGACAAAGGATAACAGATTCTAAGTAGTCAGAAAATTCATGTAGAGACGGGATGAACTTCAGAGTATGGAGGTCGGTAGATTATTACTACGCGTAGATTAAGTCCAGAAAGAGAAACAATCCACTCGGAGAATTCAAATGAACACTTCTCGCCACCGTCAATCTTTGCCAATCTTAGAGATTGTTTACACAATAAAGACGTGCCGCCACCAGGTCGTCCAGTACGAGGCACATCTAGAAGGGTGTAACTAGGCGGAGTTGAGTTGAATTGGTTTGGTTTGGTTTGATTTGAGTTGGTTTGATTTGGGTTGGGTTGGGTTGGGTTGGGTTGGGTTGGGTTGGGTTGGGTTGGGTTGGGTTGGGTTGGGTTGGGTTGGGTTGGGTTGGGTTGGGTTGGGTTGGGTTGGGTTGGGTTGGGTTGGGTTGGGTTGGGTTGGGTTGGGTTGGGTTGGGTTGGGTTGGGTTGGGTTGGGTTGGGTTGGGTTGGGTTGGGTTGGGTTGGGTTGGGTTGGGTTGGGTTGGGTTGGGTTGGGTTGGGTTGGGTTGGGTTGGGTTGGGTTGGGTTGGGTTGGGTTGGGTTGGGTTGGGTTGGGTTGGGTTGGGTTGGGTTGGGTTGGGTTGGGTTGGGTTGGGTTGGGTTGGGTTGGGTTGGGTTGGGTTGGGTTGGGTTGGGTTGGGTTGGGTTGGGTTGGGTTGGGTTGGGTTGGGTTGGGTTGGGTTGGGTTGGGTTGGGTTGGGTTGGGTTGGGTTGGGTTGGGTTGGGTTGGGTTGGGTTGGGTTGGGTTGGGTTGGGTTGGGTTGGGTTGGGTTGGGTTGGGTTGGGTTGGGTTGGGTTGGGTTGGGTTGGGTTGGGTTGGGTTGGGTTGGGTTGGGTTGGGTTGGGTTGGGTTGGGTTGGGTTGGGTTGGGTTGGGTTGGGTTGGGTTGGGTTGGGTTGGGTTGGGTTGGGTTGGGTTGGGTTGGGTTGGGTTGGGTTGGGTTGGGTTGGGTTGGGTTGGGTTGGGTTGGGTTGGGTTGGGTTGGGTTGGGTTGGGTTGGGTTGGGTTGGGTTGGGTTGGGTTGGGTTGGGTTGGGTTGGGTTGGGTTGGGTTGGGTTGGGTTGGGTTGGGTTGGGTTGGGTTGGGTTGGGTTGGGTTGGGTTGGGTTGGGTTGGGTTGGGTTGGGTTGGGTTGGGTTGGGTTGGGTTGGGTTGGGTTGGGTTGGGTTGGGTTGGGTTGGGTTGGGTTGGGTTGGTTACACCTACTCACCAGCGCAGTAGAAGCCATCTCCATCAAATCCTTTCTTACATTTACATTTGTAAGACCCAGGAGTGTTCTTACACACAGCTTTTCCATGACAATGACGTTTAGTTGAGCTGCATTCATCGATATCTGCAAACAACATGATGTTACATACTTGCAAACCACCACTCTTAAAATCCAGATTTTCATTTGATATATTGCATTAGATAACTAAAGACATATTGGAAAAAGAGAAAAATCTTTTGTGACTAGTACTTATGGAGTCCCTGTGGTTTTGGCGGGAACTTTCGTGGCAAAATGCGCGCACATATTCCACCACAGCTAATGATGATTTTGAACTACTACTGTACTATACGTGGTTCACAGTACCTTCACATTTGTGAGTCTTGCGGTCGAAAAGATATCCTTTCTTACAATGACATTTGAACGAACCAGGAGTATTGACACACGCGGCACTTTTGTCACAAGGGCTCTTCTCACATTCATTGGCATCTGAAAGAAAAGGATCACCATCATCATCATCACCATAATCATTACCATCAGGATACGGATACAGGATTTTGTTCAGGCAAGGGCGCAAGTCAGCCGAGAGGGGTGCAACCCTCAGAATCAAAGAAAGAAAACATTATTTCGTATAGGTATCTTCTAAATAGGGAGACAAATTTCCCCCGGGGAAACTCTTGCAAATTGGTGGAAAGCGTGCTGAAGCGTGTTGTTCTCTAGCGTCGGTGTAATGTTTTCCCATTCCAGAGCACGCGTCATTCTCTTGAGAATAAAATCCTTTGAATTGTATCCATATTCATGTGTTGTCTGATGCGCAACTGCTAAACAAAGAAATGATACCCTAGAGAATGACAAGTGGTCTGAAATAGGAAAACATTACACCCAAGCTGAACAGGTTTACTAGGAATGGGACTATTCTATTACCAACCTGTACAAGTGTTTCCATCTCCAGTGAACCCTGCCTGACAAGTACATTTATAGCTGCCAGGCGAGTTAGTACAATCTGAATATTTGCTCTTGCATTTACTGGTACCATCATCAAGGTTACATTCGTCAATATCTACACATTTACGTCCGTCGCCTTTGTAACCATGGTTACATTGACAAGTGAAAGAGCCGTCGGTGTTGGTGCAACGAGCATGTGGGGAACACGGAGAATTCGAACATTCATCGATATCTTTGCATATGAATGTACTGCTATTCAGCTGCTGAAATCCTGTAAAAACAGTACAAAACATTTACCACTCATACGATAATCATTCTTATGGAAAGCCATTTCAGTGTTAAGGCATGTCTTACCGTGTAAGTGTTGTAAGTCAGTACCGTACGTTTCCCACTCATACGATAATCATTCTTATGGAAAGCCATTTCAGTTTTATGGCATGTCTTACCGTGTAAGTGTTGTAAGCCGGTCAGTACCGTACGTTTCCCACTCATACGATAATCATTCTTATGGAAAGCCATTTCAGTGTTAAGACATTTCGTACCGTGTGAGTGTTGTAAGTCAATACCGTACGTTTTCCACCCAAACGATAACAATTCTAACTAGAAGCCATTTCAGTGTTAAAGAATTTCGTACCGTGTAACTCATGCGATAAATTCTTATTGGAAGCCATTTCAATGTTACGGCATGTCGCACCGTGTACGTGCTGTAAGTCATTACCGTATGTTTCCCACTCATACGATACTGAACTATTCTTACGGGAAGCCATTCCAATATCGTATAGTAAGTGTAAGTTCTGTAAGTCAATCCCATGAAAATCACGATAATAGTGTTCAGTACTTCAATCACTTACCTTTCTTACAGTTACAATTGTATGATCCAGGAATATTTTTGCAATCTGCGAATGGTCCACAAGTATTATTTTTGCATTCGTCAATGTCTACAAGTAAAAGTTAGGATTATTTCGTTTAGTCATATGAAAAGCTACAAAGATAAGGCCAACAAAGATTATGGATAAATATACTTTAAATGTCCCAAACGCGCGCTTGACAACAACTAATTCACTTGAGGTATTTTACCAATTACATTTTTAACTTCTGTGAACTCGAACATGTAACATTACAGGCTGCCAAAGTCAGTGAGGTGTTACACTGGAACGCGATCTCAGCAACTTGAAGTGACTTGAAAAATATGCCTTAAAATTGCGAGAAAATGGCGTTGCATGCAAGACAAATTGCTGGGAAAATTACACAGTGTAAAAGGACCTTCAGTTAAAGCTGCAGTATTTGTCATGATTTTTTTTTGTTGGATACAGAATGTTTTCCATGATCTCAGCTTTATAGGTTTTTGATGACTAACTTGATTAAAATAAATGAAAATATTACCTGAACATTTGAAATGTTTTTCACCGGGTTGGAAAATTTTGCTCAAGCCCGATCCTTGAAATCCGCTCTTGCATCTACATGTGTACTTGCCTAGCGTCTTGCCTTCCTTGTTGCACTCGGCGTTCTGTTTTTCAACACATTTATTCTGAAGTTTGCATACAGACCCTAAAACAAGAAAAAAGTATCAGAGCAAAGTGGTGTAACCGTAGTCGTGTCGTGTCGTGTCGTGTCGTGTCGTGTCGTGTCGTGTCGTGTCGTGTCGTGTCGTGTCGTTTCAGGGTTAAAACTACATCCTCAAAGTAGTTTAGTTAAAGAAGCTTTAAAAGTTGTTTAGTTAGGCGTACAGGCTGTGTAGAAGGGCACTAGTTCAACTAAACAACCTTTAAACATGTTTAAAGGTCCGGTGTGAATTGGGTATTGGTTTTACGCTGCGATAAACATGGTATGCGTATGGTGATGGAATGAAATGTGTATATGATCGTACCATACTGTCAAATGTGCTACTAGTGGTGTATGACTAATCAGAGTGCAGGATTTGTGATGGAGCATTAGTATAGTTTGAGACTAATGCCGATTAACCTGTCACTAAAGTTTGCCTAAGCGTGTATCAAACTCACCTTCCATTCGTAGTTTATCAATCGATATGATATATGGAGGGTCTTTAACTCCTGTAACAGAATGAAAACTACAATTCAACAATCCTATTCGTAATGTTTTTTTTTGGCTATCTAGAATCCCGAGCGTGCACACAGGGAGCCCAATTAAGATAAAAGTGAAAGACGACTATGAGATTTTCAAAATATATCATTACTGGGTATCCTGTGGCAGACTAGTTTAAAAATGCGTTTGGTATTTTCTTTGTAATTCCTTCTCGACAAAATAATTGGTTTCAGTGTGAATAACAAATTAGCTGGATCTTGTCACGACCCGGAGAGACACTGTTTGTTAGCGGGAAAATTATGACTTTCAACTCTCTCAGAATTTCACTAGGCAGAATTGTGTATAAATATGTACATTAATCAGAAAAAAGCCATATATGCTGTAGTCTTAGAAAATAAAGACATTTTTATGAATATTCCATCCTTGATGCTATCGATTAAGAGCGTCATTAAAATATTTATCTAATCTGTAGTATTGAAATCACGCTCGTTTACAAGTACGTATGAGGTTGCGCTTGAGGCTAGAAAATGAGAGTTTTTCTTAGCATTTTCCTGTTAGTCATATCTCTAAGATAGTTTTGGTTTGCACTTACTTCGATAGCCATTGACTTCCACAGCAATGCATGGGTGTGTGTGGTAGCTAACAGAGTGAAAGCGAATGTAACGGTAAGGTTTCTCAACCAGGTTGACGAAATGGGTGACAAAGTCAGCAGGATAATCTCGTTTAAATATCTGAAACGTAATAAAATGAAATGAATAAGAAAGATAAAAGAAAGATAGGTATGACTTTGGATTCCATACACAGTGAAAGCCCGCCTAGGCCTACTCTGGAGCCCAATGTCGCCTCGACATAATGCAACATTAGACGTCCTTATGGACGCCCGCTTAATAAGGACAATTGTTTATGATGGATAGTTCTATAGGTCCCGATTTCACATCTTGGATTCAAGATATCAACTTCATGGATTCCAGATTGAAACTTCTTGGATTCCAGATTGCACGTCTTGGATTCCAGATTGCACGTCTTGGATTCCAGATTGCACGTCTTGGATTCCAGATTGCACATCTTGTATTTAAGATCAGTTATTTTAAACTTGACTAACCTTTTTGTTGTTGTTTTCCATCAGGTGATGCCATGTTTTTTCATCTCGCGATACTGCTAAAGTAAATGCTGTAACGAATTCTCTTTTATCATACGACTTTGTGGTCACGCTACAAATGTAGGAATTTTCCTGAAGATCAACTTGAAGCCATGGATTTTTCTTATCATGGTCAGCAGAACACCAAATAACATGATTGTTCAACCGTGCGTGATTTGGATTATATAACTGACCATACATACTGCTCGCGGTGAACGCTTGAGAAGGCAATAAACTGTAGACATAGCCGTCAGTAAAACCAAGCTGTGTAGATTTATTTTCGCATACTAGAAGTTGGAATTGAAATTGAATTACAAAAACAAGCTGGAAACAAGCCAACAAGCCAACAAGCCAACAAGCCAACAAGCCAACAAGCCAACAAGCCAACAAGCCAACAAGCCAACAAGCCAACAAGCCAACAAGCCAACAAGCCAACAAGCCAACAAGCCAACAAGCCAATTATGGGATACTGAGGGGGCAAACATGAAAATATTTATAAAGCATAGAGTTCGGGGTTACTTTCTCAAATAATTTTACGTTTTCATGTTTCACATATAGCTCCACCTACAAGCATTGAAATTCAATTGGTTTTTATATGTGCTTCTCAGTGGATAACGTTAACTTATATAAAAAGACACTCTGACAGCTGTGCATACTATAAATGTTCCAATAATTGCCCCCTCGGTATCCCATAATGTCTTACTTAAAACAATAGATTTCAAGATGGCCGCCGTATCGGTAAAAAGGTCTATAGTACCTGGTTTGACTTCATAGTTGTCACCAGATTTCTTCGTAACCCTAGCAGGTATATATATATCCTGCGCAAAGCTGTTACGTCCTATATCTTTAGCCAAAACCCTGACTCCTGGCTTCACTCCATCTTTCAGCGGTGGTTTATTAATGATAACATCTTCACGTTTAAATTCCAGATCTTTGCCATAACGACGAGGCTCTAGATAGATCGTGCTTCCTTTTTGCCCGTGAAAGATGGCACGCGGATAAGCATAGTAGTCATCGTTCCTCTTTAGTTTTAAGATTACGTCCTCACCTAAAGATCGGTAGATGAAAACGATATAAATGTAATAGTACAGTTTATTAAGTTTTTTTTCAATTCAAAGTTTATAGGTTCTAAATAATAATTTTCTTTCAAGCGAGAAATACACGTTGGGATTTTTCGGTCCGATTCATCGTCCATACACCATCGGGAATCAAATCGTGCGTGTAGTTTAGGGCCCGATTCAAGCCCGAACACATACGGTGATTCTACAACCATTTACTTAATATTACAACTAAAATCAAATATTTTTATGTAAGATACAAGAGAAAGAATTCTTTTAACCAAAGTTCTTGAAACCTCACTATTGTGAAGTATATTCCAACACAAAAAAATCCGAAAAAAAATTGAGAATTAAAAAAAAAAGGTGAAAAAGGTTAAACATTTGTGAGTCGAGCAAAGCCGAATACCTGATAATGTAATTCTTACAGATAATCAATTTTGCAGTTTTTTTCGGAGACATGTTATCAGTCGGAATGGAAGCTTTTTTGAAGTGATAACCTTGCGCAAGTCTTTTTTCTTGAAATGGGATTGAAAAACAAAAATTGAAAGCGTCAAATATCGCTTTTCTCTTGTTAGTACTGAAGACAAAGATAATTAAAGTGTAAAATGTAGTAAAAACAACAACAACATTCACAATTCAAGTATTTCCCACCAAATATCTTAATATCTTAATATCGTATAATGGCACCGTATCAAGAGTTTTTGCATTTTTTTGTCGACTTCTTTTACGAAATCTTAGTTAACATCAATGAATGTACCTTATATGAAGTGTTTTCTACGGAACTCGGCAGGACTTACCATTTCTTACAGCTTTCGTTGAACCAGGGAATACGAAAATGAGTAGAAAGGAAGCCAAAAAAATGAATTTCATGACTTCAGCATGGTAAAACAAGTCATCCAAGTATTGACAGAAAAAGACACCTTGCACGGGTTGTTAATTAATGATGTCATACAAAACAATCACATTCATTTATTTCATTATCTAGTGTGAAATGATTCTAATTGCTGCGAGAAGCGATATTAATCTCGCAGATGCGGTCTCCCTGTGGAATCCATATAATTAACGGTGGTGAATAAAGATTTTACGATTTCGTTCTCTCGGAGACGATTTTTGGTGCCTTAGTTATTGTGGTCTGCGGTGACTTCATATCATTATTACTTAAGGGCGATGTTACACGAGACGATTTGCAACGACGATTTTTCGCGACACGCCGTTGCGCAAAAGGTTCATACCATATAACATGCCAGATGGAACTTTTTTTTTTTGTTGCGTAATTCGACTTCAGGCAACACGTTGCGAGATGGTGATCTTAAGTCAAAACCTTTCAACTCAAAATAACGAATTTTTCGCAGCGTTGTCTCATGTGACATCACCTTAAGGTTCGTGCGCGCGCCGTCTTTCTTGGGAGCATCGTGAAGTATCGAGGATATAGATGCCAAAACGATGGCGCGCACAAGTTTTCGAAAAAGTACAAACAAGTACTTGACTTAGTTTTCAAAACGGTTTTTCGTGTAGTTAAAGAATATAAAACGGCGCGCGTGTCTATATACTGTGATATAAACACGCTGGGAGCTGTAGAGCAAGACAGAAGTCGTAGAGAAACACGAGGCGACAATATTTTACGACAATAAGCTGATGAAATTGAAATTCTCCCAACTTAGTATCAAAAACAAGGCTTGTACGCATGACAAAAGTTTCATTGACAGCAACCAAATTCCTTAATACGGAAATGGAATTTAAAGAGGCAAAATCATTGAAAACTCTTTCAAAATCAAGGCGAGAAATGTTCTGAAATGTTAATAAAACTACTGCAAAGTCGAAGATGTACTGAAAATGAATTGTAGACGTGTTTTTATAAATTAAACAGATGAGGTAAGGTTTGAACAGGAAATCTTTAAGCTCGTGGTGTATGCTTTGGCTGATGTACACAAGCTACAAGCACTGTAAGTTTATTTATTTTACAAGAATTTAAAAAGCTTGGAGAAAAAACTGCGAAATAGCTTTCTTTTCTGAACTCTCGCTGTCTTTTTCTACTTCATCTACAACAGTAAAGAGTGACATAAGCCGACACACATTCCTAATAGTATTTAAAGACCTTGTGAATTGTTTGGAGGGTTTTTGAGCTTTACATTTCACTTATTTTTCGTTTAATGAATTGTTTCCTAGGAAATTAAAGTCTTCGAAACAAAATTACGGCTCTACTTTAACATTCAAATCATTTTCTTCCGTGATTTTTCGGGTTTTTTTCCCTCAAAAGGTTGAGCGTGTCTCTGTCCTCTCATATAAACACGGTAGTCAGCCAATCAGAGCGCGTGTAGTATCTCAAATATTTTATAATCATTTATATCAATATCTCAATAGAAATCATTCTAATTCATACCACTAAAATTGATCATGGAAAACTATAACTTTCTTTTAATGTAGCGTTGCTATGAACTGACCTTTGTATGGGACCTGTGTCCTGTTGGTCAGACCCTAAACCGATCGAGTAGCCCATTGGATTTTTTTTTTTCATTTTCTGTGAATTATTTTTGAAGCTGTTATTTGTACTGTAAGTTTGTATTTTGATATCTGCGTATTTAAGCTTTCATGGTTGTGAAGTTGATAAATATTATTACGCGCGATCAGTTTATAAGCTGTTTTCTTACGACCCATAAAGCATTTTGATTTGGGTCATTTGCATCAAATTTGAGTGTCACTTTGCATAAATACGATAGCTTGCACAGTGAAGGATAACAAGTTATTGTATTTATGCAGAAAGCCCCTCAAAGTCGAGAATAAGAAACCAGTGAATAAGAAAATTGATTCTTGTATGACTTTGGCCAAGCTCAGACGTTGAACTTTTGGCGCGTCGATTCTAATTACTTTTTTAGGTGGAGCGCTGTTTTCTCTTAAACTAGTAGAAGTATGTGGACCAAACTTAGCACACATCGTTTCCTGGCGTTAAGCAAAAGAGCTTATGTATTATATTGTAGTTCTCGGCGTTTTCTTAGCCGCTGGCCTCAACGATGCGGCAAACGTTTGACGTCTGAACTGGACCTTATATGATCTTTCATATAGTGATGTAGCAAGTATCAGTGTATGAGGCATAAGAATTCCATTACCCGTTGTTTCAAGACCTTCCAAAGCCTAAGGAGCCACTTTAAACAAAATTAATTCAGCTAGAATGGTATTCAGTTGAAAATATATCGTTTATTCCTTCAGGACCAGAGGTTAATTATTATAAGTAATAGCATGAGCTGAGAGTGAACATAAAAGAGTTAAGAGTGGATGTCTGTAACGATCGAGCAAAATTTAAAATCCGCGGCAAACCTCGAGAATTCGATTTCGCTCATACTTTCAAGTTTGATAGAGCAATCTTTCCTGAGAATAACTGTATAGTTGGTTTTATAAAATAATGTTTCATTTCGGAGAAAAATGCAAATTTACAAAGTCCGCCGAAAATGCCATTTGTAACTATGAATTTTGACTCAACTTTAGTGGTTTCGCGTAGAAAACTGAATCGCTCCAAGACCAAAATAACTCCTAATCCTTGTTATATAATCTATTGTTTATTGTTTGAGTGATTTTGAGATAGATTAGCCAATTCTAACCCCTCGAAATAATTTTATTCTCTACACCTATATTTTGAGTAGATAAAAATTGATCTTACAAAAAGCCATATAGCAAATGTGCTAAACCTTAAATTCACTTAGAACTTCGGCGATTGAATGTTGAAATGATGGTCTTTCAAATCATAGAAAGATTTCTTTGGGCAAATGCTTGTGCGTGACGCTTCACATCGTCAAAGTATGGTGAAATTGTATTTATTTGACCTCTGGCGGTCATTAAAAGCAACTCTAAATCTCGTAGTTGGTTTTGACTTCAAGTCAATAAAACCGCTCTAAAAAGCTACAAAAAGATAAAAGAATGCTTCTTTAGAGAATTCTTACCTGTTTCGATCTGAAAGTGGTATTTTTAGGATCTCTCGGCAAAGTTTTCACTTCCGATTACCGTTACTATAATCCCCGACTCGTGTCGCAAGCTTGTCAACAGTTTCGCCACAGGAAGCCCAACGATGATTACAGACTGGTGAGTTTCCGAAGTATTTTTTGTAAACCTCCTTTTTTACCATACTTGTTGTCTCGGAAATGTGTAAAATTATCTTTTATGTAAGCGATGAAATATTTGGTAGGTTTTTGTTATTTTTTTTATTAAAATCCAAGATCATAATAACATATACCACATTCCGCAGTTGAAATAATAACATACTAACTAGTATTTCTGCCAACTTGATTGACGTAGCGTTGTTTTCAGACAAAACTTAGTTAGGGACGGACCATTAGATAATTGATGGGGGGGGGGGGGGGGGTGTTGCAGGAATTTTAGCTGCATGATATTAATTTTTTTGTCCCACCCTCAGCACGTTATTTCTTTTTTACACATCATAACCTTGCGCGATATTTAAAAAAAAAATTAGTATGGAATCATTAATATTATTAATCATCAATAGGGCAAAATTACTGATTGGTTAATCAAGCAGGGCTTTTTGGCAAAATGTGAAGTCGACATTGAGCGTAATTTTTATTGGGAAGGAGGCTAAATACCGCCAAAGGTGGGCGAACGTAGGGGGTTTGGTGGCATTCCCCCCCCCCCCCCCCCCCTCGAAATGTTTTGAAAATGGAGACCCTCGGAAATGCAATTTCCAGTGATTTGAGGGGCATTCGCAACATATTTATAAAGTTCGTGCTATTCAATTGACCTGTGCTTGCTCGATATATTTTTTTCGCACAGAAGAGCGTGTGCGATAATTTTTTGAGGTTTAAGGGCTTGCTCGATATCTTTTTGGGGATTTACGCAACCCCCCCCATCAACTATCTAATGGTCCATCCCTTAGAGGTATTTCATAGTTACTGTAGTTCTTTACAAATGGAGGATTGAGGTTCATTTAAATCAATAGTTGGAGGACTCTGTGGTTCCGATCGTCGTGACAAAAAACATGAAGTCCATCACAGTTGTTCCTTTACTGTCATGTTCAAAGGATATTTCTAACCATTTATCACTTTTCTCGTTCTCTGGACCGGAGAAGCCATACCTTGACATGCTGACCGAATTGGTCAAATCATGCATGTGTAAATCTTAGTCATTTCATATTTGTTTTTTCCATATATATAGTATGTCTGAGTACAAAAGCTGGTTGACAACGATGACTTATTTAAAGATATAGTGTAAAATAGCCCACTTTCGATATTCAGGTTGAGTGATCACGCACAAAGCAATTCAAGATGAGGCTCCGGGGAAACAAAAGAATATATTAGGATTACTCCATTTTTTCCCGGAACTTCGTCTTCCATTGCTTTGTGCGTGATCATTCAACCAGAATATCGAAAGTGGGCTAGTAAACCATCAACTCCAACCCCCACATCCCCGGTGGGGGGGATGTCCGATTCTTATCACTACGAGGAAGAGAATTTTGGTACCTTTTAGGGGTCATTTTGAAAATTTCCGACTAGCATCTCTGCCCTTCTATATATGGGAGTTCCCCTTCCAGGGCCTCAGATAAACATGGCACCAAGGGTTTTAACTTTCGACTTTTGTGAAGCTTAAAGTTTATGGTTTGTATATAAAGTTGTATATAGTAATTCCTATGATGTACAGAGTATAACAATAAATCAAACCTAATTCTTGGTGGCCATAATTTTGACAAAAAAGGTGTATAAATTTGATCTTATGTCAGTTATATAATCATCGTTGGGCTTCTTGTGGCGAAACTGTTGACAAGCTTGCGACACGAGTCGGGGATTATAGTAACGGTAATCGGAAGTGAAAACTTTGCCGAGAGATCCTAACGAACGAACGAACTTTATAAATATGTTGCGAATGCCCCTCAAATCACTGGAAATTGCATTTCCGAGGGTCTCCATTTTCAAAACATTTCGAGGGGGGGGGGGGGGAATGCCACCAAACCCCCTACGTTCGCCCACCTTTGGCGGTATTTAGCCTCCTTCCCAATAAAAATTACGCTCAATGTCGACTTCACATTTTGCCAAAAAGCCCTGCTTGATTAACCAATCAGTAATTTTGCCCTATTGATGATTAATAATATTAATGATTCCATACTAATTTTTTTTTAAAATATCGCGCAAGGTTATGATGTGTAAAAAAGAAATAACGTGCTGAGGGTGGGACAAAAAAATTAATATCATGCAGCTAAAATTCCTGCAACACCCCCCCCCCCCCCATCAATTATCTAATGGTCCGTCCCTAACTAAGTTTTGTCTGAAAACAACGCTACGTCAATCAAGTTGGCAGAAATACTAGTTAGTATGTTATTATTTCAACTGCGGAATGTGGTATATGTTATTATGATCTTGGATTTTAATAAAAAAAATAACAAAAACCTACCAAATATTTCATCGCTTACATAAAAGATAATTTTACACATTTCCGAGACAACAAGTATGGTAAAAAAGGAGGTTTACAAAAAATACTTCGGAAACTCACCAGTCTGTAATCATCGTTGGGCTTCCTGTGGCGAAACTGTTGACAAGCTTGCGACACGAGTCGGGGATTATAGTAACGGTAATCGGAAGTGAAAACTTTGCCGAGAGATCCTAAAAATACCACTTTCAGATCGAAACAGGTAAGAATTCTCTAAAGAAGCATTCTTTTATCTTTTTGTAGCTTTTTAGAGCGGTTTTATTGACTTGAAGTCAAAACCAACTACGAGATTTAGAGTTGCTTTTAATGACCGCCAGAGGTCAAATAAATACAATTTCACCATACTTTGACGATGTGAAGCGTAACGCACAAGCATTTGCCCAAAGAAATCTTTCTATGATTTGAAAGACCATCATTTCAACATTCAATCGCCGAAGTTCTAAGTGAATTTAAGGTTTAGCACATTTGCTATATGGCTTTTTGTAAGATCAATTTTTATCTACTCAAAATATAGGTGTAGAGAATAAAATTATTTCGAGGGGTTAGAATTGGCTAATCTATCTCAAAATCACTCAAACAATAAACAATAGATTATATAACAAGGATTAGGAGTTATTTTGGTCTTGGAGCGATTCAGTTTTCTACGCGAGACCACTAAAGTTGAGTCAAAATTCATAGTTACAAATGGCATTTTCGGCGGACTTTGTAAATTTGCATTTTTCTCCGAAATGAAACATTATTTTATAAAACTAACTATACAGTTATTCTCAGGAAAGATTGCTCTATCAAACTTGAAAGTATGAGCGAAATCGAATTCTCGAGGTTTGCCGTCACTTGTTTGATTTTTACGGACAGTCACTCTTAAGGAAGAAAAGAATGAAAGGAAGAAAGCGAGAGGAGGAAAAATAGGGAAGAAAAGGATAAAGAATGAAACAGATAGAAAAATAAAACGAAGGAAGGGAAAAAGAAAAAGAAAGAAAGAAAGAAAGAAAGAAAGAAAGAAAAAAAGGAAGAAAGAAAGAAAGAAAGAAAAAGAAAAAAGAAAAAAGAAAAAAGAAATAGGAAATATGATTAGGAAGAAATAAAGGAACTTAGCTGAGAAAGAAATAAGAAAAGAAAGGAAGTGGAACTTACAAGTGTTACATTGTCTGCTTGTTTTTTACACAACTGACGTAGCGAAGATCAAAGTTGCTGAAAGGAAAAGTAGTTTCCAGAAAGCTTGAGACCTCAGAGTCGATCCACTGCCCACAAGAAAATTAAGATCTGAAATAACAAAAGCAAATCCGCAGATGAGAACAATCTTTTAAGTTGTTCAACAAAAGGCTAATAAAACCAAGCCACTGAGTGTTTTATAATAATATTCAAAAATTCATGAATAATTAATGAGCATTTGGTCCAATAAAATAGAAGAATTCCGTCACGTGCATGCTATTTTATACCTGATAATAGCTCAACATTCTTAAAGCCAGGGGAGGGATTTGATTTCGGCCCCAGGGAAAAGCGGGGTTGAATGAATAACGATACAGCAAATAATCATGCTAATTATTTATTCATTATTCAGGGCCCTTATTCGTGACATGCTGTTGTACTCTATTGGTCCTTTATAAAGATTTCAAAATCTTTATATTAAGATATGCGTGTACTGATAAAGGGCCAAGAGAGTACTAAGAGAAGCACATCATGAAAAAGGACCCTCTAATAGCTAAGTATTGTATAACACACATGCATTTGTAAAGTTTTTTAAAGAAATTAATTGTCTGGTTTTGTGTTTACAAGATTAATAATGACAGTATATAAAACAGCAATGACCCCATGGGGGAAAAAGAGTCTCATTCCAACATGAATTTTTGAAGTCGTTCATTAAACTCGCAGATCGTGTTTTATCAGGTCTAAAACAACTCGGCTTCGCTTCGTGGTTTTAAACCTGATAAAACACTCCTGCTCGTTTATTAAACAGTACATAATAATAATAATAATAATAAAATCTGTATTTATATAGCGCAAAATTTCATGGAATGTTCAAGTGCACTTTACAATAAGAAAGTTAAATTAAATAAAATTAATAAAAAGTTAAATTAAATGAAAATTTGACTTTCACACTTGCCTGAAGAATAGACTTTACAAAATGCCAAAACTTAAAGTCAGTTCTTGAAACTTAAGGTTTATTCTTTCATATTGTCTTTATTAATACAGTATCTTGGTTTCTCGAAAGTATACCCACGAAATTGTTTGTATACTCGGAGAAAACCAGCGTTTATTTTCTCACTAAAACTCTTGTAAATTCTTGGAAAGCGTGCTGAAGCGTGTTGTTCTCTAGCGTCGGTGTAATGTTTTCCCATTCCAGAGCACGCGTCATTCTCTTGAGAATAAAATCCTTTGAATTGTATCCATATTCATGTAATATCTGATGCGCAACTGCTAAACAAAGAAATGATACCCTAGAGAATGACACGTGGTCTGAAATAGGAAAACATTAAACCCAAGCTGAACAGGTTTACTAGGAATAGGACTATTCTATTACCAACCTGTACAATTGTTTCCATCTCCAGTGAACCCTGCCTGACAAGTACATTTATAGCTGCCAGGCGAGTTAGTACAATCTGAATACTTGCTCTTGCATTTACTGGTACCATCATCAAGGTTACATTCGTCAATATCTACACATTTATATCCGTCGCCTTTGTAACCATGGTTACATTGACAAGTGAAAGAGCCGTCGGTGTTGGTGCAACGAGCATGTGGGGAACACGGAGAATTGGAACATTCATCGATATCTTTGCATATGAATGTACTGCTATTCAGCTGCTGAAATCCTGTAACAACAGTACAAAACATTTACCACTCACGATAATCATTCTTATGGAAAGCCATTTCAATGTTAAGGCATGTCTTAAAGTGTAAGTGTTGTAAGTCAGTACCGTACGTTTCCCACTCGTACCAGGTGATCTGACTAGGCGCGCAAAGCATGATTTCCTGATCTGAAAAAGAATCAATCCCATCATCCACCGTACGCTCAATTCACTTGAGTTTCATGGCGGCCATCTTGAAAATAGGCTAATTATGAGCGACTTTCTCGCCAATAAGTCTTTTCTTATTGAAAACGAGACACTATAAATAACAGATAAAAGGATTTTCTTAAGGTTCAAAGCATCCTGGAGATTGCCAAGGACAAAAGACCAGCGTAAGGTGTCGAAATTTTAGTTAAATCCTGCCAAGGAATCGAGAAAGCTTTTCGGCAGCTTCTTCGAGATCGTTTCAACGGTAATTCTTTAATAAAAAACCATGAATATTAACCTAACCGATGAAAATATATTCTTAGTCTCATCTAGACAACATATTCTTTGAAGTAGAAACATTTTTAGCCTTAAATAATTGGCTAAATGACACTTTTCCTAGCATTATTGTACTTGTATGCTATTTGGTTTTGTTTTGATTTCCCTCTGTTTATCCATGATTGAGCTCGAAAAGACGCATGGGATTGATTCTTTTTCGGATATCACGATTCGCAATCTGATTGGCTAATCGCTTTTCCTCAGATCACCTGGTACGATAATCATTCTTATGGAAAGCCATTTCAGTGTTAAGGCATGTCTTACCGTGTAAGTGTTGTAAGTCAGTACCGTACGTTTCCCACTCATACGATAATCATTCTTATGGAAAGCCATTTCAGTGTTATGGCATTTCGTACCGTGTGAGTGTTGTAAGTCAATACCATACGTTTTCCACCCAAACGATAACAATTCTAACTAGAAGCCATTTCAGTGTTAAAGAATTTCGTACCGTGTAACTCATGCGATAAATTCTTATTGGAAGCCATTTCAATGTTACGGCATGTCGCACCGTGTACGTGCTGTAAGTCATTACCATATGTTTCCCACCAGTGTGCCTAAATACCGAGCCAGGATCCGAGCCAGGACTCGACTCAGGACTCAAACCATTGACATTTTTTATCGTAATATAAGTATTTTGAGTAAAAATTATTTTAATTAAACTTAAAAAAAATTTTTAATAAAAATCATTTTAATTAAACTCCATTTTTCGGAACGGGAGCGCACGCATTTAGGTCCCAGTTTTTTTCGGTAGGGCTTATTGTTTAGGTCAAGTTAGATGTCAGCTGGATTTTTGGTTTGCCAGACAAACCCAGTAAAGAAATACAGTTTCAGTTTTCCTTTTTTTAACCCTGCCTATGAAAATAGTATCTGTTGTATCTAGAGTTAGAAGGGCTTATTGTTCAGCTGAACTTTAACTGTTATTGAAAGGAGGTTGCCATTCAAACTCGGTTATTTAATTTCAGTTTTGTTTCTTGGTTCAAGTTACGCCAGAAATTGCCTGGCTATCTCTTATTGTGTTCAATAAAGTTGTTAGATTTTTTTCAACTGGCTTTGTTTAGTTATTGGAGATTGAAACGTTAGGAACGCTGGCTACGCAGGTTAATAAATTTGAGAAATGCTAGGTTAGTAATGATCAAGGTCAATTAATAAATCTTTAAGTTGTAAAAGCTGTCTAATGTTGTAAAGAAGTTGATTTATTCAATATTTCGTAAAAGGATTATACGAGGATTAGAGAATTCAATGAACATAATGAAATACAAAAGAAACGTTACATCACCAAATAAAACAATACTAGGCCATAAGTATGAGTAAAATGAACTAAATTAAGAGAGGCAGTTAGACTCAAGATGGACGCAGCATAAGGACAAGAAAACAAGAAAGAACAGCAGCAAAGGACCACCACAGAGCTTGAAGACCACTAAAGAATTGAAGGAAGAAACAAAGAAATAAAGAAGACAAGACAAGGAAAAAAGGACAGTAAAATGAACGATATTTAGTTTAGAGAATTATATTTATAGGTTGCTTTGAGTCTTGTAATTTTGAATCAATTATAAAGGTTTGAGTTCACACATTTGAGCCTGATTGCTTTCCCCAAGATTTACGTCTTGACAAATGTGCACTCTCAAACCAAAATAAACGTACGTATAATGACCAGCAATGTATGTCTAATTTCAACTGTCTGGCCGGCAAATAGCGCGTAATATATATATATATATATATATGCAAGGCAAGCATCTCTTGTCAAATCGTTTTTTAACATATTAAACACTGGACCCGAATGTTATGTAATTCAGTAAAAAGTCAAGGATATAGTTAAATCTTGTTTTCGCATTATCTACACCGGATAATTTTTTTTAATTAATCTAAAATATTGAAAATGTTAATGTTAAATTCAAAACATTCCTTCGTGAAAAAGCAGGATTAACCCAAGTCCTGACTCGAGTCCTGGCTTTGCTATTAGTTTCCTCGTTTCCCACTCATACGATACTGAACTATTCTTACGGGAAGCCATTCCAATATCGTATGGTAAGTGTAAGTTCTGTAATTCAATCCCATGAAAATCACGATAATAGTGTTCAGTACTTCAATCACTTACCTTTCTTACAGCTACAATTGTATGATCCAGGAATATTTTTGCAATCTGCGAATGGTCCACAAGTATTATTTTTGCATTCGTCAATGTCTACAAGTAAAAGTTAGGATTATTTCGTTTAGTCATATGAAAAGCTACAAAGATAAGGCCAACAAAGATTATGGATAAATATACTTTAAATGTCCCAAACGCGCGCTTGACAACAACTAATTCACTTGAGGTATTTTACCAATTACATTTTTAACTTCTGTGAACTCGAACATGTAACATTACAGGCTGCCAAAGTGAGGTGTTACACTGGAACGCGATCTCAGCAACTTGAAGCGACTTGAAAAATATGCCTTAAAATTGCGAGAAAGTGGCGTTGCATGCAAGACAAATTGCTGGGAAAATTATAGTGTAAAAGGATCTTCAGTTAAAGCTGCAGTATTTGTCATGATTTTTTTTTGTTGGATACAGAATGTTTCCCATGATCTCAGCTTTGTAGGTTTTTGATGACTAACTTGATTAAAATAAATGAAAATATTAACTAAACAATTGAAAGGCTTTTCACCGGGTTGGAAAATTTTCCTCAAGTTGAAGTAGTCCCGGTCAGTCCAATACTCAGGGTCTTAAAATAACTGATGAGAATACGCTGCCTTTGTCATTATACCCGCTACAAATGGTTAGACATTCACGTGACTCGGATGACCACGTTCATGGCGGTCACGTCACCAATCAACTAGTGACGTTCAAAGAGGACCACGAGTTTATCAGTAAATTACTGTCAAGTGTTGTCCTCTATATAAATAACGTTAATTTTTTCTATTTGTTTGTTTAAAAAACATTGGTATTGTTCAAGTTCAAATTTTTTACATTAAAGTTGATTTTTATGAATGATTTGCTCTTAAACGAGGCTAAATCTGTACAAATGAGCCTGTAGTCAAGGAACACAGCGGTATTTACTGAATATACCTCTTTAGCTCGGGTGTAATGGACACACGTGAAAAACGTCTGCGCATGCTCTAAGTCTGTATGCAAATTAGTCGAAAGTGTCTTCGTGCTGTTGTAAAAATATTCAAATTTGACTTTCACACTTGCCTGAAGAATAGACTTTACAAAATGCCAAAACTTAAAGTCAGTTCTTGAAACTTAAGGTTTATTCTTTCATATTGTCTTTATTAATACAGTATCTTGGTTTCTCGAAAGTATACCCACGAAATTGTTTGTATACTCGGAGAAAACCAGCGTTTATTTTCTCACTAAAACTCTTGTAAATTCTTGGAAAGCGTGCTGAAGCGTGTTGTTCTCTAGCGTCGGTGTAATGTTTTCCCATTCCAGAGAACGCGTCATTCTCTTGAGAATAAAATCCTTTGAATTGTATCCATATTCATGTGTTATCTGATGCGCAACTGCTAAACAAAGAAATGATACCCTAGAGAATGACACGTGGTCTGAAATAGGAAAACATTACACCCAAGCTGAACAGGTTTACTAGGAATGGGACTATTCTATTACCAACCTGTACAATTGTTTCCATCTCCAGTGAACCCTGCCTGACAAGTACATTTATAGCTGCCAGGCGAGTTAGTACAATCTGAATACTTGCTCTTGCATTTACTGGTACCATCATCAAGATTACATTCGTCAATATCAAACAAACCACGAGGCTCTTCTAGAACCCAGTCCCAATCAGCAAAGTGCGCGCGCAGCGTTTTTCGAATAACATGCAGCAACTCGTTTATTATATGCAGCAACTCGTTTGTTATATGCAGCAACTAGTTTATTATATGCAGCAACTCGTTTATTATATGCAGCAACTCGTTTATTATATGCAGCAACTCGTTTGTTATATGCAGCAACTCGTTTTATTTGCAGCAACTCGTTTATTATATGCAGCATCTCGTTTTATTTGCAACAACTCGTATATTATATGCAGCAACTCGTTTTATTTGCAGCAACTCATCTAACTTGCTGCATGTCCCCTATGGGCCACCGTAGCTAGGGGAGGGGGTGGGGAATTGTTTATATTCTTTTCTTAAAAATCCCTTTAAAAGATCAGATATCAATTGCAAAATTTGTTTATGAATTTGTTTAAGAAAAGATTTAACTCTCTTTGGAATGTTTACTAACAAACCAGGAAAAATCGCGTGTAAAGAGGAACAATTATAGCACAGGGAGCCCAATTTAGGTAAAAGTGAATCGAGAAAATTCAAAACAATAGGTTCCAATTCTCAGGAGATTGAAATCCTCTTGTTTTATCCTCCAAATAGAGCTGCTCTGACGTCACGTACAAAGGGACTAGTACTAGGGGTGGGATCCGAAGACCCTGATCGGTATCTAAGACAATAATATCTCTAAAAAAACCGTACCCTGTTCAAGACACAACGATGTAACTCGTAGCCCTATCAAAGACTCAAGAGAAATTATATAAGTGAATACTGACGCAGGCACAGTTGAGAGTTATCCCCGGGGGGGGGGGGGGGGTTACTCCCTATAATGGATTATACGGGGATGCTCCGAATCAAGGGAAATAAGCGTGACACGTTCCGATAATCGTTTTCTTTATTATTTAGTTATAGCAGATATTCAAATTCTCCCTGTTCGTATTGTTCAGGATAGAGACTTTAGACATCTCGTTTACGCTAAACAGTGGAACGTCAAGGAATATAAGCAAAAAAAGGATTCAGAATTAGTGAAAAAGAATCAAAAAATCTCCAAGTAGTAGATACTTGTCTTTGGCGAGAAGGTTTGCAAATGGTCAAGTGAAATGCAGGGAAACATTGAAAACATGTTATGACGGCTACTGTTTTCAGGAAGAATAAACTATAAAATAAGAATAAATGATGTTTAATGCGTCACTCACGGATTTGATTTTAGTTCACTCAATTTATCAGTTAATGATGTGTAAGGAACAATCTAAAACTATTTGGTAGAAAAACGTTGACAGTTTTCCAGCCACGACCATGGTTTTTTTTTCTTCGGCTTTTAGTTTATCTGAATAAAAAAGGGATGGGAAACGCTTAGTTCATTCGTATTCGATGTGCGTGGAAAACTGTTAGATCCGGTACCAGACAACTGGACATTGTTCTGAGCCAAGTTCGAGCGGATACGAGTGGGCTGAAATCTTAAATGGCGCCTAACGAATCTTCTGAAGGCTCTTCGTAGATCAGGCATACTAAAAAGCATGACGGTGGGGCTGATGGCGGAGTTGGAGTAGGCGAACACTGCGCTGAGTCTCCTTATGATGATCTCCGTTGTGAAACTGAAGTTGAACTTCAAGATGATACTAACTCCAGAATACCCAAAGTACAACAAATATGGAATGACAAAACTGAATATAAGAATCACAAAAGTACTCGTCCCATAAAACCTCCACGAATTGACTTTACGTGTTCTCGTTGTCTTTCTTTTCTGTCGTAAGAAACAAACTAAGCGAAGGCTAGTGAAGGTTAAGATGATACTTGGGATGAGATAAACAACAACTGTAAAAGATATAAACATCCACGTTTGGTGTATGTGGTGGGGCCGATATCTCGAGTTTCTAGGCTAAAAGTGGCGGAGGCAACCACTCATAAAATCCCCCCAGAAATCCACGCTCCTATGACAAGTGCCTTGATTGAACGACTTGATGGGACGAGAAGTGGATAAAATACTGCCAGATATCTTTCTATTCCAATCACGAAGAGATTGTTTATAGTTACCACTGGAAAGAAGATGTTGCTAAAACGGACGGCCTTGCAGATCATGTCATTGGTAATAACATCAACAAAGTTGACTGTGATGGCGATGGGTAGCGTAATCAGTCCGCAAAAGAAATCAGAGAATGCTAGACTTTGAACAAAAATACTGACCACTGGAAATCGATCGAAAGGCCTTCGATTCTGAACGTTTCTTTTTCGCTTGGTTCGCAGTTTAGCCTTGATGTACAGGATGAAGGCGTTGGCCACAACAGCGTAGACGCAGAGAACACCAACCAAGGAATAGATAACCAGTTTGGCAATAAAAACATCGTAGGGCATAAACACGTATTCCTTGGCCTTAGAAGGCTTCATGCTGGTATTATTCATCTTAATCCAACTCAAAGACGGTGGAAAACCTCTGCTCGAACTCAGGCCAATTTTCAAACTTTGAAAGCTTAAATGTTTACGCAAGCAGTGGTTTTGTCCTTAGCTTGGCCAGCCAGTACACGAACCAAAATAATGTTAGCAATACCATTCACTGGCTAATGATATTTATTCCGACTCATCTCATTGCGTAACCTTGAAATCAATGCGTTTCCACATCAGGAAGTAAGATTAAAACGCTTGTACAAATGCACAATTAAGGCCATTATTAAGGTATACGTAGACCCGTAAGGTTTACTTCACCTCCACAAAATGATCCCTAGTTATACTGTTGCTACGTCGGACAAGCTAAAATGTGTTTTTGATATAGAGCTTGGAACGAACACCGTTTGCTGAAAATTGTAAATGTATGTCTAATAATATGAATGCTTCTTATAAAAAGAAAAAATCTATAACTACTAAAAAACTTGTTTGTCAAACATTCTATATTCCACTGGAAAAACTGCCTATTATTGTTTGATGGTCACTCACGTAAGGCTAAAAGAAATATTAAAAAGTTTTTTTTTCAACTCAAAATTCCGGATGTTTTCCAGGAGCAATACGAATCCTGCAAAACCACCTGCTTCGAGAAAGGCATTATTCTTCTGCGAGAACAATTAATACTAATGTCTAGGTGATTTTCCCCCTTAAAATTGCAATCCTAAAAGGTTACTGCCTATACTATTGAAAAGATCCGCGAAAATCTTTATATAACCGTTTTTGTTGAGTGCGACTTGAGTGCGACTTGTTGATGGCAATTCTTTAAACCCAATTTACTAATAGCTTGGAATCTCAAAAGAAAAAAGAAGTATCCGGCGCCCGGGGGGGGGGGGGGACTCCGGGGGTAAAGTATCGGGTATGCTCGTCGTATCTCTTAGGGGTAAAAATCAGCAATTTGGTATCTCTTAGGGTCTTAAATTTGAGGTTTAGCAAATCAGCACTTTCTGGTATCTTTTAGGGTGTTGAAAAAGGAACTAGCCCATCGCATAATAACTCAATATGTATGCCAGCGTAAACTCTCTCTAAATTTTTTAATAGTATTATTTTTGTGGTATCTCTTAGGGGTTAAAATTAAAAAACTTCCGGTATCTTTTAGGGGTAATTTTGGAAATTTCCGACGAGCATACCCGATACTTTACCCCCGGCAAATACCTTGTTGAGAGGTTGCAACGCATACAGAACTCTGCTGCTCGTGTTGTCACCTTCACCAGGAAATTTGACCACATCACTCCTGTGTTAATTGACCTTCATTGGCTACCTGTTTACTACACTAGCAAAAGCATCTTGAAAATAACTCTGTAGTAAACAGGTAGCCAATGAAGGTCAATTAACACAGGAGTGATGTGGTCAAATTTCCTGGTGAAGGTGACAACACGAGCAGCAGAGTTCTGTATGCGTTGCAACCTCTCAACAAGGTATTTAGGTAATCCATACAAGAGATAATTTCTTTTATATGCAATAGTAAATTATCGTGAACCTTAATGCCAATAAGCTTCATTCTACAACATACCATTTTCGAGATGTGCGAGCGCTTTCAAAAATATCGTAGGTGCAGACATGAAAAAGAGGCATTTTCGGGCAAGATCACGCGCGAAAATGCCTCGAGATCAAATTGGAGCTTTTTGTTTTCTAAAATATTTTAGTTTTTTTATTAATTACATTCAGCTGGGAATTAAAATATTTTTCAAAAGACGCTGGTTAAAACAATTATATAACAACCATATATTTAGATCTCTCTTTCTCTTTTGCCCGTTCAATAACTTCAGTATTCTCACTGGGGAATTTAAGCATACAAAGCCTTAAAAGAAGAATTTATAAAAAGTTCGTGCTTGATATGGATCATAGAGTCTCGTGGAATTCATTTATCACTTCCACTACTCTTTATAATCCGCCCCGTTCGCGCTGAAGTCACTCTTAAGCTCGTTTCCGTACAACGTTGAAGAAAAAGAAAGACTGGTTCACCGTTCGTTTCATCGCTGCGCCCTATTTAATAATATGGCTCAAGTACCAGTGCAAGCGGATCAGGCAGATATTGACGTCGCTCTGCAGGCTGGACAGCCTCAAAACCAGCAACAGAACCAACAGGATGCTCCCCCAGTTCCGGGCGCTCAGGCAGAAGTGGTAAGCACAAAATCCTTCGTTTTCTAGTCCCTTAGTTCCGCTATTCGTAGTAATCTCTTTTTGCTTATACGCCTTGGTTGATTTGATTTGGCATGGTTCAGCGAACTATTTCGCTCAAAAATTGCAACTTTCCATACCTAGATTTGGCCAGAGAACCGGGAGCCCCGTCGTCGGTGACTTCAGATTATATAAGTTCAAATTGGCATGGTTCAGCGATTAGTTTCGTTCAAATTGTTCTCTTTAAAACGATGAAGATATGGCCAGAGAGCCGAGTCTGTATAGTTTGTTTTAGTTTATAGAGTTAAATTGGCAGGGTTCAGCGATTAGTTTCGTTCAAATTGTTCTCTTAAAACGATGAAGATATGGCCAGAGAGCCGAGTCTGTATAGTTTATTTTAGTTTTTAGAGTTAAATTGGCAGGGTTCAGCGATTAGTTTCGCTCAAAAAAATTCCCTTTAGAACAATGGAGATATGGCCAGAGAGCCGAGTCTGTAATTTATTTTAGTCTATAAAAGTTTAAATTGGCAGGGTTCAGCGATTTACATGATAAAAGTCCGGCGGTTCTTTGATTATATAATTATTATAGAGTTTGGATAGTACGCGCGCGCTGATTGGTCGAGAACTGTCCTATATTAGTGAACGGAGCACTGTTGCTGACATCATCGACGCGCGCAGCAAAATTTGCAAAGAAGTGTAAAAAAACAGCATTGGCAACTACAGCAGATATATTCTTTCTATATACTAAAACTGATAATAATATACATGAAAAAATTACTCGAATTTGATTGGCTTAGAGCAGTGCAGTTCAAGTGTAACACAGTGCAAAAATCTGTAACACAATGCAAAAAAGTGTAACACAGTGCAAATTACATTTTCCGAAAACGGTCTTGAAACCAATTTTTTTTTATTCTGCTGTTGATAACATTATTAAGCATCAAGACTATGCATTTTCCGATCGCGAAGGAACAAGTTTAAGCGGTGAAAACGGCTAAAAAGTTGGTGATTTTGTTTGTTTTTTAATAAATTTTTTGTCGGTACGTTTCAGTTGAAAAGCGCGCGCTGCTGACGCTATCTCACGTCATTGAGCGCGCGCTCAGAGTTTTTCTTGAGATTTTCAATGTTGGACGGTAAAGTTTGTAAGGTTTTTCATGTATATTATTAACAAGTAATCATATGGTTTCTCATTCAATTTGGGATAATTCGCACTCGTGTGTTTTTCAAAGAGCTCAAATTTGAACTCTTTGAAAAACACACTCGTGCAAATTAATCCCAAATTGAACTCGAAACCATATTATTACCTATACTAAAACAGCTTTCTTCCGTTCTCCGTTCAGTAATCAGTAAAGCACTTAGGAAGCGCCGAAAGCACTCAAGAAGTGTGACTAGAAGATCTTGCCTACGGCTCTGCGTGCTTTATTACTGAACGGAGCACGGAAAAAGCTGTTGTCCTGTGGCTTCGACAGATTACACAAGCTCCGTCTTCTAATTAATTAACAATATAATGCTTAACCTCTTCCAAAAACATGTCTACAGCGCAATAAACCGAATTATGAATGTCGAAAGATAAACGGGTTCATTTCTAATCTATCCAGCTGAGTGACAATAAATTTTTAAACCAATCACAGTCCGTTGGGATTTTTATGGCCAGCCCTGTGTTCAAGCACTGTGTTCTGCCTTAAAACTATTGACAATTTAATACAATGCATTTCAAGTTCAAAACTCTTAATCAGAATGGTATTTCATCTGTGATTTATCCAAAAACCACTCAAGAAATGATTTTTAAAACAAAGAATGAATGGCCGAAGGTTTTGATCAACAATGATTGGGTGATTAGTCAGTTGTTCCCTCAGCTGGACAGAAGCGATAACAACAACGGTAAGGCCTAAACTTGCTGCGTATCAGCTGTCGACTTGGAGCAAAGAAATTATTATTTTCTAATTAGCTGAATCTTCGAACATTCTTTCTCAGGCTGCCCTTACAAACAAAACTTCAGTTACTAAAAATATAGGAGGTGGGGTGGGTAAAAACAAAACTACCACATTCACATTATAGTGCATTGTGCTTATTTATTTTTACGCTTCAAAACCTTATTTTACTTTATTAACTAAAGACCTTATAACAGATAATGAATAATCATTGTATTCGCAATATTTGAGCCATTAAAATCAAATCCCTTCCCCTCCAAATGTCTTCAGAAAAGAAAAAAAATGGAGCAGTGACTACCCTCCGTGCCTTTCCATGAAAGTGACCTTACCTTTTCCTGTCTTTGTGTCGTTAGCCCGTTTTAGAGGTCAAACATAAACATTGTATGGCTTTGAGCCGTCATCGTAATATCTACTAATATAAGGTTCTTCATGTATTGTAGTAATCAAGGTTCTTCATGTATTGTAGTAATCAAGGTTCTTCATGTATTGTAGTAATCAAGGTTCTTCATGTATTGTAGTAATCAAGGTTCTTCATGTAATGTAGTAATCAAGGTTCTTCATGTATTGTAGTAATCAAGGTTCTTCATGTAATGTAGTAATCAGGGTTCTTCATGTATCGTAGTAATCAAGGTTCTTCATGTATCGTAGTAATCAGGATTCTTCATGTATCGTAGTAATCAAGGTTCTTCATGTATTGTAATAATCAGGGTTCTTCATGTATCGTAGTAATCAATGTTCTTCATGTATCGTAGTAATCAGGGTTCTTCATGTATCGTAGTAATCAATGTTCTTCATGTATCGTAGTAATCAGGGTTCTTCATGTATCGTAGTAATCAGGGTTCTTCATGTATCGTAGTAATCAATGTTCTTCATGTATCGTATTAATCAAGATTATTCATGTATCGTAGTAATCAGGGTTCTTCATGCATCGTAGTAATCAGGGTTCTTCATGCATCGTAGTAATCAATGTTCTTCATGTATCGTAGTAATCAGGGTTCTTCATGCATCGTAGTAATCAGGGTTCTTCATGTATCGTAGCAATCAGGGTTCTTCATGTATCGTAGTAATCAGGGTTTTCATGTATTGTAGTAATCAGGGTTCTTCATGTATTGTAGTAATCAGGGTTCTTCATGTATCGTAGTAATCAATGTTCTTCATGTATCGTAGTAATCAGGGTTCTTCATGCATCGTAGCAATCAGGGTTCTTCATGTATCGTAGTAATCAGGGTTCTTCATGTATCGTAGTAATCAGGGTTCTTCATGTATCGTAGTAATCAGGGTTCTTCATGTATCGTAGTAATCAGGGTTCTTCATGTATCGTAGTAATCAGGGTTCTTCATGTATCGTAGTAATCAGGATTCTTCATGTATCGTAGTAATCAGGGTTCTTCATGTATCGTAGTAATCAGGATTCTTCATGTATTGTAGTAATCAGGGTTCTTCATGTATTGTAGTAATCAGGGTTCTTCATGTATCGTAGTAATCAGGGTTCTTCATGTATCGTAGTAATCAGGGTTCTTCATGTATTGTAGTAATCAAGGTTCTTCATGTATCGTAGTAATCAGGGTTCTTCATGTATCGTAGTAATCAGGGTTCTTCATGTATTGTAGTAATCAGGGTTCTTCATGTATCGTAGTAATCAGGGTTCTTCATGTATCGTAGTAATCAGGATTCTTCATGTATCGTAGTAATCAGGGTTCTTCATGTATCGTAGTAATCAAGGTTCTTCATGTATCGTAGTAATCAGGATTCTTCATGTATCGTAGTAATCAAGGTTCTTCATGTATTGTAATAATCAGGGTTCTTCATGTATCGTAGTAATCAATGTTCTTCATGTATCGTAGTAATCAGGGTTCTTCATGTATCGTAGTAATCAGGGTTCTTCATGTATCGTAGTAATCAGGGTTCTTCATGTATCGTAGTAATCAGGGTTCTTCATGTATCGTAGTAATCAATGTTCTTCATGTATCGTATTAATCAAGATTATTCATGTATCGTAGTAATCAGGGTTCTTCATGCATCGTAGTAATCAGGGTTCTTCATGCATCGTAGTAATCAATGTTCTTCATGTATCGTAGTAATCAGGGTTCTTCATGCATCGTAGTAATCAGGGTTCTTCATGTATCGTAGCAATCAGGGTTCTTCATGTATCGTAGTAATCAGGGTTTTCATGTATTGTAGTAATCAGGGTTCTTCATGTATTGTAGTAATCAGGGTTCTTCATGTATCGTAGTAATCAATGTTCTTCATGTATCGTAGTAATCAGGGTTCTTCATGCATCGTAGCAATCAGGGTTCTTCATGTATCGTAGTAATCAGGGTTCTTCATGTATCGTAGTAATCAGGGTTCTTCATGTATCGTAGTAATCAGGGTTCTTCATGTATCGTAGTAATCAGGGTTCTTCATGTATCGTAGTAATCAGGGTTCTTCATGTATCGTAGTAATCAGGATTCTTCATGTATCGTAGTAATCAGTGTTCTTCATGTATCGTAGTAATCAGGGTTCTTCATGTGTCGTAGTAATCAGGGTTCTTCATGTATTGTAGTAATCAGGGTTCTTCATGTATCGTAGTAATCAATGTTCTTCATGTATCGTAGTAATCAGGGTTCTTCATGTATCGTAGTAATCAGGGTTCTTCATGTATCGTAGTAATCAGGGTTCTTCATGTATCGTAGTAATCAGGGTTCTTCATGTATCGTAGTAATCAGGGTTCTTCATGTATCGTAGTAATCAGGGTTCTTCATGTATCGTAGTAATCAGGATTCTTCATGTATCGTAGTAATCAGGGTTCTTCATGTATCGTAGTAATCAGGGTTCTTCATGTGTCGTAGTAATCAGGGTTCTTCATGTTTCGTAGTAATCAATGTTCTTCATGTATCGTAGTAATCAGGGTTCTTCATGTATCCTAGTAATCAATGTTCTTCATGTATCGTAGTAATCAGGGTTCTTCATGTATCGTAGTAATCAGGATTCTTCATGTATTGTAGTAATCAGGGTTCTTCATGTATTGTAGTAATCAGGGTTCTTCATGTATCGTAGTAATCAGGGTTCTTCATGTATCGTAGTAATCAGGGTTCTTCATGTATTGTAGTAATCAAGGTTCTTCATGTATCGTAGTAATCAGGGTTCTTCATGTATCGTAGTAATCAGGGTTCTTCATGTATTGTAGTAATCAGGGTTCTTCATGCATCGTAGTAATCAGGGTTCTTCATGTATTGTAGTAATCAGGGTTCTTCATGTATTGTAGTAATCAGGGTTCTTCATGCATCGTAGTAATCAATGTTCTTCAGGGTGTTCCGCCTCCCGCATCATGTCCTCCTCCCGGATCAGATTACGGATGTTTTCCATGATTGCGGGTCTAAAGCGTCTATCCCACTGGGGCTGCATTCCTGATGGTACATTCCAGGAATGCCACTCCAGGTGGAAATAGAGGTAACCCGGGAAAGGATTATAGGGTGTCCGGTCTCCATCCTTAAGGGGGTATAGAAGCTGGATACAACTTGGGCAGCGCAGCGACCCTCGATTATACCAATAGTCACATATACATTCTTCATGTACGATTACGCCACAACAGGGTAGAGGTCGGATTGCACTGTAGTAAGACGGCCCGCAAATGTAACAGCGGTATGTCTTTATTTCAAGGAATTTGGATACTTCCTCTAGCTCTTCTAATTCTTCTGTCGTTAAGTTCGCTGCTGCCATTTCTAAAGGGAAAATCTAGTTAACAAAATCAATTGATAGGTCGTCTTCTTGGTTAGTTGCAGCGTTGACAGTTGGCTTGTGGTGGCAATTAACGTGATGATCATGATGGCATTGAAAATCGTAATGGCTGCCACTGTGTATATTATAATTTCATAAAAGGTGGTGATATTATCTTCCTTAACATCGTCGATTGTCAATGTCATTATTTAATTGTTGACCACCAAGGTACGGAAGCCCAGGAGGGCCACCATTTAACAAATAGAAAACGTTTGCCGTGTTTACATAGCCTGATATAAACACGAGGGAGGTTTGGGAGAAGTCGAGAGCTGTTGTGTAAAAATTCATTTCTGTTAGGCAGTGAATTAAACCAAATGCTAGCTGCACCCTTCAAATACAATGGGAGGGCTCTTGCTTGAGTTTCACGCCACCAACCGCAAATTTCGGCAGCACGAGTATAATTATTTACAAAACTACGGACATCTTCACTTTCTTCCCCCTTGAATGTGGGAAAGTTAAAAACTCCTCGCATACTGAGAGACTCTTCGCAAGCGTTATGTAAAGCCGCCATTCTCTGTTCATGATCTTTTCTTTCTAATCTTAGATGGTCCAATCGTCTTTCCAGCGACTCTTCCATTATTCTTACTGAATCTACCGTGCGCGGAGAAAATATGTTTTCGTTCTCAACAGAGTCTATTTGTTCAAAGGGGTGTAGCAGTTGTCCCTCTTGCAAACGAGTTATTCGATCATAACCCAATGGTCTACTATGTTCAGGAATTGTACTGTTTTGGTACAAGGGATTCTTCTGTGTAGTATCAATCGAATCTTCTCCTAAAACACTCAACCAATCTGGTGGGTGGGGCAATTCCCTTGTTTTGGAAAAGGTTCAGTAGTTAATGAGCGTGTTACTTGTGGATTTTCCGATTCGGTGTGAACAGGTTCCCGCTCTAATTTATCAGATCCTGTAGAAGTTGTAGTAATAGATAGTTGTACTTGTTGTGATGTTGAGGGTTGAGTACTATCTGGTATTGTAGATATACTTTGATCTCGAGTGATAAATGTGCTATCAGATAATTGTTCAAGAGTGTCACTATGTTCACTATCATCGGAAATTTGACTTTAACTTGAAAATGAGACTGCTGTTTCCAAGGGCGTACTTCTAGCACTAGATGAAGCGGTTAGGAAACGACGCGCAGAGTTGAAAAAATTTCTAACTGGACTTTGTCTTTTAGGAGTTGATGGTTCAGTACATTCAAATTGCTCAATGCCGAGGGTCTGGGCCGCTCGAGACCTACTTCGAATCCACAGTTTGGTAACATTAACAAATTTAACAGATAACTGCAAAACTAAGGCCAATTAAAACCGAAAGACGCGCAACAGTAACGACTAATAAATATTTCAGAGCTTATCAAAAAGGACGACCCATGCGATTATTAAAGTAAGAATATACAGCTAGAATCACAAACAATACGCACAAAAAATAAGGTTACATTGTATAGCAATGGGAACCCCAGAGAATCAAGCACCCTGAATCATCGCCAAAAGTTTAAAAAGGACTTTCCCCAAACCCCTAACAGGGTTCTCCACCAATGTTAGGACACAAGGATCTTCAAGGCAGGGAACGTACCTTCAAGCTTTTATTGCAAACTCTGGACCAGTTGCTTGACTTGATTCAACTCTTCAACTAACTTATAATATTAATTCTGGTTCTTTTAAACTATTTCTAAGTGAAACACGGGCCCAAACAAAACTCCTACACATTTTGTTTTTTTAACTATTATGATATCTGATTACAAGTAGGTTACGGAAGTGAGTGCGACAGCTATCTATAATTTCAGGGTCTATCCCCAGTTCTAATATCTACTCAGCGTGTCAACACCAAACCTTTCCATTCTAGGAGTGTGGTCCAGAATTCACTTGACTACAAATATCAATCATTACCCACACTATCAGAATGTCTTAATCGTTTTTGAATATAAAATAAATTTGGCAAAGAGCGGCATAACACAAGGTTGGGTGGTGTGAATGGGGCTTTAGTCAATTATTTAGTCAAGAAATGATTTGATTTTCAAAACAATTTTCAAAGCAGCACAGGAACCTATCAAGGTGTCCATTATCCACTCAACTCTTAGAGACTATGACGATTTTCTTAATAGCCTTTAAGTTTGCAGCTTCAGCACTCCTACATCTCACTACGATCTCTTGAATAATCACACAGTTATTTACTGATAACCACAATCTAATGTTACACACGAGCGGAAACAGACGACAAATACTGACCTAATTTCTTTTTTATTTTTGATTCAATTCAATTCAGTTCAATTCAATTTTTTTTTATTTCGTATAAAGTTGTTTACTTCATTTCTTCCAAAATTAACTTCTTCTTACTGGAGAATTCTTCCTCAGTAAGCACTCCCAATACTTTCAGCTCGTGCAGCTGTTTTAACTGTGTGATTATTCAAGAGATCGTAACTAAAACCAGAAATTCTAGTGCTGCCTGGCGTTTCCTGGAATGATCTGATTCGGGCGCCCGCGAGTCTGACGTCACTGATAATTTATTTCTAATCTGCAAATTTACTAATTCACTAAAGTACTAAAGTGTATTTTTCAATTTTTTCTATGACAACCTTTTTGCAAGTAGGTGTATATAGACATATAGATACTTGAGTGATATATATATATATATATATATATATATATATATATATATATATATATATATATATATATATATATATATACAGTATCTATAGTCTGTATAGATAGATATATAGACATTTATCCCACACTGTAGACAATACAGCCAACCAGAAAGCAGGAAAGCCGTTGTATATTCGTCGGTATTTCACTCTTCCTTCCCATCATGTACTGCGCGTTGAATCTACGCATTTGTATTTTCTATTGTGTGGAATAAAATTGTTATACAATGGTTTCTCGTGGCATACCGTGGATGTCCCACTCGTCATTTGTATTTTCTTTGTATACAAACTCGCCTAAAGAACATTGTTCAAAACTTGTAAGAAAATATTCGTGAAGATTACACGGAATAAATAAGGCACTAACAACAAATGAATTGACAACCAATTGACCACAAATACACATTTACAAAAACAAAATACAAACTTACAACGGCAAAAATAAATGAATGAAAATAATAGCGAACGTGTGATGATATTATTACAAACGTACAGACGCAGTAAGTTTTGACGTTGTACCAGTAACCAGGACAACTCGCTTCTGTTTTTACTAGGAACATCTAGTCATCTTTTAAAGTCTAATTTTTCTGCTTTCACCGAGGACAACTGCTCATTATACTAAGAATGTATGATTTTAAGACTCTTTCAAAACTTCATGACTAACATCAGACTGTTCTATTCACTGTTTGTCATTTTTTTCCGTCGTTTTTGAGTGTTTTCGAAAGAAATTTTTCTTTATCTATTTATCAGCATACAAAAGTTTTCGTTAATACATTATATATTCCTTCTGTTTACAAGTCTCTGCTATTAACATTAGTTTAGATTCCGCTTTTTACCGCTTTACGTTTAGAAGTTTAGAAAAATAAAGGCAAATACTTTCACCAACTGCAACATTCTGCTGTTCAGAACCTCAACAGCATACATTTACAAACGTCTATACAACTTCCTATTTGATTTTTTGCATGATCTGAATCGCAGGCAGGTGGTGTAAACAAATAAAGAATAATATCGTTGAGTATCAATGGGAAACATGCACTTTATAACAGCGCTAGTAGGAACTCTTAGCAATGTATACATAATAGATTTCTTCGGTTAATTAATTAATTCGGTTAATTCATGAAGGGACTGGGAACGAGTATAGAAATATTAATCTCATTAAAAAACAAACTTCATCACATGAAAGACCACACAAAAATTAATAAATTTACCAAGTTTTAGAATGTTTGGGCAAATACTGACGGATTTACAAGCTTTAAACAAATCGTAAAAATAAGAGAGATTGTATGGGACGCTGTCCTCAAACCCCATACATTCTCTCTTATTTTTTCGACTTTTAAAAGCTTGTCACTCAGTAAGTATTCATCCAAACATGCCCCATATCCCCCAGTGAATGGCCAGTAATCTTTCCCACATATTTCTCTCTACTCACAGCACTTTTGGTTGGGATGTCAATTCGTGCAATCATTCCCAAAAGCATTGTGAGCTGAAACTCCACCTACGCAAGATCCATATCTTGGGCTTCCTGTGCTCGCAGCATTTCACTTCCGCGGACGACATGCAACGTTAATCGGGCAATAAATATTTTATATAAAACCCACAGTACACAAGATAGAAAGACAATCGATGGTTAATATACATATTTTCATTGTATGCTATTACCAAAATAGCTTATTATGTTAATTTTGTACAGGTTTTCAGTTATCCCGTCACGTCACGTCACTTTCGATATCCTGGTTTAGTGATCACGTAAAAAGAAACATTGGAGTAATCCTAATATATTCTTTTTGTTTCCTCACAGCCTCGCCTTGAATTGCTTTGTGCGTGATCACTCAACCAGAATATCGAAAGTGGGTTATTGCAAAATCATTGTCGGGTTCAAAGCATAGAACATAGAAGCTGAGACAGAAAGGTATTCTGGGAAATGATATAATTATCTTTTGAAGTATAATAATTCTTCTGGTCGCGGTTGTACGAAGGGTGGATAGCGCTTTTCAATGAATAAATCCTTATCCAGTGGATAAATTGATGCTGTTATCCAATACATTTATCCAATGGATAGCGCCATCCACCCTTATTAGATAAACAGTCGATATTTTACAAGCTTCCCTGCTTTCTTTCAGTGCAATAATTTATGATCATTCCGCCATGAGTTGTATCACTAAATAAATCTAATTAACGTACTTTAGAGGACCCTAGAGGACCCTCCTGAAAATCATCACCGATGAGTGTGGCTTCCTCGTTAAATATAATAATAAAAAAAAAACTTTTCATCTTCTCAGCTTCTAACTCCTATGTTTTGAACCCTGCCGTATAATTTTACAATTTAGTCTCTACATCTAAATCACACAGCAGTGAATAAGGTTGCTTGGGAGCCGAAGATTGAATGGCTTCATCTGTTATGATCTTAACTCTAGGGGCTGTAGTGACCGGTTTCTTGGTTCGCTTTGTGGTTGTCTTGACAGCTGAAGTAGTTGGTATTGATACTTCTCCATAAGATAAGAACAAGAAATGCATTTTACATTGGTGACAGTATCATAAGTACGAAGAATAAAACGATGTTTTCTAGACGCAATTAGTTCGTACAAAGCAACGGCAAAGGGGAATAGAGGATTCGAGGGTATAGTAGGAGTAGCGCACTCGCCTTTCACCTCTGGATATTCGGTTCGATAATTGGAGTTGGAATCAAACATAACTCAGTAGAGTTTGTTAAGTTTCTCCGTCAATTCGAGGATTTTTCTAGGGGTTCTCCGGTTTTCGGCCCTACCTCTGCAACAACTAATAAGCTTAAGTCCAATTCGATCTGTATTTAGTCAACCATGCCTTGACTCATTAACCCAGAGGTTGTTTCAAATTCCCATCTGTGAGTTAGCCATGCCCTGACTTAGATCAGCCCAGAGGTTGTTTCAGGGTTCGATCTGTGAGTTAGCCATGCCCTGACTTAGATCAGCCCAGAGGTTGTTTCAGGGTTTTATCTGTGAGTTAACCATGCCCTGACTTAGATCAGCCCAGAGGTTGTTTCAGGGTTCTATCTGTGAGTTAGCCATGCCCTGACTTAGATCAGCCCAGAGGTTGTTTCAGGGTTCGATCTGTGAGTTAACCATGCCCTGACTTAGATCAGCCCAGAGGTTACTTCAGGGCTCGATAAACTTCGAAGGTTTTCTACCATGGTTCTCACCTTTGGTGAATTGTATATCAACAGTATGTTCCTTTCTCTCGCCCATGAGATCACCATATAAGGCTTGACACGTGAACGTCATTCTGCATCTCCACGTTGATTGGTTAACACTAACACAAGGATAATGTGATAGGATATCAGAAGCTGATGTGTAGTTCACTTGTAGCTCGCTGATGACTTGACCTCTGTTATAAACATTACCACTGGATTTGTTCGTCACGTCACCAGCAGATGAAAACCACTTGAAATGGAGATTAGAGTCAGCGGTTGCCAAGCAACGAATTGTCACGTGGGAAGACGGTAAAGCCACTAAGTTTCCTGTTATCATGCTGCTTGTTAGTTTTGGTGGTGGAACTAAAGTGTCAAATTAGAAATACAATTGAGGAATTTCCTAATCGTTTTGGGGACAGTTAAGAAGTTATGACTTCCAGCTGATCTGAAATAGTGACGCAAAGACTCATTTGCACAGGCTTAGACTCGTTTATAAGTCATCTATTCAAATACACCATTAAATGTCCGTGGGATTGGTATTATTCAACTAGCGTAT
This sequence comes from Anthopleura xanthogrammica, assembly GCA_964019055.1. Lineage (NCBI taxonomy): Eukaryota > Metazoa > Cnidaria > Anthozoa > Actiniaria > Actiniidae > Anthopleura > Anthopleura xanthogrammica. The sequence goes on from OZ025224.1 coordinate 6,890,864, forward strand.
TCTTTACATTACAGTTGACTGTTGCTAATGTTTAGCTAATGTTTAACTATAAAGAATCGAGTATGCACAGCAAAATGTCCCCTTGTTGTTGCACGCAAAGTTGCTGTAGTAGAAAACAACCCTACTTCAGCAACATTGCCTTCAATAATGTGCGCAATGTTGCACCGTGTGTCTTCGCCTTAATCTGTCTTCTCACCTTGGTTATTCCCATAGACATCCACCCTCATGCATATAACACCATTCCAGTCTACTGGAAGGAGACGAACATAACGAGCACCAACTGTAGGTCTCAGCCAAAAGACTCTTAACGTATTTCCATCAGAATTACCTTGAACACCCTAAAAGAAAATGGATGCAATAAGCTTAGGCACAAACGTAAGCTTAAGAAATGTTAGTGCGATCCTGCGGTAAGATAAATAGAATTACGCATGCGCGCATTTCAGGACTAATTTGCATACAGTTTTCGAGCATGCGTATAGCATAAAAAATATTCATCTCACCTCAACTTTCATCCACCTGTCGCTCGTAAAACCATAATGTACATGATATCGCTTCACATAATTATCTTGATTACCAGGAGCACCTTGTGTTGCTATAGCAACGACTTCTTTTGGTTTTCCAAGATCTACCTCAAAGTATGAATTATGGGAGTCCTGTGTGCACCAAGCTGAAGATCCATACAGACGACCTTCCGATTCCATGTGGTCCGGATCAGAGATACTGGATGCAGTTAAATGGTTGTCAGGAATTTTTGTTTGTCCGTGGTCGGCTTCGACTCCTAACGATCCTCGCCATGCTGTGGTTAAACCAAACCGTGGACATTACACGAAATTGTTTAGTTTTGATAGCATTATATTAGGTGAATATTTATCGACACGGTGTCGAGTTTCGTCCGTCAATCTGTCCATCCATCCATCCATCCATCCATCCATCCATCCATCCATCCATCCATCCATCTGTCCATCCCTCCATCCCATCCATCCCATCCATCCCATCCATCCCATCCATCCATCCATCCGTCTATTCATTCATTCATTCATCCATCCATGCATCTATCCATCCATCCATGCATCTATCCATCCATCCGTCCATCCGTCCATCATTCGTCCATTCATCCATTCATTCATCCATCCATCCAACCACAAACCTACCCATCCCTTTGTCTCTCGCCAACCTCACCTTGTCTTAGTGCATATATTTCTATTCTATTGGACTTATGGCTGTAAAATTTGAGTGGAAAGAACCGAACAAACTTCGCCGTTCGGACGATGCTAAAGTAATGTCGCTTGATGGACACTTCATCTACCTCGCTTGCTTGAAAAATCTTCAAAAGAAAAAACAATTTCATTGCCGTTTTATTATCTAATTTGAGCAAGAGACCATGAAAGAAAGTCTTTTGATTAAAACTATGAGAAAAAATACATGCATCAGTAGCGTAGGGAGGGGGCACGGGTACGTGCCCACCAAATTTTTTGGTAATTGGGTAATTGTTTGTTTGTTCACGTATGTTTTGGACTGTGGACTTTTTTGGCCTTTTTTTGTACTAGGTGCCCCCCCCCCCCCCTCCCCACACAAGAGAGAAAGTGTTATTTCCTATTTCGTCGCAAATATCGCGTTGTTTTTTTTTTGTTTGCTTCGGCGATTTTTGGCGGAGGTGCCCCCCAGCCCCCCCCCCCCCCCCAGAACCTAGGTCCTCGCTACGCCCCTGACATGAATGTATTTTTGTAGTTCTCCAACACAGAGCTCCCATTGAGAGCTGTTTGTCTAGAAAGCGGGGAGAAAGCCCCAACAGGTTTTGTCCAAGATTGTAGCATAATGACTTACATAAGCCCAGATTATGTAGCTTGGGTTTCTAGTGAATACCAAATTTGAGTTTTCAACGTTTAATTCTTTTGTTCTTTTTTCTAACCTTCTTGTCTCCTTCACTTTTCCGGTAGAAATCCCAGCTATATCCATCCATGGAAAATGCCAAGTTGTATGTTAAGACTCTTGCACTGTTCTTCCCACATCCCTGAGTGGCAACCCCGCACACAATATGAGGGTCACCAAGATCAATCTACAGATTCAAAAGTCAAACGATTTTTGCTGCGATTTTTGAAAATACAACAACAGTCTTTCTCAAGACTACGCTTTACAAACCATTTATTATAAGTAATAGCATGACTTGAGGGTGATTAGTGATTAAATGTCCCCGAAAGCCGAGGGAGGTTTTGTTGAAGTCCCGACGCCGAAGGCGGAGGGACTTTAACTAAACCTCCCGAGGCTTGAGGGGATATTTAATCACTAATCACCCGAAATTTCATGCTATTAGTTTGTAATATTATGATTACCAAGGAATAAGACTGCTCTTAGGAAATATGTTAGCTTTCGTACGATGCATAAATTACAAAGTTTTACAAAGCTGTTGATATGCGGCATACTTAAGGGAATTCGCCTTTGTTAAATGCGACAATGGCGAATTGAACCAGCATTCATTCATTCGTGGTGCTTTATTCTAATTCACTTTGGTTGGCCTAGAGCGGTATTAATGAAGGGTTTTGAAACCGTATTGATTACGTCACAAATAGTAAGAAAAATTCTCGGCTAGTCAACGTATGCGCAAAGATTATTCAATGGATCCCACAAGTGCTGGGGTGTTCAATAGTGTGTAGTCCAGAGTCATTGCGCAAAATTTTCGATTGGGTAATGCTACCCAGCCATGGTCCCGGTGATTGTCATATGAGGGACCATGCCTTATGAATAGTGATGAGGGATATTTAGACTAAATATCCCTCATCACTATTCATCTAGGGGGATGTTAGACCTTAAACATCCCTCTGGAAACAATGGATCCCGAGGTAATCATGATATTACCCTAATAAATAGTGTCTTATACTTCAAGAGACATTTATCCAGAAAATCTTGGTGTCCTGAATAAAACTTTACGAGTTAATCCTTTACAATTCTTGACCGCTTTGACCAAAATCGCTACAAAAAAATCGCAACCCAAATCGCCAAATCAAAAGTCACCGGTCTAAACTGGCCTTTTAAAAGTTGTAATTGATATCACTGTCAACGTCTATCAAATATCATCAAAAAAAGGCTGAGATCGAAAAGTTTGTTGTACCCATGACTTTTAAAAGAGGAACCTTTAGAATTTATACGCGCGCACGTTTTCTATTCCTATATTATTATCGGTACCTGTAAAAAGTCAGCGTTATGGCCCGTCTTTGCTGCCCAGCAAGATGGACCGTGTAGCTTTCCATATGATGGTCTATAGGCTGGAGAACTTGAGCTGGCTGTAAATCTGTAGCCAGGAATTCGTCCAGTAGCACTGGCACCGGTGATTGTCTTCGAACAGGCTATCAAAAATATCAATAAATGAATTGATCACTTTTGAAATTAACTCATTCCCTTTATTTATTTTTTTTCATTGTTCATTGTTTATTGAGATAAATCATGAAAATGCACACGACCATTTATAATAATTCTGCCTGTTGATCTTTGGTCAATATTGAAATATGAAATATTTAAAAAAATATGGGAGGTTTCACGCGTGACGTATTTCCGGTGGCAAATAGAAGCTGGCCGTCAAATTTTGTCAGTCCTGGTTGGAAAAGACGGCAAATTTGTTCTTGTAAAGTCTATAGAATTTTGCAAAAAACGTAAGTTTAAAATACTTGTGTGGTTTTCATTTTATTATTTTTGAAAAGCGAAAAGCACATTTGAGCTATCACTGAAAGCACAGAAGTCATGTCTGTCTTTAAGTTAACCAAATTAATTTTTCGTCTTCAACGAAAGAAGATTTGCGAAACCATTTTGTGGTTGTAGCTCTGAGAAGAAGTGGCCTAAAGACCAGAAAAACTTGATTGTATTGCAAAAATAGTCCTTCAGTTCCATAGAAAATACTTCATAGGAGGTACATTCATTGATGTTAACTAAGATTTCCTAAAAAAATCGACACAAAAATGCGTAAAACTCTCGATACGGTAATACAAAAGAGGGTCGCCATTTTGAAATATTGAGATATTTGGACAGAAATACTTGAACTGTGGTTGTTTTTTGGTGTTTTTACTGCATTTTACACTTTGATTATCTTTGTCTTCATTACTAGCAAGAGAAAAGTGATATTAGACGCTTTGAGTTTTTGTTTTTCAATCCCATTTCAAGAAAAAAGACTAAATTTGCATAGCTTTCCAATAAAATTTGACGGCCAGCGAACCGCTCACGCGAGGTTGTGACGTCAAAAAAAGATTCCATGAAATCTCCCATAGAAATATGGAATAGTAGAAAAAACACTTAGGCAATAAAATATGTTTTGTGTATTCGTTTCAATCACAGGTAGCCCAAGCAATCTACTTATGGCAGCTTTGCAATGGTTTCATTGAAAACAAAATGAAATTGCAATAATTTTGTAAATTTTGAATAAAATGATCTTAATCTAGCAAAATGTGTTGTTCTCTTGACTCCTAACATCTCTACGAAATTTCAGATCGATTAAAAGAAGTTTACTATTTTTTTTCTCCTCACCTATAATATAGTGACAAGGTAGGAGTCAAACAGCCAAAAATGAATTCAAACGGCTTCAAAACTAAACAATTTATTTCTCAAAAAAACGCCCTCATTCAAAATTGAATGCCATCAAGGCTACAATAAATAACAAATACATCTTAACATCCAAGTATCACGGTCATACCTCTTTTCTTGACTGTAAAAATGATCTTGATGAAACGAAAATCGCTGTCATAAAAACGGTAAAGGAGCCGTGACCAGATTAAGTGTGGCAGGCTAACGGTAAGACTGGGAATGATCGACAAAATAGATCCTAACCGGGTGCAGGAAAGGCAAATTGTACTGTCAAATTGGCTTTTCCCTCATTTCCCTCATCTTTGTGCTTTCGTGATATTTACGTTTTTCTCGATAGTGATTGGTCGGGAAAAACAATGCGAGGCGAATCTTGACCGTAGAGGGTAGGTGTAGTGAACGATTTGAGAGTACAATTTGCCTTTCCCGCACCCGGTTAGGAGCTATTTTGTCGATCATTCCCAGTCTTATTACCGTTAGCCTGCCACACTTAATCTGGTCACGGCTCCTTTACCGTTTTTATGACAGCGATTTTCGTTTCATCAAGATCATTTTTACAGTCAAGAAAAGAGGTATGACCGTGATACTTGGATGTTAAGATGTATTTGTTATTTATTGTAGTCTTGATGGCATTCAATTTTGAATGATGGCGTTTTTTTGAGAAATAAATTGTTTAGTTTTGAAGCCGTTTGAATTCATTTTTGGCTGTTTGACTCCTACCTTGTCACTATATTATAGGTGAGGAGAAAAAAAATAGTAAACTTCTTTTAATCGATCTGAAATTTCGTAGAGATGTTAAGAGTCAAGAGAACAACACATTTTGCTAGTTTAAGATCATTTTATTCAAAATTTACAAAATTATTGCAATTTCATTTTGTTTTCAATGAAACCATTGCAAAGCTGCCATATAAGTAGATTGCTTGGGCTACCTGTGGTTTCAATCAGGCGGAGGCCATATTGGTTTGCCCTCGCTTTGAGGCGTTTCAGAACGTTCAAAACAAATTTTTTTGCACTCGTGCATGGGAATAAACATGGCCGCCGTGCGATAAAAGTCCATCCTAGTATTATTACGTCATTGTACTACCCACCATCGTGACTCGTGCCATACACTTCAACCCTCATACACCGAACACCATGGGACTTGGCTGGTACGAAGCGAACAAACTGAGCAACAGGATTGCTGTTCAACACGTGTTTTGATACAGAATTTCGCTCGTAGTTACCAATAAATCTCTATGATAAGATGAAATTCGATTTTTTCTGCTAAGTATAATTGTCAAAAACTGCGTTTTCATGACTGTAAGGAGTCTCTAATCCCTCCTGCTGCCAAAGACACTTCTTAGCCTTGCTGAGTTTGAGTTGCCATTGCAGTGCATTGTGGGACAGCTTTAAGGGAAACATTTCCAAGATGGCGGCTGTTTTGTCCCCTAAAACAGTGCCACAATGCACTGCAATTGCAACTCGACCCAGTTTTTTCTCAAAATCAGAAAGAATAAAAAAATGACTTTTTTAAAACCCTGCAAGTTACAGTGAGGACACTCGAATCATGAACATTTTGAATTTTATATTTTTTATTTTATGAACTTTCTACTGCTTCAAACCTTCTGAAAATGAAGCACTAAACTCAAATAATCTTATTGTTCAAAATAAGTTATATTTCCAATCGATTCACACAAGGGATAAAGGAGAAAAAAGTATGAAAAAACCTCAAAGTGTTCACGGTTCGAGTGTCCACACTGTGAATCAAAGAAAATAAAAATAAAATGTTCAATTTTTCTTCCTACCTTGATATTATTGTCCTCCTCATAGTTCTTCCAATGTTTACCATCCACAGATATGTTCAGCGTGTAAACCTCTACCCACTCATCACCCTTACTATTTCCCTGTGTTGCTACTGCACATATCACATACACTAGCCCCAGGTCAATCTGTAGATAAGGGCTGTTATCATTCACTGATGCACACCATGAGTGGTGACTATTGTACTGCAGTCTTCCCTGATGAGATTGCGTAGTATTGCTTCGTGTGGATGATGATGTCATTGCCGCGTCACTGATAATGTTTCTGTCCTTGATTCCAATTGGTTGGTTGTCACAAGAGCCTGAAACAATTAAGATTAAGTGCTTTCTTATTTTCCTCAATGCTATCTATGGATCCTATTGCCCCATGTAAATAAAGTTTGATGTACTATTTTCTACCTTTCTAGGAAGATTTTCTCCGAAAGAGTTAACCGGTTTTTCCCTCCGTAAAAAAAGTGAAAGTTGAGAGTTGAGTGTTTATAATATTAAATGTGTCAGTAGTTGTTGTGAAGTGTGTCATATACTTAAGCATAGCCTCTAGCTTTGGAGATTCCGCAACGGCTCCCCATATCACGATGCAAAAGAGAGATTTATGCATGTCATTTCATCTTATTTCATCCGTCTTCTCTTCCAGCTGAGTTGATCGAAAGGAATTATGGGGTCACTATTTTTGGTTAGCATTTTTCGACTATTTTCCGAGTATACAATGTAGACTTTTCTTGTTGATTGAAATAAAATTCCGCCATGAGTTCGACTAGCGTTTACGATTAATTTAAAGAAGGAAGAACTCGTATTTCATAAATTCTCTTGGCAGAATAATGGGAAATGCTAATCAAAATAGGGTGTCGAATCCTCAATTCTGATTGGTTGACCTTGAGTTTGTTCTGAAGGTTAACTCAACTGGTTATAAGAACTGAAGCAATATTTCCATCGGTCAGCGATTAGATACCTTCACATCCATAGATCTCCATCCTTAGGGCAACCCATTTGTTCCATGTTTTAGGCAGTAATCGGATGTAGCGCACTTGATGTCTGACGTCAAACCAGTGGAGGACAAGTCCTTTGTTGTCGTTGTTTCCTTCAAAAGACTTGTGAATGGTAAGATGACTGTCAATAAGTTGTTTAAATATCATGTAATAAAATACTAAAACTAACAGAATCCCTTTCGCACTTTTTAATATTATCTAGAAAAATTAAAATTTGAATTAAAAAAAATTGTTACCAGCCTACAATGACAGGCGAACACTGCCCGTCATGTGCTATCAACCAGAGAGTATTCTATTACTTGGTATCAATCAGCTGAATGAACCTCATGATTCTCAATACCAGCCTACAATGACAAGCAAACTCTGCCCATCATGTGCTATCTACCAGAGAGCATTCTATTACTTTGTAACAATCAGCTGAATGTATCTCATGAATCTTATAGAGCTGTTAAGTTGTGATATATTTCCGGGTCAAACTACTCATAAAAACACTGAAAAAAGGAAAAATGTTTTCAATGATTTATCCTCCACCTGAAGAAAAAGTAAGAAAAGTCTTTATAAGAATGCTTTTCATTTTGGACGCGGAAGTCGTTTTTTCATTCGATTGACGTCACATTTTTAAGTCTGTTAAAACAGCCCTATTACCAGTCTACAATGACAAGCAAACATCTCCCTCCATGCTCAACCCTCCATATACTTTTCTATTGACTGCCTTTCAACGGGTAAAACATTCACGCGAGACAGGAAATAAAGTCTTGATAGCAAGCAACTGTTATATCATAGAATACCTCTTTCTCCTTGCTAGGAGTGTACTCGTACCAGTCTTCTCCATCTCTCTTGAATTCCAAGTTATACGACGTCACCCACATCTGTTCAGATGGATCACCCTGAGTAGCGATGCCTGTCACAGTTTTCATCTGACCAAGGTCCACTTCTATATACTCCTGGCTCTTAATGCCGGGGTCATCAATACTTCTACTGCGCCATGAATATTTATTGTGCAATCGACCAGAATGCGCGTCAAACCTTCCATGTTGGTGGGGAAGCTTGGATGTGGCTGTAATCTGGCTGTTGTCGGTGCCACGGTTTTCAAACCCAAGAGGATTTTTGCAGTTATCTTAATTGAAAGTATCATCAAATGTTAAAACACATTCAAATAAAGTCTTGTGTTTTTCAGTTACCATTAACAAGGTAGCCATGCCTTTCCATCGAAGCGAAACGAACGGTGGGCTTGCAATGAAGAGACCTTTTTTTATCACCTTGGACAATTATTCACATGTCTCTATGAATACAAACTCACGTGCCGTTCGTCTCGCTTAGATGCAAAGGCACGGCTACCTTTCAAGATGGTGCAGGGAATGAAAGGTACTTTCGTAGACTAAGTGTAACTTACCTAACTTAACGCCGTACAATTCAATTCGTAAAGATTTCCAGTTGTTACATTTCGTAGGTTGTAACCGAATAAACCTTGCTGTCAGGTGTGGAAACAAAACGTTTTTCTTCAAAGTATTTTGGTCGCTGTTGGCTGAGAAAATCTAGGATTACACCAATAAAATAAAAAATTAGAATGAAAAAAATAGCAATTGTGGCATTGGGGTGAGTTTCTATACATTTACTGTATTGTTGACGCAAGTGACACATTTTAAAGAAGGGGGGGGCTAGTATGCAAATTAGTATGCAAATTTTTGAAAATGTGTGGGGGCTTCCCTGAGAATGGAACGATGGGACTCCAAGTAAATGACAAGCAAAGAAAGGGAAAGTATAAAAGAAAAATGAATGAATGAATGAATGGATGTATGAGTGAATGAGTGAATGAGTGAATGAGTGAATGAGTGAATGAGTGAATGAGTGAATGCATGAATGAATGAATGAATGAATGAATGAATGAATGAATGAATGGATGGATGGATAAATGAATGAATGAATGAATGAATGAATGAATGAATGGATGAATGAATGAATGAATGAATGAATGAATGAATGAATGAATGAATGAATGGATGAATGAATGAATGAATGAATGAATGAATGGATGAATGAATGAATGAATGAATGAATGAATGAATGAATGAATGAATGAATGAATGAATTAATGAATGAATGGATGGATGAATGAATGAATGAATGAATGAATGAATGAATGAATAAATGAATGAATGAATGGACGGATGAATGAATGAATGGATGAATGAATGGATGAATGAATGAATAAATGAATGAATGAATGAATGAATGAATGAATGAATGAATGAATGAATGAATGAATGAATGAATGAATGAATGAAAGAAACATGAGGTTTCATGACAATGACAGCATAGTACCTTTTCTCTCTCCTTTTCTCCATAGATTGTCCATTCTTTATTATCATCGGAGAAAGCGAGTTTATATTTAAAAACCCATTCTGCATCCCTCTGTGAACCCTTTGTTCCAATGGCACATATCTGATACTCTTCTCCAAGATCGATTTGAATATAATCTTTAGGGTTATCTTGCTCTGACGGAGTCCAGGATGTTGCAGAATCAAGTCTTGCTAGCTGAGGAAGGTGATTCTCGCTATACGAAGAACTGGCTGTGAAGTAGTGATCTGGGAATTGCTCTTTGCTTGTCAAACCCACTGGGAATCCCGTACATCCTAAAGAGGTAAAATAATAATAATGATGATGATGATGATGATGATGATGATGATAATGATGATGATGATGATGATGATGATAATGATGATCATGATGATGATCATGATGATCATGATCATGATCATGATGATGATGATGATCATGATGATGATGATGATCATGATGATGATCATGATGATGATCATGATGATGATCATGATGATGAATTAATGAATAGAGGAATATATTCTTTCGTAAAGTCGTGGGTTAACAAATTCATTATAACTAGTGCTTTCCAATTTGGTCCAATTTCTCTCTCTTCCTCTCTTTCTCTCTCTCTCTCTCTCTCTCTCTCTCTCTCTCTCTCTCTCTCTCTCTCACACACACACTACCCTATATTAGTATTCTATTGATACAACTCACAACTCACATGTGATTTTTGTGGAAAAAAAAAAAACGGGGAACCCAGAAAAAAACCTCGTGCAAGGAGTAAACGCAGTCTTTGGCCATTTTCAGGGGTTTTAAAGCAATTTTATTCAATAAAAAAGATGTTTGTACTTAGAGTTAACCAAATTAGATATGTATTATACCTTTAGCAGCAGTTTCTTCCAGGATAGATAGAGAAATTAAGAAGCAAAAGATGCAGAAAAGCGCATTGTATTTTTCCATGTGACAAGATTGATAATAATAAATGACGTCATCAATTAGATGCGCGTGCGTGCACTTGCATTTATGACAGGCGTTCCAATTTTTATTTTATTTTTTATTTTACAACTTTATTGGGCAATAGCTGTTAATATAATACAAGGAAAAGTAGATAAATAAAACTACCGAATAGGAAAAGCGCAAACGGGACTCTAAGTCCCATGCTAGGCACTTCCCTTGAGGACAGACATATTTAACAATTAGAAGACGAACTCGAGATTTCTATCGGCTGATAGTTGACGAGGGGCTCCGGCCCCGAGTCAACTATCAAAGCCGATAGAAATCGAGAGTGAGTCTTCTAATTGTTTTAGTAAAAATCTCAACTAAACTATACTATACTAAACTAAACTAAACTTCACAAAAGCGCGAAGGAAAAGCCGCCATTTTTTCAAAACAAGTCCGGCTTTCTCTACCCACTATCTATCGGCTGATAGATAGTGAGTACGTTAGCCAATCAGAATGCAGGATTTGCAATAGTATAGTAGTAGAATTTTACTAATAATGAATATAAGATAATACATATATTAAATGAGTAAATTTGTTCTTATCTGTGACACGGACACTTGCGAACTAGTGACCATGTGCAAGGCAAGTCGATATTAAATAGACTATCTAGAAGAGTGCAGTATTTCAGCCTTCCAGCTACTTTACAGATGGAATTCCAGAGACAGACTATACGATTAAAATACGATGCTTTAAATGTGCTGGACTTGCACAAAGGGACTTCGAGAACAAGGCTAGGATTTTGATTTAAACTAGTACATCCATGATTAACAAACTTAACGAATTTCTGAACATTAAGATATATCTGTCCAAATAAGACCTTATAAAAAAAGACCAAGTCCTTTATCTCTCTGTCATAGCAAAGAGGTGGGTAGGTCCTGGTATAAACTGATGTAGAAAGTTGTCACCCACTAGATGGCAGAAGATGCCATCATCCATCAGCCCTCCAGAGTTTATGGGTGCATTAGAATCAATAGTCCAGTCGATAGCAGGAAAGTCCCCAACAAGGATGATTTGGCATGATTCAGTTGTATCTTGAAGTGCAGAATTTAGTTTATGTAGGACATCAGGAGTAGAATTGGGAGGACGGTAAAACGTATAGAGTACGACAGATTTGCTGTTTGACTTGACGAGTTCAACTACGATGCATTTCCTGCTTGTTTTACCGACCAAATTCTAACAGATATACTCAATTACTCAAATTAGAATAATTCAAAAAATATATATAAATACTGTATGAATTGCTGGGTTTCAATCAGAAAATAAGAGTCTTCGAATCTCATTATAGAAAAGTAGTAGTAACTATAGTGATTCTTATCGAAAGTGAAGTGCGCGCGACCCGAATTGGGCTTCCTGTGTTGCAACGATATTTTTTGATTAATTGACCTTTCTCACGCGGAAGCCATGTTGGTTGTAACAATGATTTTTTTCTCCACGCAGCCTCGCATTCAAGCGCTTCAGAATGAGGTTACACAGGTTTAAGCAAAGATTTTTAATTCTCTTGGGAATAAACATGGTGCCGTGTGATCGAGGTCCATAAACCGATTAAAGCAACTTAAGTTATAATTAGAAAGTGATGTTGTTGACATGTCACATTGTCTCCTTGGCATCTTTTCAGTGCAGATAATTAGACATCGATATAAATTGATAGGCCAATTAATTATTGCAAACTACACGAAAAAACGGTTTGTTTGTACTTGTTTGAAAACGTGTGCGGGCCATCGTTTTGGCATCTATATCCTCGATACTTCAAGATGCTCCCAAGAGAGACGGCGCGCGCACGAACCTTTAGGCGATGTTACACGAGACGATTTGCAACGACGATTTTTCGTTCAATGCTGCGAAAAATTCGTCATTTTGAGTTGCGAGGTTTTGACTTCAGATCACCATCTCGCAACGTGTTGCCTGAAGTCGAATTTCGCAAACAAACAAAAAATGGTTCCATGTGGCATGTTACATGGTATAAACCTTTTGCGCAACGGCGTGTCGCGAAAAATCGTCGTTGCAAATCGTCTCGTGTAACATCGCCCTTAAATAATGGTACGAAGTCAACCCAGACCACAATTACTAAGGCACCGCAAATCGTCTCCAAGAGAACGAAATCGTAAAATCTTTATTCACCACCGTTAATTATATGGATTCCACAGGGAGACCGCATCTGCGAGTTTAATATCGCTTCTCGCTACGCTCGCAGCAATTAGAATCATTTCACACTTGATAATGAAATAAATGAATGTGATTGTTTTGTATGACATCATCAATTAACAACCCGTGCAAGGTGTCTTTTTCTGCCAATACTTGGATGACTTGTTTTACCATGCTGAAGTCATGAAATTCGTTTTTTTGGCTTCCGTTCTACTCATTTTCGTATTCCCTGGTTCAACGAAAGCTGTAAGAAATGGTAAGTCGGTTAGGTGTGTAACTTATGGGAGCTTTCACGCGTGACGTATTTCAGCTGGTAGAAAGAAGCTAGCTAGCCGTGAAACTTGATCAGTGCTGGTTGCAAAAGACAAAAAATTTGTTCTTGTAAAGTTTACAGTATTTCACAAAAATATTATTTCTTTAAAATATTTGGGTTTTTTTGGATTTTCTTATTTTTGAAAAGCAAAAAGCACGTTTCATCTATGACTGAAAGCACAGATGTCATGTCTGTCTTAAAGTGAACAAAAAACATTTTTCGTCTTCACCGAAAGAATATTTACGCAGCATTATGTGCTTGAAAGCTCTGAGAAGAATAGCGTAAAGACCAAAAAAAACTTGATTTCATTGCAAAAATAATCCTGCCGAGTTCCGTAGAAAACACTTCATATAAGGTACATTCATTGATGTTAACTAAGATTTCGTAAAAGAAGTAAAAAAAATAAAATGCGAAAACTCTTGATACTGTGCCATTATACGATATTAAGATATTAAGATATTTGGTCGGAAATACTTAAATTGTGATTGTTGTTTGTTGTTTTTACTACATTTTACACTTTGATTATCTTTGTCTTCAGTACTAACAAGAGAAAAGCGATATTTGACGCATTGAATTTTTGTTTTTCAATCCCATTTCAAGAAAAAAGACTTAATTTTCATAGCTTTCAAATCAACGTTGACGGCCAGCGAACCGCTTGCGCAAGGTTATCACTTCAAAAAAGCTTCCATTCCGACTGATAACATGTCTCCGAAAAAAACTGCAAAATAGATTATCTGTAAGGATTACATTATCAGGTATTCGGCTTTGCTCGACTTACAAATTTTTAACCTTTTTAACCTTTTTAACCTTTTTATTTTATTTTATTTTTTGTGTGTGTTTGAATATACTTCGCCATAGTAAGGTTCCAAGAACTTTGGTTAAAAGAATTGTTTCTCTTGTATCTTATATATTTGATTTCAGTTGTAATATTAAGTAAATGATTGTAGAATCACCGTATGTGTTCTATATAATTATCAATTAAGATACCAATGTCACAAGCTAAATGAACAACTCAAAAAATAGTATGGATAAAAAGTTAAATTTTACACCGTAAAAAATAAGAGAGATCACTTACTGACGTTTCGGACGCTAGTCCTTCGTCGGAGTAAAAGAGAGAATAAGAGTAGAAGGTAGTGTATATATGATGAAGATAGAAAATGGATAACCAATGAGAGCAAGGTAGGCAAGGTTACAAGAAAAAAACAATAAGAAATAATAAAAAGACAAAAGAATAGATTAATTAAAAGCGAAGCGTTCATTCATCCCATTGGGATTATGAGTACCCAATAGGTGAATGAGCCGCATCTCTTTGGTTTTGCGACAATCATTGTTGCCGCTAACCAAAAAATACTCAAAAAATATCTGAGTACCAGATGGGAATCGAACCAATTTTCTTTTTATTGTAAAGGCCCATCTACAAGCTGCGATTGTCGAACCGATTTTGTTCAAGCCCAATTTAATTTGAAAAATCGGGCCGACATGAGAAAATCTGTGACAGATTTTATGTATCGGGCCGATTCAATTTTGTTTAAATCGAGCTCGAATTTAGCTCTAAACTACACGCACGATTTGATTCCCGATGGTGTATGGACGATGAATCGGGCCGAAAAATCCCAACGTGTATTTCCCGCTTGAAAGAAAATTATTATTTAGAACCTATAAACTTTGGATTGAAAAAAATTAATAAACTGTACTATTACATTTATATCGTTTTCATCTACCGATCTTTAGGTGAGGACGTAATCTTAAGACTAAAGAGGAACGATGACTACTATGCTTATCCGCGTGCTATCTTCCACGGGCAAAATGGAAGCACGATCTATTTAGAGCCTCGTCGTTATGGCAAAGATCTGGAATTTAAACGTGAAGATGTTATCATTGATAAACCACCGCTGAAAGATGGAGTGAAGCCAGGAGTCAAGGTTTTGGCTAAAGATATAGGACGTAACAGTTTTGAGGAGGATATATATATACCTGCTAGGGTTATGAAGAAATCTGGTGACAACTATGAAGTCCAACCAGGTATTATAGATCTTTTTGCCGATACGGCTGCCATCTTGGAATCTATTGTTTTAAGTAAGACATTATGGGATGCTGAGGGGGCAATAGGCAATGTGCATCAAAGCTCACAAAGTACTCTGGGAAAGTGAGTTCTTTAAAAATGTAACAGGGAAATCAAAGGAACTATCAAAAAATAATTACTTTGCTATTTTCGTCTGCTGAAATCCTTTTATTTCCATAGAAAATGTCGAAGAAAAAATTATCAGACAAATATTTACAGGAGCCAAAAAAGCGTAAGAACTCACTTTCCGATCATGCTTTGTGATAGAATTTCGAGCTCATGCACATTGGCTATTATCGGAACATTTATAGCATGCACAGCGGTCAGGGTGTCTTTTTATATAATTTAACGTTATCCACTGAGAAGCAAATCTAAAAAACAATTGAATTTGCTGTTAGGTGGAGCAATATGTCAAACATGTTGTTGGCTTGTTGGCTTGTTGGCTTGTTGGCTTGTTGGCTTGTTGGCTTGTTGGCTTGTTGGCTTGTTGGCTTGTTGGCTTGTTGGCTTGTTGGCTTGTTGGCTTGTTGGCTTGTTGGCTTGTTGGCTTGTTGGCTTGTTGGCTTGTTGGCTTGTTGGCTTGTTGGCTTGTTGGCTTGTTGGCTTGTTGGCTTGTTGGCTTGTTGGCTTGTTGGCTTGTTGGCTTGTTGGCTTGTTGGCTTGTTGGCTTGTTGGCTTGTTGGCTTGTTGGCTTGTTGGCTTGTTGGCTTGTTGGCTTGTTGGCTTGTTGGCTTGTTGGCTTGTTGGCTTGTTGGCTTGTTGGCTTGTTGGCTTGTTGGCTTGTTGGCTTGTTGGCTTGTTGGCTTGTTGGCTTGTTGGCTTGTTGGCTTGTTGGCTTGTTGGCTTGTTGGCTTGTTGGCTTGTTGGCTTGTTGGCTTGTTGGCTTGTTGGCTTGTTGGCTTGTTGGCTTGTTGGCTTGTTGGCTTGTTGGCTTGTTGGCTTGTTGGCTTGTTGGCTTGTTGGCTTGTTGGCTTGTTGGATTGTTGGATTGTTGGCTTGTTGGCTTGTTGGCTTGTTGGCCTTTTGGCAGCTTGTTTTTGTAATTCAATTTCAATTCCAACTTCTAGTATGCGAAAATAAATCTACACAGCTTGGTTTTACTGACGACTATGTCTACAGTTTATTGCCTTCTTAAGCGTTCAACGCGAGCAGTACATTTGGTCAGTTATATAATCCAGATAGAGCACGCTTGAACAATCATGTTGTTTGGTGTTCTGCTGACCATGATATGGACAAGCCATGGCTTCAAGTTGATCTTCAGGAAAATTCCTACATTTGTAGCGTAACCACAAAGTCGTATGGTCAAAGAGAATCCGTTACAACATTTACTTTAGCAGTATCGCGAGATGAAGAAACATGGCATTACCTGATGGAAAACAACGGAAGAAAGGTTAGTCAAGTTTAAAATAACTGACTTTAAATACAAGATGAACTATCTGGAATCCAAGATGTGCAATCTGGAATCGAAGATGTGCAATCTGGAATCCAAGATGTGCAATCTGGAATCCAAGATGTGTAATCTGGAATCCAAGATGTGCAATCTGGAATCCAAGATGTGCAATCTGGAATCCAAGATGTGCAATCTGGAATCCAAGATGTGTAATCTGGAATCCAAGATGTGCAATCTGGAATCCAAGATGTGCAATCTGGAATCCAAGATGTGCAATCTGGAATCCAAGATGTGTAATCTGGAATCCAAGATGTGCAATCTGGAATCCAAGATGTGTAATCTAGAATCCAAGATGTGTAATCTCGAATCCAAGATGAGTAATCTAGAATCCTCAATATGCAAACTGGAATCCAAGATGTGTAATCTGGATTTCAAGATGTGCAATCTGTATGTATTATGTTTTTTATTCATTTCATTTTATTACGTTTAAGGAATTTAAAAGAGATTTTCCTGCTCATTTTGTCACCCATTTCCTCAACCTGGTTGAGAAACCTTACCGTTACATTCGCTTTCACTCTATTGCATACTACACACACCCATGCATTGCTGTGGAAGTCAATGGCTATCGAAGTAAGTGCAAATCAAAACTATTTTCGAGATATGACTAAAAGGAAAATGCTAAGAAAAACTCTCATTTACTAGCCTAAAGCGCAACCGCTATGAGGCGCTTCCGGTTCCCGACATACCCCCACTAGTGTCTGCTCCAACTCAAACAACATTTCTTTCTACATTGTTTTCTATTAGCCAATCAAATCGCTAGGTGATATGCATTTTTTTTCCATTTTGAGTAGCCATTGCTGTTAGTGCTAGAGAAGTCACTAAACCCATGAAATATATACCACTTATTAAACTGTAATAGCCAAATGGACTCAAAAGAAAACAATGAGATTAGGGTCTACTAAAGTGTATTAGTCTAATATCTATTTGACGGGTTTAGTGATTTCACTCTAACGTTAAGGAATTAGTGATAGCAACTCTGTAAACAAAAATACCTCTGAAAAGTTCAAATATCTTAACATTTATCCTACAATATATTCGGTAAGGGACAGAGGAATACTAGAAGAGAGACAGCCCGTAGGGTTTATACATTGTACCTCAGTCATTCTAATACGTACTTGTAAACGAGCGTAATTTCAATACTACAGATTAGATTAGTATAGGAAATCGCATGGTTTCGAGTGCACTTTGGAATAAATTTGCACGAGCGAGTGCTATTTGAGTTCTTTGAAAACCCGCTCGTGCAAATTTATTCCAAAGTGCACTCGAAACCATGCGATTTCTTGTTAATAATATAGATGCAAAAATTTCGAACCAAAATTCCTTGTTTATTAATATTCATGCTCATAAATATTCATAGAGTGTTGATCAAATGTGTGGTTTTCAAGAGCTCATTGAGCGCGCGCTCAATGACGTGAGATAGCGTCAGCAGCGCGCGCTCTTCAACTGAAACCGACAAAATATTTATTCAAAAACAAACAAAATCACCAACTTTTTAGCCGTTTTCACCGCTTAAACTTGTTCCTTCGCGATCAGCAAATGCATAGTCTTGATGCTTGATAATGTTATCAACAGCAGAATCAACAAAAATTCGGTTTCAAGACCGTTTTCGGAAAATGTAATTTGCACCGTGTTTCAGGGTTTTGCAATCGTGTTTCAGGTTTTTGCACTGGTGTTTCACGTTTTTCCACTGGTGTTTCAGGGAAACTGCACTGCTTTAAACCAATCAGAAGTGAGATATTTTTGCATCTATATTATTAATATTTTAATGACGATCTTAATCGATAGCATCAAGGATTTGTCGAGAAGGAATTACAAAGAAAATACCAAATGCATTTTTAAACTAGTCTGCCACAGGATATCCAGTAATGATATATTTTGAAGATATTATTGTCGTCTATCACTTTTATCTTAATTGGGCTTCCTGTGTGCACGCTCGGTATTCTAGATCGCCAACAAAAAAACATTACGAAGAGGATTGTTGAATTGTAGTTTTCATTCTGTTACAGGAGTTAAAGACCCTCCATATATCATATCGATTGATAAACTACGAATGGAAGGTGAGTTTGATACACGCTTAGGCAAATTTTAATGAAAGGTTGATCGGCATTAGTCCAGAACTATACTAATGCTCCATCACAAATCCTGCACTCTGATTAGTCATACACCACTAGTAGCACATTTGACAGTATGGTACGATCATATACACATTTCATTCCAACATCATACGCATACCATGTTTATCGTAGCGTAAAACCAAGACAATAACGGTTAACTCACGTTTTAAACCTAATTTCAAAATTGTGGAAATTCACCGGTGAGTACGAGTCAATAGCCCATTCGGAGACGAGACGAGACGGGACGAGACGAGACGAGACGAGACGAGACGAGACGAGACGAGACGAGACGAGACGAGACGAGACGAGACGAGACGAGACGAGACGAGACGAGACGAGACGAGACGAGACGAGACGAGACGAGCTCTAATCAAGTAATAGACCTAAGAAACTATACCCACATTAGATACAGATCTAGAGGTCAACTTGAAAGTTCGACATTCACCAGGTCCACTACGGTTACACCACTTTGCTCCGATACTTTTTTCTTGTTTTAGGGTCTGTATGCAAACTTCAGAATAAATGTGTTGAAAAACAGAACGCCGAGTGCAACGAGGAAGGCAAGACTCTAGGCACGTACACATGTAGATGCAAGAGCGGATTTCAAGGATCGGGCTTGAGCAACATTTTCCAACCCGATGAAAAGCATTTCCATTGTTCAGGTAATATTTTCATTTATTTTAATCTAGTTAGTCATCAAAAACCTACAAAGCTGAGATCATGGGAAACATTCTGTATCCAACAAAAAAAAAATCATGACAAATACTGCAGCTTTAACTGAAGGTCCTTTTACACTGTGTAATTTTCCCAGCAATTTGTCTTGCATGCAACACCTTTTCTCGCAATTTTAAGGCATATTTTTCAAGTTGCTTCAAGTTGCTGAGATCACGTTGCAGTGTAACACCTCACTTTGGCAGCCTGTAATGTTACGTGTTCGAGTTCACAGAAGTTAAAAATGTAATTGGTAAAATACCTCAAGTGAATTAGTTGTTGTCAAGCACGAGTTTGGGACATTTAAAGTATATTTATCCATAATCTTTGTTGGCCTTATCTTTGTAGCTTTTCATATGACTAAACGAAATAATCCTAACTTTTACTTGTAGACATTGACGAATGCAAAAATAATACTTGTGGACCATTCGCAGATTGCAAAAATATTCCTGGATCATACAATTGTAGCTGTAAGAAAGGTAAGTGATTGAAGTTCTGAACAATATTATCGTGATTTTCATGGGATTGACTTACAGAACTTACACTTACCATACGATATTGGAATGGCTTCCCGTAAGAATAGTTCAGTACCGTATGAGTGGGAAACATATGGTAATGACTTACAGCACGTACACGGTGCGACATGCCGTAACATTGAAATGGCTTCCAATAAGAATTTATCGCATGAGTTACACGGTAAGAAATTCTTTAACACTGAAATGGCTTCTAGTTAGAATTGTTATCGTTTGGGTGGAAAACGTACGGTATTGACTTACAACACTCACACGGTACGAAATGCCTTAACACTGAAATGGCTTTCCATAAGAATGATTATCGTATGAGTGGGAAACGTACGGTACTTACTTACAACACTTACACGGTAAGACATGCCTTAACACTGAAATGGCTTTCCATTAGAATGATTATCGTAAGAGTGGGAAACGTATGGTACTGACTTACAACACTTACACGGTAAGACATGCCATAAAACTGAAATGGCTTTCCGTAAGAATGATTATTGTAAGTGGTAAATGTTTTGTACTGTTTTTACAGGATTTCAGCAGCTGAATAGCAGTACATTCATATGCAAAGATATCGATGAATGTTCCAATTCTGCGTGTTCCCCACATGCTCGTTGCACCAACACCGACGGCTCTTTCACTTGTCAATGTAACCATGGTTACAAAGGCGACGGATATAAATGTGTAGATATTGACGAATGTAATCTTGATGATGGTACCAGTAAATGCAAGAGCAAGTATTCAGATTGTACTAACTCGCCTGGCAGCTATAAATGTACTTGTCAGGCAGGGTTCACTGGAGATGGAAACAATTGTACAGGTTGGTAATAGAATAGTCCCATTCCTAGTAAACCTGTTCAGCTTGGGTGTAATGTTTTCCTATTTCAGACCACGTGTCATTCTCTAGGGTATCATTTCTTTGTTTAGCAGTTGCGCATCAGATAACACATGAATATGGATACAATTCAAAGGATTTTATTCTCAAGAGAATGACGCGTGCTCTGGAATGGGAAAACATTACACCGACGCTAGAGAACAACACGCTTCAGCACGCTTTCCAAGAATTTACAAGAGTTTTAGTGAGAAAATAAACGCTGGTTTTCTCCGAGTATACAAACAATTTCGTGGGTATACTTTCGAGAAACCAAGATACTGTATTAATAAAGACAATATGAAAGAATAAACCTTAAGTTTCAAGAACTGACTTTAAGTTTTGGCATTTTGTAAAGTCTATTCTTCAGGCAAGTGTGAAAGTCAAATTTGAATATTTTTACAACAGCACGAAGACACTTTCGACTAATTTGCATACAGACTTAGAGCATGCGCAGACGTTTTTCACGTGTGTCCATTACACCCGAGCTAAAGAGGTATATTCAGTAGGTACCGCTGTGTTCCTTGACTACAGGCTCATTTGTACAGATTTAGCCTCGTTTAAGAGCAAATCATTCATAAAAATCATTTTTAATGTAAAAAATTTGAACTTGAACAATACCAATGTTTTTTAAACAAACAAATAGAAAAAATTAACGTTATTTATATAGAGGACAACACTTGACAGTAATTTACTGATAAACTCGTGGTCCTCTTTGAACGTCACTAGTTGATTAGTGACGTGACCGCAATTAACGTGGTCATCCGAGTCACGTGAATGTCTAACCATTTGTAGCGGGTATAATGACAAAGGCAGCGTATTCTCATCAGTTATTTTAAGACCCTGAGTATTGGACTGACCGGGACTACTTCAACCACAACCTCCCGCATGAAATTCGGTGCTCAACCAACTTAGCCAACGGGGTGGGGGGATGGAATTTTCCAACATATTCGGTTATCTATAAATAGCTGACTTATAATTATTTGTTACTGGAAAACTTTCAAATTATTCTTGTTTTCATTTTAGACATCAATGAATGTGACAATGATCTTTTAGCTTTACTCAGTGCCCCGGGGGGTTACCGGAGGGCTCATTTATCTGCAACAGTGGAAGGAATTTCTCAGATGAATTGCCCTTAGCTTTAGTTAGTGCCCCAGGGTAGGGAGAAGAGTTTGCGACCAGAAAGATGGGGGGTTACCGGAGGGCTTATTTATCTGCAACAGTAGAAGGAATTTCTCAGATGAATTGCCCTTAGCTTTCCCATGGGTCCGGGGATAGAGAGAGGACTGACTATAAAGTCGGGTAGTTGGGAAGAGTGGGTGAGAACTGACAATTTCTCTGACTTTGTGCCCTGCGCCCTTGCCTGAACAAAATCCTGGATCCGTCCCTGTACACCATACTTGATTCCAATCTAAGTCCGCAGTTGCCCTGTTTAATTTGCGGGACTGAGAACTTTTCATCTCTGCTTTGCTTAAATTTACCGATGGGTGAGCCTCAAATTATATCTTGGCTTAACGAACTTGATTTCATTCTAGTTCGTTGGGATGGTTGAACAGTGATGTGTGTTTGTGTGTACGGACACATTGACTAATTATAATAACTAATATACACAAGCACTAAACTCGCTCGGGACTTCAACAAAATCTCCCTCGGCTTTCGGGGACATTTGATCACTAATCACCCTCAAGTCATGCTATTACTTATAATAAATGTAAGAAAGGATTTGATGGAGATGGCTTCTACTGCGCTGGTGAGTTAGTGTAAGGGTCCCAACCCAACCCAACCCAACCCAACCCAACCCAACCCAACCCAACCCAACCCAACCCAACCCAACCCAACCCAACCCAACCCAACCCAACCCAACCCAACCCAACCCAACCCAACCCAACCCAACCCAACCCAACCCAACCCAACCCAACCCAACCCAACCCAACCCAACCCAACCCAACCCAACCCAACCCAACCCAACCCAACCCAACCCAACCCAACCCAACCCAACCCAACCCAACCCAACCCAACCCA
This sequence comes from Anthopleura xanthogrammica, assembly GCA_964019055.1. Classification (NCBI taxonomy): domain Eukaryota; kingdom Metazoa; phylum Cnidaria; class Anthozoa; order Actiniaria; family Actiniidae; genus Anthopleura; species Anthopleura xanthogrammica. The sequence goes on from OZ025224.1 coordinate 6,913,742, forward strand.
ACCCAACCCAACCCAACCCAACCCAACCCAACCCAACCCAACCCAACCCAACCCAACCCAACCCAACCCAACCCAACCCAACCCAACCCAACCCAACCCAACCCAACCCAACCCAACCCAACCCAACCCAACCCAACCCAACCCAACCCAACCCAACCCAACCCAACCCAACCCAACCCAACCCAACCCAACCCAACCCAACCCAACCCAACCCAACCCAACCCAACCCAACCCAACCCAACCCAACCCAACCCAACCCAACCCAACCCAACCCAACCCAACCCAACCCAACCCAACCCAACCCAACCCAACCCAACCCAACCCAACCCAACCCAACCCAACCCAACCCAACCCAACTCAAACCAAACCAAACCAATTCAACTCAACTCCGCCTAGTTACACCCTTCTAGATGTGCCTCGTACTAGAAGACCTGGTGGTGGCACGACTTTATTGTGTAAACAATCTCTAAGATTGGCAAAGATTGACGGTGGCGAGAAATGTTCATTTGAATTCTCCGAGTGGATTGTTTCTCTTTCCGGACTTAATCTACGCGTAGTAATAATCTACCGACCTCCATACCCTGAAGTTCAACCCGTTTCTACAACTACATTTTTCAATGAATTTTCTGACTACTTAGAATCTGTTATCCTTTGTCCTGAAGAACTGCTGATCATCTAATTTAACTTTTTATTAATTATATTTATTTTAACTTTCTTATTGTAAAGTGCACTTGAACATTCCATGAAATTTTGCGCTATATAAATACAGATTTTATTATTATCATTATTATTATTATTATAAAACACTCAGTGGCTTGGTTTCATTAGCCTTTTGTTGAACAACTTAAAAGATTGTTCTCATCTGCGGATTTGCTTTTGTTATTTCAGATCTTAATTTTCTTGTGGGCAGTGGATCGACTCTGAGGTCTCAAGCTTTCTGGAAACTACTTTTCCTTTCAGCAACTTTGATCTTCGCTACGTCAGTTGTGTAAAAAACAAACAGACAATGTAACACTTGTATGTTCCACTTCCTTTCTTTTCTTATTTCTTTCTCAGCTAAGTTCCTTTATTTCTTCCTAATCATATTTTCTATTTCTTTTTTCTTTTTTCTTTTTTCTTTTTTCTTTTTTCTTTTTTCTTTTTTCTTTTTTCTTTTTTTCTTTCTTTCTTTCTTTCTTTCTTTCTTTCTTTCTTTTTCTTTTTCCCTTCCTTCGTTTTATTTTTCTATCTGTTTCATTCTTTATCCTTTTCTTCCCTATTTTTCCTCCTCTCGCTTTCTTCCTTTCATTCTTTTCTTCCTTAACTCTTTTATGTTCACTCTCAGCTCATCCTATTACTTATAATAATTAACCTCTGGTCCTGAAGGAATAAACGATATATTTTCAACTGAATACCATTCTAGCTGAATTAATTTTGTTTAAAGTGGCTCCTTAGGCTTTGGAAGGTCTTGAAACAACGGGTAATGGAATTCTTATGCCAAATACACTGATACTTGCTACATCACTATATGAAAGATCATATAAGGTCCAGTTCAGACGTCAAACGTTTGCCGCATCGTTGAGGCCAGCGGCTAAGAAAACGCCGAGAACTACAATATAATACATAAGCTCTTTTGCTTAGCGCCAGGAAATGATGTGTGCTAAGTTTGGTCCACATACTTCTACTAGTTTAAGAGAAAACAGCGCTCCACCTCAAAGGTAATTAGAATCGACGCGCCAAAAGTTCAACGTCTGAGCTTGGCCAAAGTCATACAAGAATCAATTTTCTTATTCACTGGTTTCTTATTCTCGACTTTGAGGGGCTTTCTGCATAAATACAATAACTTGTTATCCTTCACTGTGCAAGCTATCGTATTTTTGCAAAGTGACACTCAAATTTGATGCAAATGACCCAAATCAAAATGCTTTATGGGTCGTAAGAAAACAGCTTATAAACTGATCGCGCGTAATAATATTTATCAACTTCACAACCATGAGAGCTTAAATACGCAGATATCAAAATACAAACTTACAGTACAATTAACAGCTTCAAAAATAATTCACAGAAAATGAAAAAAAAAAAATCCAATGGGCTACTCGATCGGTTTAGGGTCTGACCAACAGGACACAGGTCCCATACAAAGGTCACTTCATATATAGCAATGCTACATTAAAAAAATTTATAGTTTTCCATGATCAATTTTAGTTGTATGAATTAGAATGATTTCTATTGAGATATTGATATAAATGATTATAAAATATTTGAGATACTACGCGCGCTCTGATTGGCTGACTACCGTGTTTATATCAGAGGACAGAGACACGCTCAACCTTTTAAGGAAAAAAAACCGAAAAATCACGGAAGAAAATGATTTGAATGTTAAAGTAGAGCCGTAATTTTGTTTCGAAGACTTTAATTAACTAGGAAACAATTCATTAAACGAAAAATAAGTGACAGTGCAAAATAACTATAAAAAAGTAAGATTTTCTCAGCTATCAGAGAGAGAAATCCACTGCAATATCAGCTAAATACCAAGCTAAGTGGATATTGTGCATTTTTGAAAGCAAATACTGTGCTATTAAGATAAAATAGCTTAGCGAAAAGAAAACGTTATTCTGACTGAGTTTTACTTAATGAATGACGAAGAGCTTGACAAAAAGCTGAGAATATTTTACGGCAGAATATTTTACGGCAAAGCTAAAACATAAAAATTCAAATCCATCTTTTTTAGTTTATCGAATCAGATGTTAAATGCAGCGATCAGGATCATCAAGGACTGAGAAAAGAAGAAAATATAAAGCTCAAAAATTATATGAATTTACTAACCTGAAAAAATTCGTCTCCAAACAATTCACAAGGCCTTTAAATACTATTAAGAATGTTTATGTCACTCTTTACTGTTGTAGATGAAGTAGAAAAAGACAGCGAGAGCTCAGAAAAGAAAGCATTTTCGCAGTTTTTTCTCCAAGCTTTTTAAATTCTTGTAAAATAAATAAACTTACAGTGCTTGTAGCTTGTGTACATCAGCCAAAGCATACACCACGAGCTTAAAGATTTCCTGTTCAAACCTTACCTCATCTGTTTAATTTATAAAAACACGTCTACAATTCATTTTCAGTACATCTTCGACTTTGCAGTAGTTTTATTAACATTTCAGAACATTTCTCGCCTTGATTTTGAAAGAGTTTTCAATGATTTTGCCTCTTTAAATTCCATTTCCGTACTAAGGAATTTGGTTGCTGTCAATGAAACTTTTGTCATGCGTACAAGCCTTGTTTTTGATACTAAGTTGGGAGAATTTCAATTTCATCAGCTTATTGTCGTAAAATATTGTCGCCTCGTGTTTCTCTACGACTTCTGTCTTGCTCTACAGCTCCCAGCGTGTTTATATCACAGTATATAGACACGCGCGCCGTTTTATATTCTTTAACTACACGAAAAACCGTTTTGAAAACTAAGTCAAGTACTTGTTTGTACTTTTTCGAAAACTTGTGCGCGCCATCGTTTTGGCATCTATATCCTCGATACTTCACGATGCTCCCAAGAAAGACGGCGCGCGCACGAACCTTAAGGCGATGTCACACGAGACAACGCTGCGAAAAATTCGTTATTTTGAGTTGAAAGGTTTTGACTTAAGATCACCATCTCGCAACGTGTTGCCTGAAGTCGGATTACGCAAAAAAAAAAAAAGTTCCATCTGGCATGTTACATGGTATGAACCTTTTGCGCAACGGCGTGTCGCGAAAAATCGTCGTTGCAAATCGTCTCGTGTAACATCGCCCTTAAGTAATAATGATATGAAGTCACCGCAGACCACAATAACTAAGGCACCAAAAATCGTCTCCGAGAGAACGACATCGTAAAATCTTTATTCACCACCGTTAAATATATGGATTCCACAGGGAGACCGCATCTGCGAGATTAATATCGCTTCTCGCTACGCTCGCAGCAATTAGAATCATTTCACACTAGATAATGAAATAAATGAATGTGATTGTTTTGTATGACATCATTAATTAACAACCCGTGCAAGGTGTCTTTTTCTGTCAATACTTGGATGACTTGTTTTACCATGCTGAAGTCATGAAATTCATTTTTTTGGCTTCCGTTCTACTCATTTTCGTATTCCCTGGTTCAACGAAAGCTGTAAGAAATGGTAAGTCCTGCCGAGTTCCATAGAAAACGCTTCATATAAGGTACATTCATTGATGTTAACTAAGATTTCGTAAAAGAAGTCGACAAAAAAATGCAAAAACTCTTGATACGGTGCCATTATACGATATTAAGATATTAAGATATTTGGTCGGAAATACTTGAATTGTGATTGTTGTTTGTTGTTTTTACTACATTTTACACTTTGATTATCTTTGTCTTCAGTACTAACAAGAGAAAAGCGATATTTGACGCATTGAATTTTTGTTTTTCAATCCCATTTCAAGAAAAAAGACTTAATTTTCATAGCTTTCAAATCAAAGTTGACGGCCAGCGAACCGCTTGCGCAGGCTATCTTTAAAACGGGGAATGGGGAACGGGGAACGGAAAAAGTAAGTTATATTTCTCTTTACAATACTATAAAATATCTGGGTTTTTTTGATATTCAAAGTACTTGAAAGTCCGGCCTTATTATTTTTAGCCTTGTCATTTTTAGCCCACCCATAGCGCATATGCCGCGGCCACTCAATACCTTTTCTTGACAGATATATGTCACATTATCTATTTTATAATGGCTATTGTGTCTCGCGCAGGCAACGAAATAGAAAAAAATGGAAATTAATTGCATTGGCAGCTTAATCCTCTTCACGGGCCTACATGAATAGTTTAAGAGCGGGGGGGGGGGGGGGGGTCCAAAACCTTAATAGATGACGTAATTGTTCATAGTCGACCCAGGCATTAACACACTTTAGTGTAAAGTCCTGATTTGGCTGGGTAAATACTGTTTTTATTATATTTTTTATTATCACATATATATGCTACATTGTTACTGTTGGATACCAAAATCGATACGCAATTTGGTTGCAGAGTGCAAACAGTACTTTTCTATCGTTTAATTAGGGCTTGTGCTAATTAGTATAATTTGTATTTCACAGATATAATGTTAGATAACGATACGATTTAAACGTTTATTCATTCTTCAATTAACGCTGCTTTGAGGAGATTTATGATCGAAAAATGGTTGTCGCAGCCAGAGGGTTGTAGCAAACATTTAGTATGCAAATATATAATGTGGTGAAATAGTGAAATATAAAGCCATATTATAATTTTCCTGCGATCAAGCATATAGAGTAATTTGCATTGTCTTCTCTTCACTGATCAACGTCAACGATGGGAACTGACATGATTAAGTAATGCAGTACATAGCATAATCTAATCATATTAGTAAGGGATATATTTAGACAATCAATAAATTTGAGACGTGCATGGAGTTCAAAATCGCGTTCATCGTCGACTATTTTTCATTTAAAAAATATTGCCAATCGATTGTTTTAAAACCCCAATTTTTTTGTAGCAATCCATTATCGTCCAGTTTCATGGTATAATTGAATCGTTGCTTTAAATCGTTGTTTTAAAACCCCAAATTGCTTTGATTTTCCTTTTCTTTGCAATATTATTTAAGAATCACCAGTGTGGACGTGATTGTTTGCAGATCAACTCTACATCACAGTATTCCCGCCGCGGGGAACAATTTAGATCAATTTTACGGTGGCCCATAGGGGACATGCAGCAAGTTAGATGAGTTGCTGCAAATAAAACGAGTTGCTGCATATAATAAACGAGTTGCTGCAAATAAAACGAGTTGCTGCATATAATAAACGAGTTGCTGCAAATAAAACGAGTTGCTGCATATAATAAACGAGTTGCTGCAAATAAAACAAGTTGCTGCATATAACAAACGAGTTGCTGCATATAATAAACGAGTTGCTGCATGTTATTTGAAAATCGCTGCGCGCGCACTTTGCTGATTGGGACTGGGTTCTAGAAGAGCCTCGTGGTTTGTTGTTGTTGTCGATCGCCATCGGTTCTGCTTGACAAGACGCTTGAAAAAGTAGAAAGAACAAGCCACTCTAAAACCAGTTCGAGTAAAAGACAGAAGCTTAAAGCCCCCATACAGGATGTCACGATACAGATTGGTTTAATGGTGGCCAAGGATGGTGAGCTTGTATCCGATAGGATCTTTCACCATACCCTGGTTGAATCGGCTTTGCTTTTCAACAGCCATTCTAAGTAGCTCTTTGGCTGTTATTGCCGGTTGGACCTTTAAAGGCAAGGATGACCCGCGTTTTACTGTAAGATCACTATCCTTGGCCACCATTAAACCAATCTGTATCGTGGCATCCTGTATGGGGGCTTTACAGCAATAACCGTTGTATCGGCTAAAACAAGCCTTTGAACTCGCTCCTCTCAGCTTCGAAATCCCCATAAAATTAACACATTTTTTCGAAAATACAGTTCAAGAATATTCCAAGGAGTCGCCGCGAAGAAGAGATGTTTTGAAGTTAAAAGAAGGCTGATCAATAAGGAAATCCTGCATGAGTCAGCAAAACTACAATGACTAATGAATCTCAAATATCTCCCCGATCGTTTCATAATATTTTGAATTATAGAAACTAGCTCAAGACAATTTTAATTTGCAAACAATTGCCTTAATCCCTATAATGATTTAGTTACGAAAAAAGTCAGAGGTTGCAGTCGAAACTTTAGAAGAAAGCTATATATAATTTATCTTGTCCTTGTCAACATGCAGCTTGGGATCATGAAAAACTTTGTAGCACAATCCTGAAGTTTATGTGGATGATTAGCTTCAAGAATGGCTTGAATACTTGACAGAAAGAAGACTCGAAAAGCTCTCCATTACAACTCCTTGGAATATCTCCGAATCCATTTAGATTTTCGAAAAAATAAAATAAAATAAAACAAGATCGAAGTATGTGATGGCCGAATGAGCGAGCGTGTATAGACTAATTTGGTTTTGAAACGGCGGATCGCGATACAACGGTTATTGCTGTAAGCTTCTGTCTTTTACTCGAACTGGATTTAGAGTGGCTTGTTCTGTCTACTTCTTTGCGCTTCCGAAATTCTTCGAAAGAAGGTAGCCGCTTCGTAGCTGATGTAACGCCCCCCAAAGATGTACTTCCCGTATTATTCTCGGTTGGAGTACCACATCCATGACAACACAATGCATCTGCTACACATTTAACTCTACATTTGGAGTAAAACATTTTCAAGCGTCCTGTCATGCAGAACTGTTTGCGATCGACAACAACAACAAACCACGAGGCTCTTCTAGAACCCAGTCCCAATCAGCAAAGTGCGCGCGCAGCGTTTTTCGAATAACATGCAGCAACTCGTTTATTATATGCAGCAACTCGTTTGTTATATGCAGCAACTCGTTTATTATATGCAGCAACTCGTTTATTATATGCAGCAACTCGTTTATTATATGCAGCAACTCGTTTGTTATATGCAGCAACTCGTTTTATTTGCAGCAACTCGTTTATTATATGCAGCATCTCGTTTTATTTGCAACAACTCGTATATTATATGCAGCAACTCGTTTTATTTGCAGCAACTCATCTAACTTGCTGCATGTCCCCTATGGGCCACCGTACAATTTAGATCGGGGAGAGAGTCTTGGGGGTGGTTCTTGAGATGTTTTTTTTACCAAGAATAGATAAGCTTTAGTATGGCTATCGATGGATTTTTGCTATATATCGATTGTTTTAAACGGGCGTTACTAAACACCGAAACACCGAAACAGTACCAAATCGAAACACTAGTTCACCCAAACTTTCAAATATCATATTTAAAAGAAGTAAATATGTGAATCTTTTCATTTCGAAACCAATCTTTATCTATTTAGACCATTTTAGAACATTTTAAGAATCAAATATCTGGAAGCTATAATGTCATCACTGTATACTGTCATAATCCGTGACCTTCTTAGTGATTTAATAACATTTCTTCTATTGAAAGGGTTACACCGAAACAGTACCAAATCGAAACACTAGTTCACCCAAACTTTCAAATATCATATTAATTAGTCGTTACAGCTGTAAGTGAGTGCTGCCGAGCCTTTCCTGGAGCATTCCTGATCCAGTATAAATCATTATCCAACTCATTATTCATGAAGGAAATCGTGACCGTGAAGAGAGTTGTACATCTGACCCGATGATCTGACACTCAATTTTCTCAATCTCAATTTTTAAAATTCGCTGCAAAAATTACATCATGAACCTAGACGTTGGATAAGTCGTTTACAATATTCACGTCCGTGTTTATCAGACTTAACATTGAAAGTTTAAACGAGTGTTTATCAGACTCGTCTTTAGCTCGTGTTGTAAATTAATCTGATTTACACAACCGCTCTTTTGTAAACATTACATACACCTACTTGCAAGAACGTTGTCATACAACATTTGAACATTTGTAGTTTAGTGGATTAGGAATAAATTAAAAGTACAAAAGAAGATCATTGAATCAGAACTCTTTCTTTTGTACTTTGGATTTTATTCCTAATCTTGAAACTACAAATGTTCAAATGTTGTATGACAACGTTTTTGCAATTAGGTGTATATCTAGAATAGCATCAGCCACAGTGATGACATCATAGCTTCCAGATATTTGATTCTTAAAACGTTCTAAAATGGTCTAAATAGTTGAAGATTGGTTTCGAAATGAAAAGATTCACATATTTACTTCTTTTAGATATGATATTTGCAAGTTTGGATGAACTATTGTTTCGATTTGGTACTGTTTCGGTGTTTCGGTGTTTCGGTGTTTCGGTGTTTCGGTGTTTAGTAACACCCGTCTTAAACCCCAAATTGCTTTGCCTTTCCTTTCCGTTACCTAGTTACGTTGTTATGTGACAACGCTGGCGATTATAAAATAGATAATGTGACATATGTCTGTAGAGAAAAAGGTATTGAGTGGCCGCGGCATATGCGCTATGGGTGGGCTAAAAATGACAAGGCTAAAAATAATAAGGCCGGACTTTCAAGTACTTTGAATATTAAAAAAACCCAGATATTTTATAGTATTGTAAAGAGAAATATAACTTACTTTTTCCGTTCCCCGTTCCCCGTTCCCTGTTTTAAAGATAGCCGCTTGCGCAAGGTTATCACTTTAAAAAATCTTCCATTCCGACTGATAACATGTCTCCGAAAAAAACTGCAAAATAGATTATCTGTAAGGATTACATTATCAGGTATTCGGCTTTGCTCGACTTACAAATTTTTAACCTTTTTAACCTTTTTATTTTATTTTATTTTTTTGTGTGTGTTTGAATATACTTCGCAATAGTAAGATTGCGAGAACTTTGGTTAAAAGAATTGTTTCTCTTGTATCTTATATATTTGATTTCAGTTGTAATATTAAGTAAATGATTGTAGAATCACCGTATGTGTTCTATATAATTATCAATTAAGATACCAATGTCACAAGGTAAATGAACAACTCAAAAAATATCTGAGTACCAGATGGGAATCGAACCAATTTTCTTTTTATTGTAAAGGCCCATCTACAAGCTGCGATTGTCGAACCGATTTTGTTCAAGCCCAATTTAATTTGAAAAATCGGGCCGACATGAGAAAATCTGTGACAGATTTTATGTATCGGGCCGATTCAATTTTGTTTAAATCGAGCTCGAATTTAGCTCTAAACTACACGCACGATTTGATTCCCGATGGTGTATGGACGATGAATCGGGCCGAAAAATCCCAACGTGTATTTCCCGCTTGAAAGAAAATTATTATTTAGAACCTATAAACTTTGGATTGAAAAAAATTAATAAACTGTACTATTACATTTATATCGTTTTCATCTACCGATCTTTAGGTGAGGACGTAATCTTAAGACTAAAGAGGAACGATGACTACTATGCTTATCCGCGTGCTATCTTCCACGGGCAAAATGGAAGCACGATCTATTTAGAGCCTCGTCGTTATGGCAAAGATCTGGAATTTAAACGTGAAGATGTTATCATTGATAAACCACCGCTGAAAGATGGAGTGAAGCCAGGAGTCAAGGTTTTGGCTAAAGATATAGGACGTAACAGTTTTGAGGAGGATATATATATACCTGCTAGGGTTATGAAGAAATCTGGTGACAACTATGAAGTCCAACCAGGTATTATAGATCTTTTTGCCGATACGGCTGCCATCTTGGAATCTATTGTTTTAAGTAAGACATTATGGGATGCTGAGGGGGCAATAGGCAATGTGCATCAAAGCTCACAAAGTACTCTGGGAAAGTGAGTTCTTTAAAAATGTAACAGGGAAATCAAAGGAACTATCAAAAAATAATTACTTTGCTATTTTCGTCTGCTGAAATCCTTTTATTTCCATAGAAAATGTCGAAGAAAAAATTATCAGACAAATATTTACAGGAGCCAAAAAAGCGTAAGAACTCACTTTCCGATCATGCTTTGTGATAGAATTTCGAGCTCATGCACATTGGCTATTATCGGAACATTTATAGCATGCACAGCGGTCAGGGTGTCTTTTTATATAATTTAACGTTATCCACTGAGAAGCAAATCTAAAAAACAATTGAATTTGCTGTTAGGTGGAGCAATATGTCAAACATGTTGTTGGCTTGTTGGCTTGTTGGCTTGTTGGCTTGTTGGCTTGTTGGCTTGTTGGCTTGTTGGCTTGTTGGCTTGTTGGCTTGTTGGCTTGTTGGCTTGTTGGCTTGTTGGCTTGTTGGCTTGTTGGCTTGTTGGCTTGTTGGCTTGTTGGCTTGTTGGCTTGTTGGCTTGTTGGCTTGTTGGCTTGTTGGCTTGTTGGCTTGTTGGCTTGTTGGCTTGTTGGCTTGTTGGCTTGTTGGCTTGTTGGCTTGTTGGCTTGTTGGCTTGTTGGCTTGTTGGCTTGTTGGATTGTTGGCTTGTTGGCTTGTTGGCTTGTTGGCCTTTTGGCAGCTTGTTTTTGTAATTCAATTTCAATTCCAACTTCTAGTATGCGAAAATAAATCTACACAGCTTGGTTTTACTGACGACTATGTCTACAGTTTATTGCCTTCTGAAGCGTTCAACGCGAGCAGTACATTTGGTCAGTTATATAATCCAGATAGAGCACGCTTGAACAATCATGTTGTTTGGTGTTCTGCTGACCATGATATGGACAAGCCATGGCTTCAAGTTGATCTTCAGGAAAATTCCTACATTTGTAGCGTAACCACAAAGTCGTATGGTCAAAGAGAATCCGTTACAACATTTACTTTAGCAGTATCGCGAGATGAAGAAACATGGCATTACCTGATGGAAAACAACGGAAGAAAGGTTAGTCAAGTTTAAAATAACTGACTTTAAATACAAGATGAACTATCTGGAATCGAAGATGTGCAATCTGGAATCGAAGATGTGCAATCTGGAATCCAAGATGTGCAATCTGGAATCCAAGATGTGCAATCTGGAATCCAAGATGTGCAATCTGGAATCCAAGATGTGCAATCTGGAATCCAAGATGTGCAATCTGGAATCCAAGATGTGTAATCTGGAATCCAAGATGTGCAATCTGGAATCCAAGATGTGCAATCTGGAATCCAAGATGTGCAATCTGGAATCCAAGATGTGTAATCTGGAATCCAAGATGTGCAATCTGGAATCCAAGATGTGTAATCTAGAATCCAAGATGTGTAATCTCGAATCCAAGATGAGTAATCTAGAATCCTCAATATGCAAATTGGAATCCAAGATGTGTAATCTGGATTTCAAGATGTGCAATCTGTATGTATTATGTTTTTTATTCATTTCATTTTATTACGTTTAAGGAATTTAAAAGAGATTTTCCTGCTCATTTTGTCACCCATTTCCTCAACCTGGTTGAGAAACCTTACCGTTACATTCGCTTTCACTCTATTGCATACTACACACACCCATGCATTGCTGTGGAAGTCAATGGCTATCGAAGTAAGTGCAAATCAAAACTATTTTCGAGATATGACTAAAAGGAAAATGCTAAGAAAAACTCTCATTTACTAGCCTAAAGCGCAACCGCTATGAGGCGCTTCCGGTTCCCGACATACCCCCACTAGTGTCTGCTCCAACTCAAACAACATTTCTTTCTACATTGTTTTCTATTAGCCAATCAAATCGCTAGGTGATATGCATTTTTTTTCCATTTTGAGTAGCCATTGCTGTTAGTGCTAGAGAAGTCACTAAACCCGTGAAATATATACCACTTATTAAACTGTAATAGCCAAATGGACTCAAAAGAAAACAATGAGATTAGGGTCTACTAAAGTGTATTAGTCTAATATCTATTTGACGGGTTTAGTGATTTCACTCTAACGTTAAGGAATTAGTGATAGCAACTCTGTAAACAAAAATACCTCTGAAAAGTTCAAATATCTTAACATTTATCCTACAATATATTCGGTAAGGGACAGAGGAATACTAGAAGAGAGACAGCCCGTAGGGTTTATACATTGTACCTCAGTCATTCTAATACGTACTTGTAAACGAGCGTAATTTCAATACTACAGATTAGATTAGTATAGGAAATCGCATGGTTTCGAGTGCACTTTGGAATAAATTTGCACGAGCGAGTGCTATTTGAGTTCTTTGAAAACTCGCTCGTGCAAATTTATTCCAAAGTGCACTCGAAACCATGCGATTTCTTGTTAATAATATAGATGCAAAAATTTCAAACCAAAATTCCTTGTTTATTAATATTCATGCTCATAAATATTCATAGAGTGTTGATCAAATGTGTGGTTTTCAAGAGCTCATTGAGCGCGCGCTCAATGACGTGAGATAGCGTCAGCAGCGCGCGCTCTTCAACTGAAACCGACAAAATATTTATTCAAAAACAAACAAAATCACCAACTTTTTAGCCGTTTTCACCGCTTAAACTTGTTCCTTCGCGATCAGCAAATGCATAGTCTTGATGCTTGATAATGTTATCAACAGCAGAATCAACAAAAATTCGGTTTCAAGACCGTTTTCGGAAAATGTAATTTGCACCGTGTTTCAGGGTTTTGCAATCGTGTTTCAGGTTTTTGCACTGGTGTTTCACGTTTTTCCACTGGTGTTTCAGGGAAACTGCACTGCTTTAAACCAATCAGAAGTGAGATATTTTTGCATCTATATTATTAATATTTTAATGACGATCTTAATCGATAGCATCAAGGATTTGTCGAGAAGGAATTACAAAGAAAATACCAAATGCATTTTTAAACTAGTCTGCCACAGGATATCCAGTAATGATATATTTTGAAGATATTATTGTCGTCTATCACTTTTATCTTAATTGGGCTTCCTGTGTGCACGCTCGGTATTCTAGATCGCCAACAAAAAAACATTACGAAGAGGATTGTTGAATTGTAGTTTTCATTCTGTTACAGGAGTTAAAGACCCTCCATATATCATATCGATTGATAAACTACGAATGGAAGGTGAGTTTGATACACGCTTAGGCAAATTTTAATGAAAGGTTGATCGGCATTAGTCCAGAACTATACTAATGCTCCATCACAAATCCTGCACTCTGATTAGTCATACACCACTAGTAGCACATTTGACAGTATGGTACGATCATATACACATTTCATTCCAACATCATACGCATACCATGTTTATCGTAGCGTAAAACCAAGACAATAACGGTTAACTCACGTTTTAAACCTAATTTCAAAATTGTGGAAATTCACCGGTGAGTACGAGTCAATAGCCCATTCGGAGACGAGACGAGACGGGACGAGACGAGACGAGACGAGACGAGACGAGACGAGACGAGACGAGACGAGACGAGACGAGACGAGACGAGACGAGACGAGACGAGACGAGACGAGGCGAGACGAGACGAGACGAGCTCTAATCAAGTAATAGACCTAAGAAACTATACCCACATTAGATACAGATCTAGAGGTCAACTTGAAAGTTCGACATTCACCAGGTCCACTACGGTTACACCACTTTGCTCCGATACTTTTTTCTTGTTTTAGGGTCTGTATGCAAACTTCAGAATAAATGTGTTGAAAAACAGAACGCCGAGTGCAACGAGGAAGGCAAGACTCTAGGCACGTACACATGTAGATGCAAGAGCGGATTTCAAGGATCGGGCTTGAGCAACATTTTCCAACCCGATGAAAAGCATTTCCATTGTTCAGGTAATATTTTCATTTATTTTAATCTAGTTAGTCATCAAAAACCTACAAAGCTGAGATCATGGGAAACATTCTGTATCCAACAAAAAAAAATCATGACAAATACTGCAGCTTTAACTGAAGGTCCTTTTACACTGTGTAATTTTCCCAGCAATTTGTCTTGCATGCAACACCTTTTCTCGCAATTTTAAGGCATATTTTTCAAGTTGCTTCAAGTTGCTGAGATCACGTTGCAGTGTAACACCTCACTTTGGCAGCCTGTAATGTTACGTGTTCGAGTTCACAGAAGTTAAAAATGTAATTGGTAAAATACCTCAAGTGAATTAGTTGTTGTCAAGCACGAGTTTGGGACATTTAAAGTATATTTATCCATAATCTTTGTTGGCCTTATCTTTGTAGCTTTTCATATGACTAAACGAAATAATCCTAACTTTTACTTGTAGACATTGACGAATGCAAAAATAATACTTGTGGACCATTCGCAGATTGCAAAAATATTCCTGGATCATACAATTGTAGCTGTAAGAAAGGTAAGTGATTGAAGTTCTGAACAATATTATCGTGATTTTCATGGGATTGACTTACAGAACTTTCACTTACCATACGATATTGGAATGGCTTCCCGTAAGAATAGTTCAGTACCGTATGAGTGGGAAACATATGGTAATGACTTACAGCACGTACACGGTGCGACATGCCGTAACATTGAAATGGCTTCCAATAAGAATTTATCGCATGAGTTACACGGTAAGAAATTCTTTAACACTGAAATGGCTTCTAGTTAGAATTGTTATCGTTTGGGTGGAAAACGTACGGTATTGACTTACAACACTCACACGGTACGAAATGCCTTAACACTGAAATGGCTTTCCATAAGAATGATTATCGTATGAGTGGGAAACGTACGGTACTTACTTACAACACTTACACGGTAAGACATGCCTTAACACTGAAATGGCTTTCCATTAGAATGATTATCGTAAGAGTGGGAAACGTATGGTACTGACTTACAACACTTACACGGTAAGACATGCCATAAAACTGAAATGGCTTTCCGTAAGAATGATTATCGTAAGTGGTAAATGTTTTGTACTGTTTTTACAGGATTTCAGCAGCTGAATAGCAGTACATTCATATGCAAAGATATCGATGAATGTTCCAATTCTGCGTGTTCCCCACATGCTCGTTGCACCAACACCGACGGCTCTTTCACTTGTCAATGTAACCATGGTTACAAAGGCGACGGATATAAATGTGTAGATATTGACGAATGTAATCTTGATGATGGTACCAGTAAATGCAAGAGCAAATATTCAGATTGTACTAACTCGCCTGGCAGCTATAAATGTACTTGTCAGGCAGGGTTCACTGGAGATGGAAACAATTGTACAGGTTGGTAATAGAATAGTCCCATTCCTAGTAAACCTGTTCAGCTTGGGTGTAAAGTTTTCCTATTTCAGACCACGTGTCATTCTCTAGGGTATCATTTCTTTGTTAAGCAGTTGCGCATCAGATAACACATGAATATGGATACAATTCAAAGGATTTTATTCTCAAGAGAATGACGCGTGCTCTGGAATGGGAAAACATTACACCGACGCTAGAGAACAACACGCTTCAGCACGCTTTCCAAGAATTTACAAGAGTTTTAGTGAGAAAATAAACGCTTGTTTTCTCCGAGTATACAAACAATTTCGTGGGTATACTTTCGAGAAACCAAGATACTGTATTAATAAAGACAATATGAAAGAATAAACCTTAAGTTTCAAGAATTGACTTTAAGTTTTGGCATTTTGTAAAGTCTATTCTTCAGGCAAGTGTGAAAGTCAAATTTGAATATTTTTACAACAGCACGAAGACACTTTCGACTAATTTGCATACAGACTTAGAGCATGCGCAGACGTTTTTCACGTGTGTCCATTACACCCGAGCTAAAGAGGTATATTCAGTAAATACCGCTGTGTTCCTTGACTACAGGCTCATTTGTACAGATTTAGCCTCGTTTAATAGCAAATCATTCATAAAAATCATTTTTAATGTAAAAAATTTGAACTTGAACAATACCAATGTTTTTTAAACAAACAAATAGAAAAAATTAACGTTATTTATATAGAGGACAACACTTGACAGTAATTTACTGATAAACTCGTGGTCCTCTTTGAACGTCACTAGTTGATTAGTGACGTGACCGCAATTAACGTGGTCATCCGAGTCACGTGAATGTCTAACCATTTGTAGCGGGTATAATGACAAAGGCAGCGTATTCTCATCAATTATTTTAAGACCCTGAGTATTGGACTGACCGGGACTACTTCAACCACAACCTCCCGCATGAAATTCGGTGCTCAACCAACTTAGCCAACGGGGTGGGGGGATGGAATTTTCCAACATATTCGGTTATCTATAAATAGCTGACTTATAATTATTTGTTACTGAAAAACTTTCAAATTATTCTTGTTTTCATTTTAGACATCAATGAATGTGACAATGATCCTTTAGCTTTACTCAGTGCCCCGGGGGGTTACCGGAGGGCTCATTTATCTGCAACAGTGGAAGGAATTTCTCAGATGAATTGCCCTTAGCTTTAGTTAGTGCCCCAGGGTAGGGAGAAGAGTTTGCGACCAGAAAGATGGGGGGTTACCGGAGGGCTTATTTATCTGCAACAGTAGAAGGAATTTCTCAGATGAATTGCCCTTAGCTTTCCCATGGGTCCGGGGATAGAGAGAGGACTGACTATAAAGTCGGGTCGTTGGGAAGAGTGGGTGAGAACTGCCAATTTCTCCAAACCTAGCCGTCACTTATTTTCTTGATTCAAACGTTTCCACGCAAGGTCAGAATGATCTGCCAGATTGGAGAGGACTGACTATAAAGTCGGGTAGTTGGGAAGAGTGGGTGAGAACTGACAATTTCTCTGACTTTGTGCCCTGCGCCCTTGCCTGAACAAAATCCTGGATCCGTCCCTGTACACCATACTTGATTCCAATCTAAGTCCGCAGTTGCCCTGTTTAATTTGCGGGACTGAGAACTTTTCATCTCTGCTTTGCTTAAATTTACCGATGGGTGAGCCTCAAATTATATCTTGGCTTAACGAACTTGATTTCATTCTAGTTCGTTGGGATGGTTGAACAGTGATGTGTGTTTGTGTGTACGGACACATTGACTAATTATAATAACTAATATACACAAGCACTAAACTCGTTCGGGACTTCAACAAAATCTCCCTCGGCTTTCGGGGACATTTGATCACTAATCACCCTCAAGTCATGCTATTACTTATAATAAATGTAAGAAAGGATTTGATGGAGATGGCTTCTACTGCGCTGGTGAGTTAGTGTAAGGGTCCCAACCCAACCCAACCCAACCCAACCCAACCCAACCCAACCCAACCCAACCCAACCCAACCCAACCCAACCCAACCCAACCCAACCCAACCCAACCCAACCCAACCCAACCCAACCCAACCCAACCCAACCCAACCCAACCCAACCCAACCCAACCCAACCCAACCCAACCCAACCCAACCCAACCCAACCCAACCCAACCCAACCCAACCCAACCCAACCCAACCCAACCCAACCCAACCCAACCCAACCCAACCCAACCCAACCCAACCCAACCCAACCCAACCCAACCCAACCCAACCCAACCCAACCCAACCCAACCCAACCCAACCCAACCCAACCCAACCCAACCCAACCCAACCCAACCCAACCCAACCCAACCCAACCCAACCCAACCCAACCCAACCCAACCCAACCCAACCCAACCCAACCCAACCCAACCCAACCCAACCCAACCCAACCCAACCCAACCCAACTCAAACCAAACCAAACCAATTCAACTCAACTCCGCCTAGTTACACCCTTCTAGATGTGCCTCGTACTAGAAGACCTGGTGGTGGCACGACTTTATTGTGTAAACAATCTCTAAGATTGGCAAAGATTGACGGTGGCGAGAAATGTTCATTTGAATTCTCCGAGTGGATTGTTTCTCTTTCCGGACTTAATCTACGCGTAGTAATAATCTACTGACCTCCATACCCTGAAGTTCAACCCGTTTCTACAACTACATTTTTCAATGAATTTTCTGACTACTTAGAATCTGTTATCCTTTGTCCTGAAGAACTGCTGATCATCTAATTTAACTTTTTATTAATTATATTTATTTTAACTTTCTTATTGTAAAGTGCACTTGAACATTCCATGAAATTTTGCGCTATATAAATACAGATTTTATTATTATCATTATTATTATTATTATAAAACACTCAGTGGCTTGGTTTCATTAGCCTTTTGTTGAACAACTTAAAAGATTGTTCTCATCTGCGGATTTGCTTTTGTTATTTCAGATCTTAATTTTCTTGTGGGCAGTGGATCGACTCTGAGGTCTCAAGCTTTCTGGAAACTACTTTTCCTTTCAGCAACTTTGATCTTCGCTACGTCAGTTGTGTAAAAAACAAACAGACAATGTAACACTTGTATGTTCCACTTCCTTTCTTTTCTTATTTCTTTCTCAGCTAAGTTCCTTTATTTCTTCCTAATCATATTTTCTATTTCTTTTTTCTTTTTTCTTTTTTCTTTTTTCTTTTTTCTTTTTTCTTTTTTCTTTTTTCTTTTTTTCTTTCTTTCTTTCTTTCTTTCTTTCTTTTTCTTTTTCCCTTCCTTCGTTTTATTTTTCTATCTGTTTCATTCTTTATCCTTTTCTTCCCTATTTTTCCTCCTCTCGCTTTCTTCCTTTCATTCTTTTCTTCCTTAACTCTTTTATGTTCACTCTCAGCTCATCCTATTACTTATAATAATTAACCTCTGGTCCTGAAGGAATAAACGATATATTTTCAACTGAATACCATTCTAGCTGAATTAATTTTGTTTAAAGTGGCTCCTTAGGCTTTGGAAGGTCTTGAAACAACGGGTAATGGAATTCTTATGCCTCATACACTGATACTTGCTACATCACTATATGAAAGATCATATAAGGTCCAGTTCAGACGTCAAACGTTTGCCGCATCGTTGAGGCCAGCGGCTAAGAAAACGCCGAGAACTACAATATAATACATAAGCTCTTTTGCTTAGCGCCAGGAAACGATGTGTGCTAAGTTTGGTCCACATACTTCTACTAGTTTAAGAGAAAACAGCGCTCCACCTCAAAGGTAATTAGAATCGACGCGCCAAAAGTTCAACGTCTGAGCTTGGCCAAAGTCATACAAGAATCAATTTTCTTATTCACTGGTTTCTTATTCTCGACTTTGAGGGGCTTTCTGCATAAATACAATAACTTGTTATCCTTCACTGTGCAAGCTATCGTATTTTTGCAAAGTGACACTCAAATTTGATGCAAATGACCCAAATCAAAATGCTTTATGGGTCGTAAGAAAACAGCTTATAAACTGATCGCGCGTAATAATATTTATCAACTTCACAACCATGAGAGCTTAAATACGCAGATATCAAAATACAAACTTACAGTACAATTAACAGCTTCAAAAATAATTCACAGAAAATGAAAAAAAAAAAATCCAATGGGCTACTCGATCGGTTTAGGGTCTGACCAACAGGACACAGGTCCCATACAAAGGTCAGTTCATATATAGCAATGCTACATTAAAAAAATTTATAGTTTTCCATGATCAATTTTAGTGGTATGAATTAGAATGATTTCTATTGAGATATTGATATAAATGATTATAAAATATTTGAGATACTACGCGCGCTCTGATTGGCTGACTACCGTGTTTATATGAGAGGACAGAGACACGCTCAACCTTTTGAGGAAAAAAAACCCGAAAAATCACGGAAGAAAATGATTTGAATGTTAAAGTAGAGCCGTAATTTTGTTTCGAAGACTTTAATTAACTAGGAAACAATTCATTAAACGAAAAATAAGTGACAGTGCAAAATAACTATAAAAAAGTAAGATTTTCTCAGCTATCAGAGAGAGAAATCCACTGCAATATCAGCTAAATACCAAGCTAAGTGGATATTGTGCATTTTTGAAAGCAAATACTGTGCTATTAAGATAAAATAGCTTAGCGAAAAGAAAACGTTATTCTGACTGAGTTTTACTTAATGAATGACGAAGAGCTTGACAAAAAGCTGAGAATATTTTACGGCAAAGCTAAAACATAAAAATTCAAATCCATCTTTTTTAGTTTATCGAATTAAATGTTAAATCATCAAGGACTGAGAAAAGAAGAAAATATAAAGCTCAAAAATTATATGAATTTACTAACCTGAGAAAATTCGTCTCCAAACAATTCACAAGGCCTTTAAATACTATTAAGAATGTGTGCCGGCTTATGTCACTCTTTACTGTTGTAGATGAAGTAGAAAAAGACAGCGAGAGCTCAGAAAAGAAAGCATTTTCGCAGTTTTTTCTCTAAGCTTTTTAAATTCTTGTAAAATAAATAAACTTACAGTGCTTGTAGCTTGTGTACATCAGCCAAAGCATACACCACGAGCTTAAAGATTTCCTGTTCAAACCTTACCTCATCTGTTTAATTTATAAAAACACGTCTACAATTCATTTTCAGTACATCTTCGACTTTGCAGTAGTTTTATTAACATTTCAGAACATTTCTCGCCTTGATTTTGAAAGAGTTTTCAATGATTTTGCCTCTTTAAATTCCATTTCCGTACTAAGGAATTTGGTTGCTGTCAATGAAACTTTTGTCATGCGTACAAGCCTTGTTTTTGATACTAAGTTGGGAGAATTTCAATTTCATCAGCTTATTGTCATAAAATATTGTCGCCTCGTGTTTCTCTACGACTTCTCTCTTGCTCTACAGCTCCCAGCGTGTTTATATCACAGTATATAGACACGCGCGCCGTTTTATATTCCTTAACTACACGAAAAACCGTTTTGAAAACTAAGTCAAGTACTTGTTTGTACTTTTTCGAAAACTTGTGCGCGCCATCGTTTTGGCATCTATATCCTCGATACTTCACGATGCTCCCAAGAAAGACGGCGCGCGCACGAACCTTAAGGCGATGTCACACGAGACAACGCTGCGAAAAATTCGTTATTTTGAGTTGAAAGGTTTTGACTTAAGATCACCATCTCGCAACGTGTTGCCTGAAGTCGGATTACGCAAAAAAAAAAAAAGTTCCATCTGGCATGTTACATGGTATGAACCTTTTGCGCAACGGCGTGTCGCGAAAAATCGTCGTTGCAAATCGTCTCGTGTAACATCGCCCTTAAGTAATAATGATATGAAGTCACCGCAGACCACAATAACTAAGGCACCAAAAATCGTCTCCGAGAGAACGACATCGTAAAATCTTTATTCACCACCGTTAAATATATGGATTCCACAGGGAGACCGCATCTGCGAGATTAATATCGCTTCTCGCTACGCTCGCAGCAATTAGAATCATTTCACACTAGATAATGAAATAAATGAATGTGATTGTTTTGTATGACATCATTAATTAACAACCCGTGCAAGGTGTCTTTTTCTGTCAATACTTGGATGACTTGTTTTACCATGCTGAAGTCATGAAATTCATTTTTTTGGCTTCCGTTCTACTCATTTTCGTATTCCCTGGTTCAACGAAAGCTGTAAGAAATGGTAAGTCCTGCCGAGTTCCGTAGAAAACACTTCACATAAGGTACATTCATTGATGTTAACTAAGATTTCGTAAAAGAAGTCGACAAAAAAATGCAAAAACTCTTGATACGGTGCCATTATACGATATTAAGATATTAAGATATTTGGTCGGAAATACTTGAATTGTGATTGTTGTTTGTTGTTTTTACTACATTTTACGCTTTGATTATCTTTGTCTTCAGTACTAACAAGAGAAAAGCGATATTTGACGCATTGAATTTTTGTTTTTCAATCCCATTTCAAGAAAAAAGACTTAATTTTCATAGCTTTCAAATCAAAGTTGACGGCCAGCGAACCGCTTGCGCAGGCTATCTTTAAAACGGGGAATGGGGAACGGGGAACGGAAAAAGTAAGTTATATTTCTCTTTACAATACTATAAAATATCTGGGTTTTTTTGATATTCAAAGTACTTGAAAGTCCGGCCTTATTATTTTTAGCCTTGTCATTTTTAGCCCACCCATAGCGCATATGCCGCGGCCACTCAATACCTTTTTCTTGACAGATATATGTCACATTATCTATTTTATAATGGCTATTGTGTCTCGCGCAGGCAACGAAATAGAAAAAAATGGAAATTAATTGCATTGGCAGCTTAATCCTCTTCACGGGCCTACATGAATAGTTTAAGAGCGGGGGGGGGGGGGGGTCCAAAACCTTAATAGATGACGTAATTGTTCATAGTCGACCCAGGCATTAACACACTTTAGTGTAAAGTCCTGATTTGGCTGGGTAAATACTGTTTTTATTATATTTTTTATTATCACATATATATGCTACATTGTTACTGTTGGATACCAAAATCGATACGCAATTTGGTTGCAGAGTGCAAACAGTACTTTTCTATCGTTTAATTAGGGCTTGTGCTAATTAGTATAATTTGTATTTCACAGATATAATGTTAGATAACGATACGATTTAAACGTTTATTCATTCTTCAATTAACGCTGCTTTGAGGAGATTTATGATCGAAAAATGGTTGTCGCAGCCAGAGGGTTGTAGCAAACATTTAGTATGCAAATATATAATGTGGTGAAATAGTGAAATATAAAGCCATATTATAATTTTCCTGCGATCAAGCATATAGAGTAATTTGCATTGTCTTCTCTTCACTGATCAACGTCAACGATGGGAACTGACATGATTAAGTAATGCAGTACATAGCATAATCTAATCATATTAGTAAGGGATATATTTAGACAATCAATAAATTTGAGACGTGCATGGAGTTCAAAATCGCGTTCATCGTCGACTATTTTTCATTTAAAAAATATTGCCAATCGATTGTTTTAAAACCCCAATTTTTTTGTAGCAATCCATTATCGTCCAGTTTCATGGTATAATTGAATCGTTGCTTTAAATCGTTGTTTTAAAACCCCAAATTGCTTTGATTTTCCTTTTCTTTGCAATATTATTTAAGAATCACCAGTGTGGACGTGATTGTTTGCAGATCAACTCTACATCACAGTATTCCCGCCGCGGGGAACAATTTAGATCAATTTTACGGTGGCCCATAGGGGACATGCAGCAAGTTAGATGAGTTGCTGCAAATAAAACGAGTTGCTGCATATAATAAACGAGTTGCTGCAAATAAAACGAGTTGCTGCATATAATAAACGAGTTGCTGCAAATAAAACGAGTTGCTGCATATAATAAACGAGTTGCTGCAAATAAAACAAGTTGCTGCATATAACAAACGAGTTGCTGCATGTAATAAACGAGTTGCTGCATGTTATTTGAAAATCGCTGCGCGCGCACTTTGCTGATTGGGACTGGGTTCTAGAAGAGCCTCGTGGTTTGTTGTTGTTGTCGATCGCCATCGGTTCTGCTTGACAAGACGCTTGAAAAAGTAGAAAGAACAAGCCACTCTAAAACCAGTTCGAGTAAAAGACAGAAGCTTAAAGCCCCCATACAGGATGTCACGATACAGATTGGTTTAATGGTGGCCAAGGATGGTGAGCTTGTATCCGATAGGATCTTTCACCATACCCTGGTTGAATCGGCTTTGCTTTTCAACAGCCATTCTAAGTAGCTCTTTGGCTGTTATTGCCGGTTGGACCTTTAAAGGCAAGGATGACCCGCGTTTTACTGTAAGATCACTATCCTTGGCCACCATTAAACCAATCTGTATCGTGGCATCCTGTATGGGGGCTTTACAGCAATAACCGTTGTATCGGCTAAAACAAGCCTTTGAACTCGCTCCTCTCAGCTTCGAAATCCCCATAAAATTAACACATTTTTTCGAAAATACAGTTCAAGAATATTCCAAGGAGTCGCCGCGAAGAAGAGATGTTTTGAAGTTAAAAGAAGGCTGATCAATAAGGAAATCCTGCATGAGTCAGCAAAACTACAATGACTGATGAATCTCAAATATCTCCCCGATCGTTTCATAATATTTTGAATTATAGAAACTAGCTCAAGACAATTTTAATTTGCAAACAATTGCCTTAATCCCTATAATGATTTAGTTACGAAAAAAGTCAGAGGTTGCAGTCGAAACTTTAGAAGAAAGCTATATATAATTTATCTTGTCCTTGTCAACATGCAGCTTGGGATCATGAAAAACTTTGTAGCACAATCCTGAAGTTTATGTGGATGATTAGCTTCAAGAATGGCTTGAATACTTGACAGAAAGAAGACTCGAAAAGCTCTCCATTACAACTCCTTGGAATATCTCCGAATCCATTTAGATTTTCGAAAAAATAAAATAAAATAAAACAAGATCGAAGTATGTGATGGCCGAATGAGCGAGCGTGTATAGACTAATTTGGTTTTGAAACGGCGGATCGCGATACAGCGGTTATTGCTGTAAGCTTCTGTCTTTTACTCGAACTGGATTTAGAGTGGCTTGTTCTGTCTACTTCTTTGCGCTTCCGAAATTCTTCGAAAGAAGGTAGCCGCTTCGTAGCTGATGTAACGCCCCCCAAAGATGTACTTCCCGTATTATTCTCGGTTGGAGTACCACATCCATGACAACACAATGCATCTGCTACACATTTAACTCTACATTTGGAGTAAAACATTTTCAAGCGTCCTGTCATGCAGAACTGTTTGCGATCGACAACAACAACAAACCACGAGGCTCTTCTAGAACCCAGTCCCAATCAGCAAAGTGCGCGCGCAGCGTTTTTCGAATAACATGCAGCAACTCGTTTATTATATGCAGCAACTCGTTTGTTATATGCAGCAACTCGTTTATTATATGCAGCAACTCGTTTATTATATGCAGCAACTCGTTTATTATATGCAGCAACTCGTTTGTTATATGCAGCAACTCGTTTATTATATGCAGCAACTCGTTTATTATATGCAGCAACTCGTTTATTATATGCAGCAACTCGTTTGTTATATGCAGCAACTCGTTTTATTTGCAGCAACTCGTTTATTATATGCAGCATCTCGTTTTATTTGCAACAACTCGTATATTATATGCAGCAACTCGTTTTATTTGCAGCAACTCATCTAACTTGCTGCATGTCCCCTATGGGCCACCGTACAATTTAGATCGGGGAGAGAGTCTTGGGGGTGGTTCTTGAGATGTTTTTTTTACCAAGAATAGATAAGCTTTAGTATGGCTATCGATGGATTTTTGCTATATATCGATTGTTTTAAACGGGCGTTACTAAACACCGAAACACCGAAACAGTACCAAATCGAAACACTAGTTCACCCAAACTTTCAAATATCATATTTAAAAGAAGTAAATATGTGAATCTTTTCATTTCGAAACCAATCTTTATCTATTTAGACCATTTTAGAACATTTTAAGAATCAAATATCTGGAAGCTATAATGTCATCACTGTATACTGTCATAATCCGTGACCTTCTTAGTGATTTAATAACATTTCTTCTATTGAAAGGGTTACACCGAAACAGTACCAAATCGAAACACTAGTTCACCCAAACTTTCAAATATCATATTAATTAGTCGTTACAGCTGTAAGTGAGTGCTGCCGAGCCTTTCCTGGAGCATTCCTGATCCAGTATAAATTATTATCCAACTCATTATTCATGAAGGAAATCGTGACCGTGAAGAGAGTTGTACATCTGACCCGATGATCTGACACTCAATTTTCTCAATCTCAATTTTTAAAATTCGCTGCAAAAATTACATCATGAACCTAGACGTTGGATAAGTCGTTTACAATATTCACGTCCGTGTTTATCAGACTTAACATTGAAAGTTTAAACGAGTGTTTATCAGACTCGTCTTTAGCTCGTGTTGTAAATTAATCTGATTTACACAACCGCTCTTTTGTAAACATTACATACACCTACTTGCAAGAACGTTGTCATACAACATTTGAACATTTGTAGTTTAGTGGATTAGGAATAAATTAAAAGTACAAAAGAAGATCATTGAAGCAGAACTCTTTCTTTTGTACTTTGAATTTATTCCTAATCTTGAAACTACAAATGTTCAAATGTTGTATGACAACGTTTTTGCAATTAGGTGTATATCTAGAATAGCATCAGCCACAGTGATGACATCATAGCTTCCAGATATTTGATTCTTAAAACGTTCTAAAATGGTCTAAATAGTTGAAGATTGGTTTCGAAATGAAAAGATTCACATATTTACTTCTTTTAGATATGATATTTGCAAGTTTGGATGAACTATTGTTTCGATTTGGTACTGTTTCGGTGTTTCGGTGTTTCGGTGTTTCGGTGTTTCGGTGTTTAGTAACACCCGTCTTAAACCCCAAATTGCTTTGCCTTTCCTTTCCGTTACCTAGTTACGTTGTTATGTGACAACGCTGGCGATTATAAAATAGATAATGTGACATATATCTGTAGAGAAAAAGGTATTGAGTGGCCGCGGCATATGCGCTATGGGTGGGCTAAAAATGACAAGGCTAAAAATAATAAGGCCGGACTTTCAAGTACTTTGAATATTAAAAAAACCCAGATATTTTATAGTATTGTAAAGAGAAATATAACTTACTTTTTCCGTTCCCCGTTCCCCGTTCCCTGTTTTAAAGATAGCCGCTTGCGCAAGGTTAACACTTTAAAAAAGCTTCCATTCCGACTGATAACATGTCTCCGAAAAAAACTGCAAAATAGATTATCTGTAAGGATTACATTATCAGGTATTCGGCTTTGCTCGACTTACAAATTTTTAACCTTTTTAACCCTTTTATTTTATTTTATTTTATTTTTTTGTGTGTGTTTGAATATACTTCGCAATAGTAAGGTTGCAAGAACTTTGGTTAAAAGAATTGTTTCTCTTGTATCTTATATATTTGATTTCAGTTGTAATATTAAGTAAATGATTGTAGAATCACCGTATGTGTTCTATATAATTATCAATTAAGATACCAATGTCACAAGGTAAATGAACAACTCAAAAAATATCTGAGTACCAGATGGGAATCGAACCAATTTTCTTTTTATTGTAAAGGCCCATCTACAAGCTGCGATTGTCGAACCGATTTTGTTCAAGCCCAATTTAATTTGAAAAATCGGGCCGACATGAGAAAATCTGTGACAGATTTTATGTATCGGGCCGATTCAATTTTGTTTAAATCGAGCTCGAATTTAGCTCTAAACTACACGCACGATTTGATTCCCGATGGTGTATGGACGATGAATCGGGCCGAAAAATCCCAACGTGTATTTCCCGCTTGAAAGAAAATTATTATTTAGAACCTATAAACTTTGGATTGAAAAAAATTAATAAACTGTACTATTACATTTATATCGTTTTCATCTACCGATCTTTAGGTGAGGACGTAATCTTAAGACTAAAGAGGAACGATGACTACTATGCTTATCCGCGTGCTATCTTCCACGGGCAAAATGGAAGCACGATCTATTTAGAGCCTCGTCGTTATGGCAAAGATCTGGAATTTAAACGTGAAGATGTTATCATTGATAAACCACCGCTGAAAGATGGAGTGAAGCCAGGAGTCAAGGTTTTGGCTAAAGATATAGGACGTAACAGTTTTGAGGAGGATATATATATACCTGCTAGGGTTATGAAGAAATCTGGTGACAACTATGAAGTCCAACCAGGTATTATAGATCTTTTTGCCGATACGGCTGCCATCTTGGAATCTATTGTTTTAAGTAAGACATTATGGGATGCTGAGGGGGCAATAGGCAATGTGCATCAAAGCTCACAAAGTACTCTGGGAAAGTGAGTTCTTTAAAAATGTAACAGGGAAATCAAAGGAACTATCAAAAAATAATTACTTTGCTATTTTCGTCTGCTGAAATCCTTTTATTTCCATAGAAAATGTCGAAGAAAAAATTATCAGATAAATATTTACAGGAGCCAAAAAAGCGTAAGAACTCACTTTCCGATCATGCTTTGTGATAGAATTTCGAGCTCATGCACATTGGCTATTATCGGAACATTTATAGCATGCACAGCGGTCAGGGTGTCTTTTTATATAATTTAACGTTATCCACTGAGAAGCAAATCTAAAAAACAATTGAATTTGCTGTTAGGTGGAGCAATATGTCAAACATGTTGTTGGCTTGTTGGCTTGTTGGCTTGTTGGCTTGTTGGCTTGTTGGCTTGTTGGCTTGTTGGCTTGTTGGCTTGTTGGCTTGTTGGCTTGTTGGCTTGTTGGCTTGTTGGCTTGTTGGCTTGTTGGCTTGTTGGCTTGTTGGCAGCTTGTTTTTGTAATTCAATTTCAATTCCAACTTCTAGTATGCGAAAATAAATCTACACAGCTTGGTTTTACTGACGACTATGTATACAGTTTATTGCCTTCTGAAGCGTTCAACGCGAGCAGTACATTTGGTCAGTTATATAATCCAAATAAAGCACGCTTGAACAATCATGTTGTTTGGTGTTCTGCTAACCATGATATGGACAATCCATGGCTTCAAGTTGATCTTCAGGAAAATTCCTACATTTGTAGCGTGACCACAAAGTCGTATGGTCAAAGAGAATTCATTACAGCATTTACTTTAGAAGTATCGCGAGATGAAAAAACATGGCATCAACTAATGGAAAACAACAAGACAAAGGTTAGTCAAGTTTAAAATAACTGACTTTAAATACAAGATGAACTATCTGGAATCCAAGATGTGTAATCTGGAATCGAAGATGTGCAATCTCGAGTCCAAGATGTGCAATCTGGAATCCAAGATGTGTAATCTAGAATCCAAGATGTGCAATCTGGAATCCAAGATGTGTAATCTAGAATCCAAGATGTGCAACCTGGACTCCAAGATGTGTAATCTGGAATCCAAGATGTGTAATCTGGAATCCAAGATGTGTCATCTGGAATCCAAGATGTGTAATCTAGAATCCAAGATGTGCAATCTGGAATCCAAGATGTGTAATCTAGAATCCAAGATCTGCAACCTGGACTCCAAGATGTGTAATCTGGAATCCAAGATGAGTAATCTGGACTCCAAGATGTGTGATGTGGAATCCAAGATGTGTCATCTGGAATCCAAGATGTGTAATCTAGAATCCAAGATGTGCAACCTGGACTCCAAGATGTGTAATCTGGAATCCAAGATGAGTAATCTGGAATCCAAGATGTGTGATCTGGAATCCAAGATGTGTAATCTAGAATCCAAGATGTGTAATCTGGAATCCAAGATGTGCAATCTGGAATCCAAGGTGTGTAATCTGGGATCCAAGATGTGTAATCTGAAATCCAGGATGTGCAATCTGGGATCCAAGATGTGCAATCTGGAATCCAAGATGTGCAATCTGGAATCCAAGATGTGTAATCTGGAATCCAAGATGTGCAATCTGGAATCCAAGATGTGTAATCTGAAATCCAAGATGTGTAATCTGGAATCCAAGATGAGTAATCTGGAATCCAAGATGTGTAATCTCGAATCCAAGATGAGTAATCTAGAATCCTCAATATGCAACCTGGAATCCAAGATGTGTAATCTGGATTTCAAGATGTGCAATCTGTATGTATTATGTTTTTTATTCATTTCATTTTATTACGTTTAAGGAATTTAAAAGAGATTTTCCTGCTCATTTTGTCACCCATTTCCTCAACCTGGTTGAGAAACCTTACCGTTACATTCGCTTTCACTCTGTTTCATACTACACACACCCATGCATTGCTGTGGAAGTCAATGGCTATCGAAGTAAGTGCAAATCAAAACTATTTTCGAGATATGACTAAAAGGAAAATGCTAAGAAAAACTCTCATTTACTAGCCTAAAGCGCAACCGCTATGAGGCGCTTCCGGTTCCCGACATTCCCCCCACTAGCGTCTCCTCTAACTCGAACAATATTCCTTTCTACATTGTTTTCTATTAGCCAATCAAATCGCTAGGTGATATGCATTTTTTTTTCCATTTTGAGTAGCCATTGCTGTTAGTGCTAGAGAAGTCACTAAACCCGTGAAATATATACCACTTATTAAACTGTAATAGTCAAATGGACTCAAAAGAAAACAATGAGATTAGGGTCTACTAAAGTGTATTAGTCTAATATCTATTTGACGGGTTTAGTGATTTCACTCTAACGTTAAGGAATTAGTGATAGCAACTCTGTAAACAAAAATACCTCTAAAAAGTTCAAATATATTAACATTTATCCTAGAATATATTCGGAAAGGGACAGAGGAATACTAGAAGAGAGACAGCCCGTAGGGTTTATACATTGTACCTCAGTAATTCTCATACGTACTTGTAAACGAGCGTGATTTCAATACTACAGATTAGATTAATATTTTAATGACGATCTTAATCGATAGCATCAAGGATTTGTCGAGAAGGAATTACAAAGAAAATACCAAATGCATTTTTAAACTAGTCTGCCACAGGATATCCAGTAATGATATATTTTGAAGATCTTATTGTCGTCTATCACTTTTATCTTAATTGGGCTTCCTGTGTGCACGCTCGGTATTCTAGATCGCCAACAAAAAAAAAACATTACGAAGAGGATTGTTGAATTGTACTTTTCATTCTGTTACAGGAGTTAAAGACCCTCCATATATCATATCGATTGATAAACTACGAATGGAAGGTGAGTTTGATACACGCTTAGGCAAATTTTAATGAAAGATTGATCGGCATTAGTTTAGAACTATACCAATGCTCCATCACAAATCCTGCACTCTGATTAGTCATACACCACTAGTAGCACATTTGACAGTATGGTACGATCATATACACATTTCATTCCAACATCATACGCATACCATGTTTATCGTAGCGTAAAACCAAGACAATAACGGTTAACTCACGTTTTAAACCTAATTTCAAAATTGTGGAAATCTAAAATTGACCGGTGAGTACGAGTCAATAGCCCATTCGGAGACGAGACAGGACGAGACGAGCTCGAATCGAGTAATAGACCTTACAAACTATACCCACATTAGATACAGATCTAGAGGTCAACTTGAAAGTTCGACATTCACCAGGTCCACTACGGTTACACAACTTTGCTCTGATACTTTTTTCTTTTTTTAGGGTCTGTATGCAAACTTCAGAATAAATGTGTTGAAAAACAGAACGCCGAGTGCAACGAGGAAGGCAAGACTCTAGGCACGTACACATGTAGATGCAAGAGCGGATTTCAAGGATCGGGCTTGAGCAACATTTTCCAACCCGGTGAAAAACATTTCAATTGTTCAGGTAATATTTTCATTTATTTTAATCAAGTTAGTCATCAAAAACCTACAAAGCTGAGATCATGGGAAACATTCTGTATCCAACAAAAAAAAATCATGACAAATACTGCAGCTTTAATTGAAGGTCCTTTTACACTGTGTAATTTTCCCAGCAATTTGTCTTGCATGCAACGCCACTTTCTCGTAATTTTAAGGCATATTTTTCAAGTCGCTTCAAGTTGCTGAGATCGTCTCAAGGTAAACGATAGTAAAACTGAGTTTCTTATCATCGGAACTAAACATAAACTGGATAAGGTTACCATCGACAGTGTCACCATTGGGAGTTCAGCCATTTCCCCTTCCACAAAAGCACGTAACCTAGGGGTCTGGCTTGATTCTAATCTATCCATGTCCACCCACGTTTCAAAGACCTGTTCATCTGCATTTTTTCACCTCTACAATATCAGGAGAATACGAAAGTACCTCTCTCGTGAGACTGCAGAGAAACTCATTCACGCTCTAGTAACATCAAGACTAGACTACTGCAATAGCGTGCTACACAATCATCCAGCTTATCAGATCAAGAAAGTTCAGCGTGTCCAAAACGAGACTGATCTACTGTTTTGCAAAATTCTGCCACATTACTCCCTACCTAGTAGACCCACATTGGCTTCCTGTGGATTCAAGAATTCCATTAAAAATCTTGGTCATAACGTTTAAAGTCCTTCAAGGGACTTGCTCCTATGTACCTCAACGACCTGGTGCGCCCCTACGACAATACTCGCTACAGCCTTCGGTCCTCAAGCTCCAACTGCATTCAAGTCTCTTCTATCAAGTCTAAGAAGACACTTGGTGACCGATCGTTCACTGTAGCTGCTGCAACATTATGGAACAATCTCCCATGTGCTTTAAGAAGATGTGACTCATTGACATTATTTAAGTCTCAACTAAAGACCCACTTATTTAATATAGCGTATTTTCCCTAAGTACTTGATATTCCTATTCATCTAATTTAACTTTTTATTAATTTTATTTAATTTAACTTTCTTATTGTAAAGTGCACTTGAACATTCCATGAAATTTTGCGCTATATAAATACAGATTTTATTATTATTATTATTATTATTATTATTATTATTATTATCAAACACTCAGTGGCTTGGTTTCATTAGCCTTTTGTTGAACAACTTAAAAGATTGTTCTCATCTGCGGATTTGCTTTTGTTATTTCAGATCTTGGGGGCAGTGGATCGACTCTGAGGTCTCAAGCTTTCTGGAAACTACTTTTTCTTTCAGCAACTTTGATCTTCGCTACGTCAGTTGTGTAAAAAACAAGCAGACAATATAACACTTGTATGTTCCACTTCCTTTCTTTTCTTATTTCTTTCTCAGCTAAGTTCCTTTATTTCTTCCTAATCATATTTCCTATTTCTTTATATCTCACTCTTTCATTCTTTATCCTTTTCTTCCCTATTTTTCCTCCTCTCGCTTTCTTCCTTTCATTCTTTTCTTCCTTAACTCTTTTATGTTCACTCTCAGCTCATGCTATTACTTATAATAATTAACCTCTGGTCCTGAAGGAATAAACAATATATTTTCAACTGAATACCATTCTAGCTGAATTTATAATCTTAATTTTATGAAGTGGCTCCTTAGGCTTTTGGAGGTCTTGAAACAACGGGTAATGGAATTCTTATGCCTCATACACTGATACTTGCTACATCACTCACATAAAAGATCATATAAGGTCCAGTTCAAACGTTTGCCGCGTCGTTGAGGCCAGCGGCCAAGAAAACGCCGAGAACTACAATATAATACATAACCTCTTTTGCTTAGCGCCAGGAAACGATGTGTGCTAAGTTTGGTCCACATACTTCTACTAGTTTAAGAGAAAACAGCGCTCCACCTCAAAGGTAATTAGAATCGACGCGCCAAAAGTTCAACGTCTGAGCTTGGCCAAAGTCATACAAGAATCAATTTTCTTATTCACTGGTTTCTTATTCTCGACTTTGAGGGGCTTTCTGCATAAATACAATAACATGTTATCCTTCACTGCGCAAGCTATCGTATTTATGCAAAGTGACACTCAAATTTGATGCAAATGAGCCAAATCAAAATGCTTTATGGGTCGTAAGAAAGCAGCTTATAAACTAATCGCGCGTAATATTTATCAACTTCACAACCATGAGAGCTTAAATACACAGATATCAAAATACAAACTTACAGTAAAAATTACAGCTTCAAAAATAATTCACAAAAAATAAAACAAAACTAAAATCCAATGGGCTACTCGATCGGTTTAGGGTCTGACCAACAGGACACAGGTCCCATACAAAGGTCAGTTCATAGCAACGCTACATTAAAAGAAAGTTATAGTTTTCCATGATCAATTTTAGTGGTATGAATTAGAATGATTTCTATTGAGATATTGATATAAATGATTATAAAATATTTGAGATACTACGCGCGCTCTGATTGGCTGACTACCGTGTTTATATCAGAGGACAGAGACACGCTCAACCTTTTGAGGAAAAAAACCCCGAAAAATCACGGAAGAAAATGATTTGAATGTTAAAGTAGAGCCGTAATTTTGTTTGGAAGACTTTAATTTCCTAGGAAACAATTCATTAAACGAAAAATAAGTGACAGTGCAAAATAACTATAAAAAAGTAAGATTTTCTCAGCTATCAGGGGGAGAAATCCACTGCAATCTCAGCTAAATACCAAGCTAAGTGGACATTGTGCATTTTTGAAAGCAAATACTATGCTATTAAGATAAAATAATAAATTTAAACCTTTGTTTTATTCGTGAAAGCCTTGATTT
Organism: Anthopleura xanthogrammica; assembly: GCA_964019055.1. Lineage (NCBI taxonomy): Eukaryota > Metazoa > Cnidaria > Anthozoa > Actiniaria > Actiniidae > Anthopleura > Anthopleura xanthogrammica. The sequence continues at coordinate 6,947,797 of OZ025224.1, forward strand.
TAAAGGATTATTAACCGAGCGCGAGGTCTGTACGGGAAAATATCAGACCGAGGTCTTGACCGTACAAAAAAGACCGAGGTCTGATATTTTCTCGTAAAGACCGAGCAAGCGAGGTTAATAAATCGTTTATTATATGGCTGTTTTTTTAGCTGCGTCGATAAAAAACACGCGAATTTCATGTATCGCGCGAATATCGATTGGCCAGGTATCGATCGTTTCCAACTGGCAAAACACATAAAGTCAAACTGTCAAATCGTGCGTTTATTACATCAGAAAACTGCTATATTTTATACACAAAGAACTTTAAAGACCCTTCAGACCGATGTCACAGAAGTTTTTTTTTTTAAACAATCGTAATAGAACTAAGCTCATTCATCGAAGTGGAACAAACTAAACAAGAACTTGTTTAACAGATGGTCTAGGTCGTTAGCTGGTAAGCTTTCAATCTCTGTGTTTTTTCCAAGACTGTTTAAATATTTATGGAGTATGTTCATGTCCGACTTGGTTTTTCTAATCGTATTTTTAGCTTTCTGGTTTGTAACGAAGTTTTCAATCTGTTCTTGACTGTTAGGAGCTGTGTTTTCATATTGTTGGTTTTCATTTTCATGTCCACTTCGAGCTCGTCAGGGAAGTAAAATTCGCTCGGAGAATGGTCCTCTTCGTCGCTCATAATTTCTTTGTTCGCTTTTTTTTAAATTTTGCTTATAAATTTCTTGTTTAACGAGAAAAAGTGTCAAATTTCGCGCCGTGAAAATTGTAAACAAACTCGCAAATTTGATATACGATCCGGACCAATTATCATGGTAACGGTCTGAGATGGGAAAATCTCAGACCGGAAATCAGCCAATCAGAGCGCGCGTACTATCGTAGCCATATAATAATTATTTATATTAAACGGCGTTTGGCGTAAAAGTCATAATTACAAAAAGTTAAAACTCGGCGTACCAAACAACCACCATCAGCTTCAAAAACAACAACAAGAAGATATATTTAAAAAAGTCATTTTGAAAAGAACTTATGGTGATTTTTAACAGCTTAGCGAAAAGAAAACGGTATTCTGACTGAGTTTTACTTAATGAATGACGAAGAGCTTGACAAAAAGCTGAGAATATTTTACGGCAAAGCTAAAACATAAAAATTCAAATCCATCTTTTTTAGTTTATCGAATCAGATGTTAAATGCAGCGATCAGGATCATCAAGGACTGAGAAAAGAAGAAAATGTAAAGCTCAAAAATTATATGAATTTACTAACCTGAAAAAATTCGTCTCCAAACAATTCACAAAACCTTTAAATACTATTAGGAATGTGTGCCGGCTTATGTCACTCTTTACTGTTGTAGATGAAGTAGAAAAAGACAGCGAGAGATCAGAAAAGAAAGCTTTTTCCCAGTTTTTTCTCCAAGCTTTTTTTAAATTCTTGTAAAATAAATAAACTTACAGTCCTTGTAGCTTGTGAACGTCAGCCAAAGCATACACCACGAGCTGAAAGACTGCGGCTGCGCCTCGTGTTTCTCTACGACTTCTCTCTTGCTCTACAGCTCCCAGCGTGTTTATATCACAGTATATAGACACGCGCGCCGTTTTATATTCTTTAACTACACGAAAAACCGTTTTGAAAACTAAGTCAAGTACTTGTTTGTACTTGTTCGAAAACTTGTGCGCGCCATCGTTTTGGCATCTATATCCTCGATACTTCACGATGCTCCCAAGAAAGACGGCGCGCGCACGAACCTTAAGGCGATGTCACACGAGACGATTTGCAACAACGATTTTTCGTTCAACGCTGCGAAAAATTCGTCATTTTGATTTGAAAGGTTTTGACTTAAGATCACCATCTCGCAACGTGTTGCCTGAAGTCGGATTACGCAAAAAAAAAAAAAGTTCCATCTGGCATGTTACATGGTATGAACCTTTTGCGCAACGGCGTGTCGCGAAAAATCGTCGTTACAAATCGTCTCGTGTAACATCGCCCTTAAGTAATAATGGTATGAAGTCACCGCAGACCACAATTACTAAGGCACCGCAAATCGTCTCCAAAAGAACGAAATCGTAAAATCTTTATTCACCACCGTTAATTATATGGATTCCACAAGGAGACCGCATCTGCGAGATTAATATCGCTTCTCGCTACGCTCGCAGCAATTAGAATCATTTCACACTAGATAATGAAATAAATGAATGTGATTGTTTTGTATGACATCATTAATTAACAACCCGTGCAAGGTGTCTTTTTCTGTCAATACTTGGATGACTTGTTTTACCATGCTGAAGTCATGAAATTCATTTTTTTGGCTTCCTTTCTTCTCATTTTCGTATTTCCTGGTTCAACGAAACCTGTAAGAAATGGTAAGTCCTGCCGAGTTCCGTAGAAAACGCTTCATATAAGGTACATTCATTGATGTTAACTAAGATTTCGTAAAAGAAGTCGACAAAAAAATGCGAAAACTCTTGATACGGTGCCATTATACGATATTAAGATATTAAGATATTTGGTCGGAAATACTTGAATTGTGATTGTTGTTTGTTGTTTTTACTACATTTTACACTTTGATTATCTTTGTCTTCAGTACTAACAAGAGAAAAGCGATATTTGACGCATTGAATTTTTGTTTTTCAATCCCATTTCAAGAAAAAAGACTTAATTTTCATAGCTTTCAAATCAAAGTTGACGGCCAGCGAACCGCTTGCGCAGGCTATCTTTAAAACGGGGAACGGGGAACGGGGAACGGAAAAAGTAAGTTATATTTCTCTTTACAATACTATAAAATATCTGGGTTTTTTTAATATTCAAAGCACAGGTAGCCCAAGCTATGGTTCTGAATATATATAGAGAGAATGTATGGCAGATCAAAACATTTCTTTAAAATAAAATAAATTTCATATCTTATTGTTTCTTTACCGGTATATCAATGTTTTATTGCATGTTTTGTGGTTTGCTGACGGTTTGGTTGCATTTTAAGGCGATTTTAGGAAATTTTATCTCCTCTCTAAAGACGAAGTCAAGGTAGGAATCCTCAGACTCGGGTGCTTTGCTTCAACAGGCCGTAAATCGCCAGAAATCTGTTTCACAGCAAATTTTTCACTGGCTACCCTTCGCCCAATAAATATCCAACACATCTAATCCAAAAATTGCTATATCGCTTCACTTCTTCCCGTCGAAATTCGCAAATATATACGCTCTAAATAGACAACTTCATCGGCGGACGGATCAGTCTCGCCACGGATTCAACGGTTGGTGACAAATCATTGGCTGTGTGGGGGAGGGTACATGACAAACGTTGACCTTTTCCCAGACTAAAAACCGCTCGATGACAGCGAGAAACAAGACCAATGTTTAGTTGAACGGAATGTAAAATTTATGCAGAGGAAAACCAGAACGTTTAGAGCTCTATTTCGTAAACATTATCTAGAAATCTTGACTTATTTTTGATTTTATGGATAAGGAATCTTTTATTTCGAGCGGTTTTTAGTCTGGGCAAAGGTCAACGTTTGTCATGTACCCTCCCCCACACAGCCAATGATTTGTCACCAACCGTTGAACCGACCAACGCTAGTCCTTCGTCGGAGTAAAAGAGAGAATAAGAGTGGAAAGTAGTGTATATATGATAAAGATAGGAAATAGATAACGAATGAGAGCAAGGTAGGCAAGGTTACAAGAAAAAAACAAGAAAAAATAATAAAAAGACATAAGAATAGATTAATTAAAAGCGAAGCGTTCATTCATCCCATTGGGATTATGAGTACCCAATAGGTGAATGAGCCGCATCTCTTTGGTTTTGCGACAATCATTGTTGCCGCTAACCAAAGACAAACCGAAAACAAGAAAGTCGGAAGGTGAATGATTAGGTAAATTGAAATGGCCGGAAACTGGTTTGGTTTGATCGTTCTTAGGAATATCGTCCGAAACGTCAGTAAGTGATCTCTCTTATTTTTTACGGTGTAAAATTTAAATTTTTATCACAACTCTTTCTTTAAACATTACAGTTCCAGACCAGGGGCGAGGCAGGGTTTTGCCCTGGGGGCCCAAAACCCGTTTTCAGAACATCACTAACCAAAAAATAGCCAACCGAAATAAAAAACTAAAAAATAGAAAAACTAAAGAAGTTTAACAATTTTTATTAGGCGTTCACTGCATGGGTTGCTTACAAGTAAAAAGAATCTTCGAATTGTCCGACTCAGATAAGGGACCGTTCTGTTTTCGAGAAAAGAGGGGATTGGCAAGAAAAAAAAAAATTTGAAATTTTAGTGACCCTGGAAAGGGGGGCTTGAAATAAATGATAAATGAATATATATTTACATTTAAATATTTTCAGTTAAAGTGTAGGGGGGTCCTAAAAATTGCTTTCATTGAAGGGGGCACGGTCAAATTTAACCCCAATAGTGCAACATTGTCTTGACTGGACAGGCAGGGTTTGATTTTAGTAGGATCAATATATAACAGGACCAGGGTTTCTCTCCACATGTTTACACAAATTAAATAGACAGTGATTCACCCTGTGATTGAGGTTCTTATTAACAGCTTCTACTTAGTTTGCCGAAGTTTACGGACTTGGTCATTGAATGTCAATAATTCGATGTATATTTTGCTGTTCGAACACTGACAACCTGATACTGGTTGGGTTTCCTGTGTTGAATTAATTATCACCGGTCCCGGGTGGAAGGTTGTTTATCACTGGGATGGTGAATTGATCGATTGTTATTTCTTTGGGGCTGTAAGGTGAGTTAATTTTAAGACTACTGAAGACAATCAGCCTTTTGTAGTTTGGTTATTGCTATTTTCTGTATTTAGCAAAGCTAATAGAAATTGTATGTTCGATCACAAAAAAAATTCAGGTTAATTTAACTTCGGCAACTGCGATTCTTGCCAATATAAACTTCTAAAATCTTTACATTGCCAAGTAAAACTGTACAAATGGTCAAGTTTGTACGCTTCTATAGCTCTTATCTTTCTTGAAAGACCACAATTTGATAATTACGGCAAGCTTAACCCATGCAAATCGAAATATAGGAGTCTTGTTTACGACTGACGTTACACAAGCCGGGGTCAAGAGGGCATGAATTTTGCTGAAAATACCTTGCACGTTTGGGTCTCCCAAAAATCGTCTTTTTATTTACCCAAAAATTTTATTTTAGAAAATTACAGACTAGATGATGTTTGATCTTCAGAGTGGAGTTATTCATGTCAAAGCCATGTACCAAGTTGCAATTTTGACTTCTGAAACTTGCCTATATTTTTGCGTGACTAAATACCGTCAACACAGGTGATGATGATAAATCGTGCAAATATTTTGGTTTTAACCTATTTTGAATCTAAAAACGGTAAATGATAGGCCAAAGATAGTTCTTTTTAGCTATGTCCTCAGTTTTATTAGTCATGCTTTTATATTTCCATGCGAGCCGTCGAAATATCCCTTAATTTGAAGTCGTTTTCCTGGGTGTCCGGGGCATAAATAGAAAAAATGCCGTAAAAAAATAAATAAAGATCGGAATCAACTGAGAATTAGATTTTTAGAACTAGCTTTCGAAGACCTTTAATATGACAGAGTTTGAAAATTTTCGATTTTTCTATCTTGCATAGGTATAGGCGATTTTTAGGGAGAGCCCCTCTTAAGACGGGTGTTACTAAACACCGAAACACCGAAACACCGAAACACCGAAACAGTACCAAATCGAAACAATAGTTCATCCAAACTTGCAAATATCATATCTAAAAGAAGTAAATATGTGAATCTTTTCATTTCGAAACCAATCTTCAACTATTTAGACCATTTTAGAACGTTTTAAGAATCAAATATCTGGAAGCTATGATGTCATCACTGTGGCTGATGCTATTCTAGATATACACCTAATTGCAAAAACGTTGTCATACAACATTTGAACATTTGTAGTTTCAAGATTAGAAATAAAATCCAAAGTACAAAAGAAAGAGTTCTGATTCAATGATCTTCTTTTGTACTTTTAATTTATTCCGAATCCACTAAACTACAAATGTTCAAATGTTGTATGACAACGTTCTTGCAAGTAGGTGTATGTAATGTTTACAAAAGAGCGGTTGTGTAAATCAGATTAATTTACAACACGAGCTAAAGACGAGTCTGATAAACACTCGTTTAAACTTTCAATGTTAAGTCTGATAAACACGGACGTGAATATTGTAAACGACTTATCCAACGTCTAGGTTCATGATGTAATTTTTGCAGCGAATTTTAAAAATTGAGATTGAGAAAATTGAGTGTCAGATCATCGGGTCAGATGTACAACTCTCTTCACGGTCACGATTTCCTTCATGAATAATGAGTTGGATAATGATTTATACTAGATCAGGAATGCTCCAGGAAAGGCTCGGCAGCACTCACTTACAGCTGTAACGACTAATTAATATGATATTTGAAAGTTTGGGTGAACTAGTGTTTCGATTTGGTACTGTTTCGGTGTAACCCTTTCAATAGAAGAAATGTTATTAAATCACTAAGAAGGTCACGGATTATGACAGTATACAGTGATGACATTATAGCTTCCAGATATTTGATTCTTAAAATGTTCTAAAATGGTCTAAATAGATAAAGATTGGTTTCGAAATGAAAAGATTCACATATTTACTTCTTTTAAATATGATATTTGAAAGTTTGGGTGAACTAGTGTTTCGATTTGGTACTGTTTCGGTGTTTCGGTGTTTAGTAACGCCCGTTTAAAACAATCGATATATAGCAAAAATCCATCGATAGCGATACTAAAGCTTATCTATTCTTGGTAAAAAAACATCTCAAGAACCACCCCCAAGACTCTCTCCCCGATCTAAATTGTACGGTGGCCCATAGGGGACATGCAGCAAGTTAGATGAGTTGCTGCAAATAAAACGAGTTGCTGCATATAATATACGAGTTGCTGCAAATAAAACGAGTTGCTGCAAATAAAACGAGTTGCTGCATATAATAAACGAGTTGCTGCAAATAAAACGAGTTGCTGCATATAACAAACGAGTTGCTGCATATAATAAACGAGTTGCTGCATATGATAAACGAGTTGCTGCATATAATAAACGAGTTGCTGCATATAACAAACGAGTTGCTGCATATAATAAACGAGTTGCTGCATGTTATTCGAAAAACGCTGCGCGCGCACTTTGCTGATTGGGACTGGGTTCTAGAAGAGCCTCGTGGTTTGTTGTTGTTGTCGATCGCAAACAGTTCTGCATGACAGGACGCTTGAAAATGTTTTACTCCAAATGTAGAGTTAAATGTGTAGCAGATGCATTGTGTTGTCATGGATGTGGTACTCCAACCGAGAATAATACGGGAAGTACATCTTTGGGGGGCGTTACATCAGCTGCGAAGCGGCTACCTTCTTTCGAAGAATTTCGGAAGCGCAAAGAAGTAGACAGAACAAGCCACTCTAAATCCAGTTCGAGTAAAAGACAGAAGCTTACAGCAATAACCGTTGTATCGCGATCCGCCGTTTCAAAACCAAATTAGTCTATACACGCTCGCTCATTCGGCCATCACATACTTCGATCTTGTTTTATTTTATTTTATTTTTTCGAAAATCTAAATGGATTCGGAGATATTCCAAGGAGTTGTAATGGAGAGCTTTTCGAGTCTTCTTTCTGTCAAGTATTCAAGCCATTCTTGAAGCTAATCATCCACATAAACTTCAGGATTGTGCTACAAAGTTTTTCATGATCCCAAGCTGCATGTTGACAAGGACAAGATAAATTATATATAGCTTTCTTCTAAAGTTTCGACTGCAACCTCTGACTTTTTTCGTAACTAAATCATTATAGGGATTAAGGCAATTGTTTGCAAATTAAAATTGTCTTGAGCTAGTTTCTATAATTCAAAATATTATGAAACGATCGGGGAGATATTTGAGATTCATCAGTCATTGTAGTTTTGCTGACTCATGCAGGATTTCCTTATTGATCAGCCTTCTTTTAACTTCAAAACATCTCTTCTTCGCGGCGACTCCTTGGAATATTCTTGAACTGTATTTTCGAAAAAATGTGTTAATTTTATGGGGATTTCGAAGCTGAGAGGAGCGAGTTCAAAGGCTTGTTTTAGCCGAAAATGATGGACGGCTCGCAGAAGACCAAAATCCAAATGAGGTTTTGAAACGGCGGATCGCGATACAACGGTTATTGCTGTAAAGCCCCCATACAGGATGCCACGATACAGATTGGTTTAATGGTGGCCAAGGATAGTGATCTTACAGTAAAACGCGGGTCATCCTTGCCTTTAAAGGTCCAACCGGCAATAACAGCCAAAGAGCTACTTAGAATGGCTGTTGAAAAGCAAAGCCGATTCAACCAGGGTATGGTGAAAGATCCTATCGGATACAAGCTCACCATCCTTGGCCACCATTAAACCAATCTGTATCGTGACATCCTGTATGGGGGCTTTAAGCTTCTGTCTTTTACTCGAACTGGTTTTAGAGTGGCTTGTTCTTTCTACTTTTTCAAGCGTCTTGTCAAGCAGAACCGATGGCGATCGACAACAACAACAAACCACGAGGCTCTTCTAGAACCCAGTCCCAATCAGCAAAGTGCGCGCGCAGCGATTTTCAAATAACATGCAGCAACTCGTTTATTATATGCAGCAACTCGTTTGTTATATGCAGCAACTTGTTTTATTTGCAGCAACTCGTTTATTATATGCAGCAACTCGTTTTATTTGCAGCAACTCGTTTATTATATGCAGCAACTCGTTTTATTTGCAGCAACTCGTTTATTATATGCAGCAACTCGTTTTATTTGCAGCAACTCATCTAACTTGCTGCATGTCCCCTATGGGCCACCGTAAAATTGATCTAAATTGTTCCCCGCGGCGGGAATACTGTGATGTAGAGTTGATCTGCAAACAATCACGTCCACACTGGTGATTCTTAAATAATATTGCAAAGAAAAGGAAAATCAAAGCAATTTGGGGTTTTAAAACAACGATTTAAAGCAACGATTCAATTATACCATGAAACTGGACGATAATGGATTGCTACAAAAAAATTGGGGTTTTAAAACAATCGATTGGCAATATTTTTTAAATGAAAAATAGTCGACGATGAACGCGATTTTGAACTCCATGCACGTCTCAAATTTATTGATTGTCTAAATATATCCCTTACTAATATGATTAGATTATGCTATGTACTGCATTACTTAATCATGTCAGTTCCCATCGTTGACGTTGATCAGTGAAGAGAAGACAATGCAAATTACTCTATATGCTTGATCGCAGGAAAATTATAATATGGCTTTATATTTCACTATTTCACCACATTATATATTTGCATACTAAATGTTTGCTACAACCCTCTGGCTGCGACAACCATTTTTCGATCATAAATCTCCTCAAAGCAGCGTTAATTGAAGAATGAATAAACGTTTAAATCGTATCGTTATCTAACATTATATCTGTGAAATACAAATTATACTAATTAGCACAAGCCCTAATTAAACGATAGAAAAGTACTGTTTGCACTCTGCAACCAAATTGCGTATCGATTTTGGTATCCAACAGTAACAATGTAGCATATATATGTGATAATAAAAAATATAATAAAAACAGTATTTACCCAGCCAAATCAGGACTTTACACTAAAGTGTGTTAATGCCTGGGTCGACTATGAACAATTACGTCATCTATTAAGGTTTTGGACCCCCCCCCCCCCCGCTCTTAAACTATTCATGTAGGCCCGTGAAGAGGATTAAGCTGCCAATGCAATTAATTTCCATTTTTTTCTATTTCGTTGCCTGCGCGAGACACAATAGCCATTATAAAATAGATAATGTGACATATATCTGTCAAGAAAAAGGTATTGAGTGGCCGCGGCATATGCGCTATGGGTGGGCTAAAAATGACAAGGCTAAAAATAATAAGGCCGGACTTTCAAGTACTTTGAATATCAAAAAAACCCAGATATTTTATAGTATTGTAAAGAGAAATATAACTTACTTTTTCCGTTCCCCGTTCCCCATTCCCCGTTTTAAAGATAGCCTGCGCAAGCGGTTCGCTGGCCGTCAACTTTGATTTGAAAGCTATGAAAATTAAGTCTTTTTTCTTGAAATGGGATTGAAAAACAAAAATTCAATGCGTCAAATATCGCTTTTCTCTTGTTAGTACTGAAGACAAAGATAATCAAAGTGTAAAATGTAGTAAAAACAACAAACAACAATCACAATTCAAGTATTTCCGACCAAATATCTTAATATCTTAATATCGTATAATGGCACCGTATCAAGAGTTTTTGCATTTTTTTGTCGACTTCTTTTACGAAATCTTAGTTAACATCAATGAATGTACCTTATATGAAGCGTTTTCTACGGAACTCGGCAGGACTTACCATTTCTTACAGCTTTCGTTGAACCAGGGAATACGAAAATGAGAAGAAAGGAAGCCAAAAAAATGAATTTCATGACTTCAGCATGGTAAAACAAGTCATCCAAGTATTGACAGAAAAAGACACCTTGCACGGGTTGTTAATTAATGATGTCATACAAAACAATCACATTCATTTATTTCATTATCTAGTGTGAAATGATTCTAATTGCTGCGAGCGTAGCGAGAAGCGATATTAATCTCGCAGATGCGGTCTCCCTGTGGAATCCATATATTTAACGGTGGTGAATAAAGATTTTACGATGTCGTTCTCTCGGAGACGATTTTTGGTGCCTTAGTTATTGTGGTCTGCGGTGACTTCATATCATTATTACTTAAGGGCGATGTTACACGAGACGATTTGCAACGACGATTTTTCGCGACACGCCGTTGCGCAAAAGGTTCATACCATGTAACATGCCAGATGGAACTTTTTTTTTTTTTGCGTAATCCGACTTCAGGCAACACGTTGCGAGATGGTGATCTTAAGTCAAAACCTTTCAACTCAAAATAACGAATTTTTCGCAGCGTTGTCTCGTGTGACATCGCCTTAAGGTTCGTGCGCGCGCCGTCTTTCTTGGGAGCATCGTGAAGTATCGAGGATATAGATGCCAAAACGATGGCGCGCACAAGTTTTCGAAAAAGTACAAACAAGTACTTGACTTAGTTTTCAAAACGGTTTTTCGTGTAGTTAAGGAATATAAAACGGCGCGCGTGTCTATATACTGTGATATAAACACGCTGGGAGCTGTAGAGCAAGAGAGAAGTCGTAGAGAAACACGAGGCGACAATATTTTACGACAATAAGCTGATGAAATTGAAATTCTCCCAACTTAGTATCAAAAACAAGGCTTGTACGCATGACAAAAGTTTCATTGACAGCAACCAAATTCCTTAGTACGGAAATGGAATTTAAAGAGGCAAAATCATTGAAAACTCTTTCAAAATCAAGGCGAGAAATGTTCTGAAATGTTAATAAAACTACTGCAAAGTCGAAGATGTACTGAAAATGAATTGTAGACGTGTTTTTATAAATTAAACAGATGAGGTAAGGTTTGAACAGGAAATCTTTAAGCTCGTGGTGTATGCTTTGGCTGATGTACACAAGCTACAAGCACTGTAAGTTTATTTATTTTACAAGAATTTAAAAAGCTTAGAGAAAAAACTGCGAAAATGCTTTCTTTTCTGAGCTCTCGCTGTCTTTTTCTACTTCATCTACAACAGTAAAGAGTGACATAAGCCGGCACACATTCTTAATAGTATTTAAAGGCCTTGTGAATTGTTTGGAGACGAATTTTCTCAGGTTAGTAAATTCATATAATTTTTGAGCTTTATATTTTCTTCTTTTCTCAGTCCTTGATGATTTAACATTTAATTCGATAAACTAAAAAAGATGGATTTGAATTTTTATGTTTTAGCTTTGCCGTAAAATATTCTCAGCTTTTTGTCAAGCTCTTCGTCATTCATTAAGTAAAACTCAGTCAGAATAACGTTTTCTTTTCGCTAAGCTATTTTATCTTAATAGCACAGTATTTGCTTTCAAAAATGCACAATATCCACTTAGCTTGGTATTTAGCTGATATTGCAGTGGATTTCTCTCTCTGATAGCTGAGAAAATCTTACTTTTTTATAGTTATTTTGCACTGTCACTTATTTTTCGTTTAATGAATTGTTTCCTAGTTAATTAAAGTCTTCGAAACAAAATTACGGCTCTACTTTAACATTCAAATCATTTTCTTCCGTGATTTTTCGGGTTTTTTTTCCTCAAAAGGTTGAGCGTGTCTCTGTCCTCTCATATAAACACGGTAGTCAGCCAATCAGAAAGCGCGTAGTATCTCAAATATTTTATAATCATTTATATCAATATCTCAATAGAAATCATTCTAATTCATACCACTAAAATTGATCATGGAAAACTATAAATTTTTTTAATGTAGCATTGCTATATATGAACTGACCTTTGTATGGGACCTGTGTCCTGTTGGTCAGACCCTAAACCGATCGAGTAGCCCATTGGATTTTTTTTTTTTCATTTTCTGTGAATTATTTTTGAAGCTGTTAATTGTACTGTAAGTTTGTATTTTGATATCTGCGTATTTAAGCTCTCATGGTTGTGAAGTTGATAAATATTATTACGCGCGATCAGTTTATAAGCTGTTTTCTTACGACCCATAAAGCATTTTGATTTGGGTCATTTGCATCAAATTTGAGTGTCACTTTGCAAAAATACGATAGCTTGCACAGTGAAGGATAAGAAGTTATTGTATTTATGCAGAAAGCCCCTCAAAGTCGAGAATAAGAAACCAGTGAATAAGAAAATTGATTCTTGTATGACTTTGGCCAAGCTCAGACGTTGAACTTTTGGCGCGTCGATTCTAATTACCTTTGAGGTGGAGCGCTGTTTTCTCTTAAACTAGTAGAAGTATGTGGACCAAACTTAGCACACATCGTTTCCTGGCGCTAAGCAAAAGAGGTTATGTATTATATTGTAGTTCTCGGCGTTTTCTTAGCCGCTGGCCTCAACGATGCGGCAAACGTTTGACGTCTAAACTGGACCTCATATGATCTTTCATATAGTGATGTAGCAAGTATCAGTGTATGAGGCATAAGAATTCCATTACCCGTTGTTTCAAGACCTTCCAAAGCCTAAGGAGCCACTTTAAACAAAATTAATTCAGCTAGAATGGTATTCAGTTGAAAATATATCGTTTATTCCTTCAGGACCAGAGGTTAATTATTATAAGTAATAGGATGAGCTGAGAGTGAACATAAAAGAGTTAAGGAAGAAAAGAATGAAAGGAAGAAAGCGAGAGGAGGAAAAATAGGGAAGAAAAGGATAAAGAATGAAACAGATAGAAAAATAAAACGAAGGAAGGGAAAAAGAAAATGAAAGAAAGAAAGAAAGAAAGAAAGAAAGAAAGAAAAAAAGAAAGAAAGAAAGAAAGAAAGAAAAAGAAAAAAGAAAAAAGAAAAAAGAAAAAAGAAAAAAGAAAAAAGAAATAGAAAATATGATTAGGAAGAAATAAAGGAACTTAGCTGTGAAAGAAATAAGAAAAGAAAGGAAGTGGAACATACAAGTGTTACATTGTCTGTTTGTTTTTTACACAACTGACGTAGCGAAGATCAAAGTTGCTGAAAGGAAAAGTAGTTTCCAGAAAGCTTGAGACCTCAGAGTCGATCCACTGCCCACAAGAAAATTAAGATCTGAAATAACAAAAGCAAATCCGCAGATGAGAACAATCTTTTAAGTTGTTCAACAAAAGGCTAATGAAACCAAGCCACTGAGTGTTTGATAATAATAATAATAATAATAATAATAATAATAATAATGATAATAATAAAATCTGTATTTATATAGCGCAAAATTTCATGGAATGTTCAAGTGCACTTTACAATAAGAAAGTTAAAATAAATAAAATTAATAAAAAGTTAAATTAGATGATCAGCAGTTCTTCAGGACAAAGGATAACAGATTCTAAGTAGTCAGAAAATTCATTGAAAAATGTAGTTGTAGAAACGGGTTGAACTTCAGGGTATGGAGGTCGGTAGATTATTACTACGCGTAGATTAAGTCCGGAAAGAGAAACAATCCACTCGGAGAATTCAAATGAACATTTCTCGCCACCGTCAATCTTTGCCAATCTTAGAGATTGTTTACACAATAAAGTCGTGCCACCACCAGGTCTTCTAGTACGAGGCACATCTAGAAGGGTGTAACTAGGCGGAGTTGAGTTGAATTGGTTTGGTTTGGTTTGAGTTGGGTGGGGTTGGGTTGGGTTGGGTTGGGCTGGGTTGGGTTGGGACCCTTACACTAACTCACCAGCGCAGTAGAAGCCATCTCCATCAAATCCTTTCTTACATTTATTATAAGTAATAACATGACTTGAGGGTGATTAGTGATCAAATGTCCCCGAAAGCCGAGGGAGATTTTGTTGAAGTCCCGAGCGAGTTTAGTGCTTGTGTATATTAGTTATTATAATTAGTCAATGTGTCCGTACACACAAACACACATCACTGTTCAACCATCCCAACGAACTAGAATGAAATCAAGTTCGTTAAGCCAAGATATAATTTGAGGCTCACCCATCGGTAAATTTAAGCAAAGCAGAGATGAAAAGTTCTCAGTCCCGCAAATTAAACAGGGCAACTGCGGACTTAGATTGGAATCAAGTATGGTACATGTTACAGGGACGGATCCAGGATTTTGTTCAGGCAAGGGCGCAGGGCACAAAGTCAGAGAAATTGTCAGTTCTCAACCACTCTTCCCAACTACCCGACTTTATAGTCAGTCCTCTCCAATCTGGCAGATCATTCTAACCTTGCGTGGAAACGTTTGAATCAAGAAAATAAGTGACGGCTAGGTTTGGAGAAATTGGCAGTTCTCACCCACTCTTCCCAACGACCCGACTTTATAGTCAGTCCTCTCTCTATCCCCGGACCCATGGGAAAGCTAAGGGCAATTCATCTGAGAAATTCCTTCTACTGTTGCAGATAAATGAGCCCTCCGGTAACCCCCCATCTTTCTGGTCGCAAACTCTTCTCCCTACCCTGGGGCACTAACTAAAGCTAAGGGCAATTCATCTGAGAAATTCCTTCCACTGTTGCAGATAAATGAGCCCTCCGGTAACCCCCCGGGGCAATGAGTAAAGCTAAAGGATCATTGTCACATTCATTGATGTCTAAAATGTAAACAAGAATAATTTGAAAGTTTTTCAGTAACAAGTAATTATAAGTCAGCTATTTATAGATAACCGAATATGTTGGAAAATTCCATCCCCCCACCCCGTTGGCTAAGTTGGTTGAGCACCGAATTTCATGCGGGAGGTTGTGGTTGAAGTAGTCCCGGTCAGTCCAATACTCAGGGTCTTAAAATAATTGATGAGAATACGCTGCCTTTGTCATTATACCCGCTACAAATGGTTAGACATTCACGTGACTCGGATGACCACGTTAATGGCGGTCACGTCACCAATCAACTAGTGACGTTCAAAGAGGACCACGAGTTTATCAGTAAATTACTGTCAAGTGTTGTCCTCTATATAAATAACGTTAATTTTTTCTATTTGTTTGTTTAAAAAACATTGGTATTGTTCAAGTTCAATTTTTTTACATTAAAGTTGATTTTTATGAATGATTTGCTCTTAAACGAGGCTAAATCTGTACAAATGAGACTGTAGTCAAGGAACACAGCGGTATTTACTGAATATACCTCTTTAGCTCGGGTGTAATGGACACACGTGAAAAACGTCTGCGCATGCTCTAAGTCTGTATGCAAATTAGTCGAAAGTGTCTTCGTGCTGTTGTAAAAATATTCAAATTTGACTTTCACACTTGCCTGAAGAATAGACTTTACAAAATGCCAAAACTTAAAGTCAGTTCTTGAAACTTAAGGTTTATTCTTTCATATTGTCTTTATTAATACAGTATCTTGGTCCCTCGAAAGTATACCCACGAAATTGTTTGTATACTCGGAGAAAACAAGCGTTTATTTTCTCACTAAAACTCTTGTAAATTCTTGGAAAGCGTGCTGAAGCGTGTTGTTCTCTAGCGTCGGTGTAATGTTTTCCCATTCCAGAGCACGCGTCATTCTCTTGAGAATAAAATCCTTTGAATTGTATCCATATTCATGTAATATCTAATGCGCAACTGCTAAACAAAGAAATGATACCCTAGAGAATGACACGTGGTCTGAAATAGGAAAACATTACACCCAAGCTGAACAGGTTTACTAGGAATGGGACTATTCTATTACCAACCTGTACAATTGTTTACATCTCCAGTGAACCCTGCCTGACAAGTACATTTATAGCTGCCAGGCGAGTTAGTACAATCTGAATACTTACTCTTGCATTTACTGGTACCATCATCAAGATTACATTCGTCAATATCTACACATTTATATCCGTCGCCTTTGTAACCATGGTTACATTGACAAGTGAAAGAGCCGTAGGTGTTGGTGCAACGAGCATGTGGGGAACACGGAGAATTGGAACATTCATCGATATTTTTACATATGAATGTACTGCTATTCAGCTGCTGAAATCCTGTAACAACAGTACAAAACATTTACCACTCACGATAATCATTCTTATGGAAAGCCATTTCAATGTTAAGGCATGTCTTAAAGTGTAAGTGTTGTAAGTCAGTACCCTACGTTTCCCACTCTTACGATAATCATTCTTATGGAAAGCCATTTCAGTGTTATGGCATTTCGTACCGTGTGAGTGTTGTAAGTCAATACCGTACGTTTTCCACCCAAACGATAACAATTCTAACTAGAAGCCATTTCAGTGTTAAAGAATTTCGTACCGTGTAACTCATGTGATAAATTCTTATTGGAAGCCATTTCAATGTTACGGCATGTCGCACCGTGTACGTGCTGTAAGTCATTGCCATATGTTTCCCACCAGTGTGCCTAAATACCGAGCCAGGATCCGAGCCAGGACTCGACTCAGGACTCAAACCATTTGACATTTTTTATCGTAATATAAGTATTTTGAGTAAAAATTATTTTAATTAAACTAAAAAACATTTTTTAATAAAAATCATTTTAATTAAACTCCATTTTTCGGAACGGGAGCGCACGCATTTAGGTCCCAGTTTTTTTCGGTAGGGCTTATTGTTTAGGTCAAGTTAGATGTCAGCTGGATTTTTGGTTTGCCAGACAAACCCAGTAAAGAAATACAGTTTCAGTTTTTCCTTTTTTTAACCCTGCCTATGAAAATAGTATCTGTTGTATCTAGAGTTAGGAGGACTTATTGTTCAGCTGAACTTTAACTGTTATTGAAAGGAGGTTGCCATTCAAACTCGGTTATTTAATTTCAGTTTTGTTTCTTGGTTCAAGTTACGCCAGAAATTGCCTGGCTATCTCTTATTGTGTTCAATAAAGTTGTTAGATTTTTTTCAACTGGCTTTGTTTAGTTATTGGAGATTGAAACGTTAAGAACGCTGGCTACGCAGGTTAATAAATTTGAGAAATGCTAGGTTAGTAATGATCAAGGTCAATTAATAAATCTTTAAGTTGTAAAAGCTGTCTAATGTGCACTCTCAAACCAAAATAAACGTACGTATAATGACCAGCAATGTATGTCTAATTTCAACTGTCTGGCCGGCAAATAGCGCGTAATATATATATATATATGCAAGGCAAGCATCTCTTGTCAAATCGTTTTTTAACATATTAAACACTGGACCCGAATGTTATGTAATTCAGTAAAAAGTCAAGGATATAGTTAAATCATGTTTTCGCATTATCTACACCGGATAATTTTTTTTAATTAATCTAAAATATTGAAAATGTTAATGTTAAATTCAAAACGTTCCTTCGTGAAAAAGCAGGATTAACCCAAGTCCTGACTCGAGTCCTTGCTTTGCTATTAGTTTCCTCGTTTCCCACTCATACGATACTGAACTATTCTTACGGGAAGCCATTCCAATATCGTATGGTAAGTGTAAGTTCTGTAATTCAATCCCATGAAAATCACGAT
Organism: Anthopleura xanthogrammica; assembly: GCA_964019055.1. Classification (NCBI taxonomy): domain Eukaryota; kingdom Metazoa; phylum Cnidaria; class Anthozoa; order Actiniaria; family Actiniidae; genus Anthopleura; species Anthopleura xanthogrammica. The sequence goes on from OZ025224.1 coordinate 6,965,652, forward strand.
AATAGTGTTCAGTACTTCAATCACTTACCTTTCTTACAGTTACAATTGTATGATCCAGGAATATTTTTGCAATCTGCGAATGGTCCACAAGCATTATTTTTGCATTCGTCAATGTCTACAAGTAAAAGTTAGGATTATTTCGTTTAGTCATATGAAAAGCTACAAAGATAAGGCCAACAAAGATTATGGATAAATATACTTTAAATGTCCCAAACGCGCGCTTGACAACAACTAATTCACTTGAGGTATTTTACCAATTACATTTTTAACTTCTGTGAACTCGAACATGTAACATTTCAGGCTGCCAAAGTGAGGTGTTACACTGCAACGCGATCTCAGCAACTTGAAGCGACTTGAAAAATATGCCTTAAAATTGCGAGAAAGTGGCGTTGCATGCAAGACAAATTGCTGGGAAAATTATAGTGTTAAAGGATCTTCAGTTAAAGCTGCAGTATTTGTCATGATTTTTTTTGTAGGATACAGAATGTTTCCCATGATTTCCTTTTAGATCATACTCTGTCTTGGAAGGACCATGTCGAGTACATCGGTAATAAAATCTCGTCTAGACTGGGTATACTCCGCCGAGCACGAAAGGTTCTGCCTAGATCTACCTGTATTATGTTGCATAATACCTTAGTTTTGCCATTGTTTGACTATTGCGCACCAGTCTGGGACAGCCGTGGCAACGGAAGTAAAGCTTATCTGGACAAGCTGAACAGGCGTGCTGCCTGTATCATTGAAGGACGATCTCTTGGAGCCGATGAGCTGAAACCTACGCTAAGCTGGCCCAGCCTTGAAGCGCGCAGACAATATCTGAAATGTTTACTGGTTTACAAATGCCTCCATGGTATGGCACCAGTTTAGTTGCTGTCCGAATTCAAACATGTGCATGAAATCCACAATTATAATACCAGAGGCCGTAATATGCTGCGCCCACCGCTCGCGCGCACTTCTAAGTATCAGGGCTCTTTTAGGATTAGTGGGGTTCGGGCATATAATGCCCTTCCTCGTAGTCTTAGAGAAGTTGACTCACTCAAGGAATTTAAACTTAGGCTCAAACGCCATCTTAAGAATATGAACTAACTAGGGGTAGGCAGGGGTGGGATTTTAAGTGACATAAGGGATTGTCTGATTATGGACTAACTGTTGTTAAGTAATTTATTACGTAATTGTAAAGTTCGTGTTTTCGTGCTCGTGATATGTAAACTAGTTATGTTACATCAGGCCTCCTTTTAAACTAGCTGTTGCTAAATAGGATATGCCTGTATAAATATTGATTTAAATAAAAAAATAAAATAAAAAATAAAAAATCTCAGCTTTGTAGGTTTTTGATGACTAACTTGATTAAAATAAATGAAAATATTAACTAAACAATTGAAAGGCTTTTCACCGGTTTGGAAAATTTTCCTCAAGTTGAAGTAGTCCCGGTCAGTCCAATACTCAGGGTCTTAAAATAACTGATGAGAATACGCTGCCTTTGTCATTATACCCGCTACAAATGGTTAGACATTCACGTGACTCGGATGACCACGTTCATGGCGGTCACGTCACCAATCAACTAGTGACGTTCAAAGAGGACCACGAGTTTATCAGTAAATTACTGTCAAGTGTTGTCCTCTATATAAATAGCGTTAATTTTTTCTATTTGTTTGTTTAAAAAACATTGGTATTGTTCAAGTTCAAATTTTTTACATTACAGTTGATTTTTATGAATGATTTGCTCTTAAACGAGGCTAAATCTGTACAAATGAGCCTGTAGTCAAGGAACACAGCGGTATTTACTGAATATACCTCTTTAGCTCGGGTGTAATGGACACACGTGAAAAAAGTCTGCGCATGCTCTAAGTCTGTATGCAAATTAGTCGAAAGTGTCTTCGTGCTGTTGTAAAAATATTCAAATTTGACTTTCACACTTGCCTGAAGAATAGACTTTACAAAATGCCAAAACTTAAAGTCAGTTCTTGAAACTTAAGGTTTATTCTTTCATATTGTCTTTATTAATACAGTATCTTGGCCCCTCGAAAGTATACCCACGAAATTGTTTGTATACTCGGAGAAAACAAGCGTTTATTTTCTCACTAAAACTCTTGTAAATTCTTGGAAAGCGTGCTGAAGCGTGTTGTTCTCTAGCGTCCGTGTAATGTTTTCCCATTCCAGAGCACGCGTCATTCTCTTGAGAATAAAATCCTTTGAATTGTATCCATATTTATGTGTTATCTGATGCGCAACTGCTAAACAAAGAAATGATACCCTAGAGAATGACACGTGGTCTGAAATAGGAAAACATTACACCCAAGCTGAACAGGTTTACTAGGAATGGGACTATTCTATTACCAACCTGTACAATTGTTTCCATCTCCAGTGAACCCTGCCTGACAAGTACATTTATAGCTGCCAGGCGAGTTAGTACAATCTGAATACTTGCTCTTGCAGTTACTGGTACCATCATCAAGATTACATTCGTCAATATCTACACATTTATATCCGTCGCCTTTGTAACCATGGTTACATTGACAAGTGAAAGAGCCGTCAGTGTTGGTGCAACGAGCATGTGGGGAACACGGAGAATTGGAACATTCATCGATATCTTTGCATATGAATGGACTGCTATTCAGCTGATGAAATCCTGTAAAAACAGTACAAAACATTTACCACTCATACGATAATCATTCTTATGGAAAGCCATTTCAGTTTTATGGCATGTCTTACCGTGTAAGTGTTGTAAGTAAGTACCGTACGTTTCCCACTCATACGATAATCATTCTTATGGAAAGCCGTTTCAGTGTTAAGGCATTTCGTACCGTGTGAGTGTTGTAAGTCAATACCGTACGTTTTCCACCCAAACGATAACAATTCTAACTAGAAGCCATTTTTAGTGTTAAAGAATTTCGTACCGTGTAACTCATGCGATAAATTCTTATTGGAAGCCATTTCAATGTTACGGCATGTCGCTGTCGTGTACGTGCTGTAAGTCATTACCATGTGTTTCCCACTCATACGATACTGAACTATTCTTACGGGAAGCCATTCCAATATCGTATGGTAAGTGTACGTTCTGTAAGTCAATCCCATGAAAATCACGATAATAGTGTTCAGTACTTCAATCACTTACCTTTCTTACAGAAACAATTGTATGATCCAGGAATATTTTTGCAATCTGCGAATGGTCCACAAGTATTATTTTTGCATTCGTCAATGTCTACAAGTAAAAGTTAGGATTATTTCGTTTAGTCATATGAAAAGCTACAAAGATAAGGCCAACAAAGATTATGGATAAATATACTTTAAGGTGTTTCCCAGTAGTTTTTTATTGACCACACTTCTCATGTTCATCTAACGAATTGAAAACCTTTTCCTGGTCTGATCAAAATGAATTTTACACCAGACATCAAGCATAGATGGAAGTTTTGATTGATGTCAATTTCAACTCGATCGGCGTTTCCATGGCAACGGAAAACAATGATCGTTGAAATCAGTTTTCCTTGAATATCTCCCGTTTTCGATGAGCTTCAGAAAAATGACTATATACATGCTAAACTTCGCATTCAGGCACAGTTATTCAGATGATAATTAGAGGGTTGGATTAGAGCGATTTCGAATAAATCGCAAAAACATTCTGTGACCGCTTATTATGATACTGGAAACTATAGCAGAACAAAAAAATCCTTCGCGTTCGCAAAATAATGTCAAACTACTGCTAAACGTTAGCTGTATTCATTCGTTCGTTTGAGAGATAATTTTGAAATTGCTAGGAAGGTGAAATCGTTCAAACTATTCTACTGAAAGCAACTGTACAAGAAAAATTCTAACTCCGCAAAGAAAAAGTTTTCACAAATGTCGCTTTCAGGAAAGGTAAATAGATATTGTAGGTAACGTTTAGCAGTAGTTTGACATTATTTTGCGAACGCGAAGGATTTTTTTGTTCTGCTATAGTTTCCAGTATCATAATAAGCGGTCATAGAATGTTTTTGCGATTTATTCGAAATCGCTCTAATCCAACCCTCTAATTATTATCTGAATAGCTGTGCCTGAATGCGAAGTTTAGCATGTATATAGTCATTTTTCTGAAGCTCATCGAAAACGGGAGATATTCGAGGAAAACTGATTTCAACGATCATTGTTTTCCGTTGCCATGGAAACGCCGATCGAGTTGAAATTGACATCAATCAAAACTTCCATCTATGCTTGATGTCTGGTGTAAAATTCATTTTGATCAGACCAGGAAAAGGTTTTCAATTCGCTAGATGAACATGAGAAGTGTGGTCAATAAAAAACTACTGGGAAACACCTTAAATGTCCCAAACGCGCGCTTGACAACAACTAATTCACTTGAGGTATTTTACCAATTACATTTTTAACTTCTGTGAACTCGAACATGTAACATTTCAGGCTGCCAAAGTGAGGTGTTACACTGCAACGCGATCTCAGCTACTTGAAGCGACTTGAAAAATATGCCTTAAAATTGCGAGAAAGTGGCGTTGCATACAAGACAAATTGCTGGGAAAATTACACAGTGTAAAAGGACCTTCAGTTAAAGCTGCAGTATTTGTCATGATTTTTTTTGTTGGATACAGAATGTTTCCCATGATCTCAGCTTTGTAGGTTTTTGATGACTAACTTGATTAAAATAAATGAAAATATTACCTGAACAATTGAAATGTTTTTCACCGGGTTGGAAAATGTTGCTCAAGCCCGATCCTTGAAATCCGCTCTTGCATCTACATGTGTACGTGCCTAGAGTCTTGCCCTCCTCGTTGCACTCGGCGTTCTGTTTTTCAACACATTTATTCTGAAGTTTGCATACAGACCCTAAAACAAGAAAAAAGTATCAAAGCAAAGTGGTGTAACCGTAGTGGACTGTCGAACTTTCAAGTTGACCTCTAGATCTGTATCTAATGTAGGTATAGTTTGTTAGGTCTAGAGCTCGTCTCGTCTCGTCTCGTCTCGTCTCGTCTCGTCTCGTCTCGTCACGTCTCGTCTCGTCTCGTCACGTCTCGTCTCGTCTCGTCTCGTCTCGTCTCGTCTCGTCTCGTCTCGTCTCGTCTCGTCTCGTCTCGTCTCGTCTCGTCTCGTCTCGTCTCGTCTCGTCTCGTCTCGTCTCGTCTCGTCTCGTCTCGTCTCGTCTCGTCTCGTCTCGTCTCGTCTCGTCTCGTCTCGTCTCGTCTCGTCTCGTCTCGTCTCGTCTCGTCTCGTCTCGTCTCGTCTCGTCTCGTCTCGTCTCGTCTCGTCTCGTCTCGTCTCGTCTCGTCTCGTCTCGTCTCGTCTCGTCTCGTCTCGTCTCGTCTCGTCTCGTCTCGTCTCGTCTCGTCTCGTCTCGTCTCGTCTCGTCTCGTCTCGTCTCGTCTCGTCTCGTCTCGTCTCGTCTCGTCTCGTCTCGTCTCGTCTCGTCTCCGAATGGGCTATTGACTCGTACTCACCGGTGAATTTCCACAATTTTGAAATTAGGTTTAAAACGTGAGTTAACCGTTATTGTCTTGGTTTTACGCTACGATAAACATGGTATGCGTATGATGTTGGAATGAAATGTGTATATGATCGTACCATACTGTCAAATGTGCTACTAGTGGTGTATGACTAATCAGAGTGCAGGATTTGTGATGGAGCATTAGTATAGTTCTGGACTAATGCCGATCAACCTTTCATTAAAATTTGCCTAAGCGTGTATCAAACTCACCTTCCATTCGTAGTTTATCAATCGATATGATATATGGAGGGTCTTTAACTCCTGTAACAGAATGAAAACTACAATTCAACAATCCTCTTCGTAATGTTTTTTTTGTTGGCGATCTAGAATACCGAGCGTGCACACAGGAAGCCCAATTAAGATAAAAGTGATAGACGACAATAATATCTTTAAAATATATCATTACTGGATATCCTGTGGCAGACTAGTTTAAAAATGCATTTGGTATTTTCTTTGTAATTCCTTCTCGACAAATCCTTGATGCTATCGATTAAGATCGTCATTAAAATATTAATCTAATCTGTAGTATTGAAATCACGCTCGTTTACAAGTACGTATGAGAATTACTGAGGTACAATGTATAAACCCTACGGGCTGTCTCTCTTCTAGTATTCCTCTGTCCCTTTCCGAATATATTCTCGGATAAATGTTAATATATTTTAACTTTTTAGAGGTATTTTTGTTTCCAGAGTTGCTATCACTAATTCCTTAACGTTAGAGTGAAATCACTAAACCTTGTCAAATAGATATTAGACTAATACACTTTAGTAGACCCTAATCTCATTGTTTTCTTTTGAGTCCATTTGACTATTACAGTTTAATAAGCGGTATGTATTTCACGGGTTTAGTGACTTCTCTAGCACTAACAGCAATGGCTACTCAAAATGAAAAAAAAAATGCATATCACCTAGCGATTTGATTGGCTAATAGAAAACAATGTAGAAAGAAATATTGTTCGAGTTAGAGGAGACGCTAGTGGGGGGAATGTCGGGAACCGGAAGCGCCTCACAGCGGTTGCGCTTTAGGCTAGTTAATGAGAGTTTTTCTTAGCATTTTCCTTTTAGTCATATCTCGAAAATAGTTTTGATTTGCACTTACTTCGATAGCCATTGACTTCCACAGCAATGCATTGGTGTGTGTAGTATGAAACAGAGTGAAAGCGAATGTAACGGTAAGGTTTCTCAACCAGGTTGAGGAAATGGGTGACAAAATGAGCAGGAAAATCTCTTTTAAATTCCTTAAACGTAATAAAATGAAATGAATAAAAAACATAATACATACAGATTGCACATCTTGAAATCCAGATTACACATCTTGGATTCCAGTTTGCATATTGAGGATTCTAGATTACTCATCTTGGATTCGAGATTACACATCTTGGATTCCAGATTACTCATCTTGGATTCCAGTTTACACATCTTGGATTTCAGATTACACATCTTGGATTCCAGATTGCACATCTTGGATTCCAGATTACACATCTTGGATTCCAGATTGCACATCTTGGATTCCAGATTGCACATCTTGGTATCTAGATTGCACATCTTGGATTCCAGATTGCACATCTTGGATTCCAGATTACACATCTTGGATTCCAGATTGCACATCCTGGATTCCAGATTACACATCTTGGATCCCAGATGGCACATCTTGGATTCCCGATTACACATCTTGGATTCCAGATTGCACATCTTGGTATCCAGAAAGCACATCTTGGATTCCAGATTGCACATCTTGGATTCCAGATTACACATTTTGGATTCCAGATTACACATCTTGGATTCCAGATTACACATCTTGGATTCCAGATTACACACCTTGGATTCCAGATTACTCATCTTGGATTCCAGATTACACATCTTGGATTCCAGATTACACATCTTGGATTCCAGATTGCACATCTTGGAGTCCAGATTGCACATCTTGGATTCCAGATTACACATCTTGGATTCCAGATTGCACATCTTGGATTCCAGATTACTCATCTTGGATTCCAGATAGTTCATCTTGTATTTAAAGTCAGTTATTTTAAACTTGACTAACCTTTGTTTCGTTGTTTTCCATCAGGTGATGCCATATTTTTTCATCTTGCGATACTTGTAAAGTAAATGCTGTAATGAATTCTCTTTGACCATACGAAATTGTGGTCACGCTACAAATGTAGGAATTTTCCTGAAGATCAACTTGAAGCCATGGATTGTCCATATCATGGTTAGCAGAACACCAAACAACATGATTGTTCAAGCGTGCTTTATTTGGATTATATAACTGACCAAATGAACTGCTCGCGTTGAACGCTTCAGAAGGCAATAAACTGTATACATAGTCGTCAGTAAAACCAAGCTGTGTAGATTTATTTTCGCATACTAGAAGTTGGAATTGAAATTGAATTAAAAAAACAAGCTGCCAACAAGCCAACAAGCCAACAAGCCAACAAGCCAACAAGCCAACAAGCCAACAAGCCAACAAGCCAACAAGCCAACAAGCCAACAAGCCAACAAGCCAACAAGCCAACAAGCCAACAAGCCAACAAGCCAACAAGCCAACAAGCCAACAAGCCAACAAGCCAACAAGCCAACAAGCCAACAAGCCAACAAGCCAACAAGCCAACAAGCCAACAAGCCAACAAGCCAACAAGCCAACAAGCCAACAAGCCAACAAGCCAACAAGCCAACAAGCCAACAAGCCAACAAGCCAACAAGCCAACAAGCCAACAAGCCAACAAGCCAACAAGCCAACAAGCCAACAAGCCAACAAGCCAACAAGCCAACAAGTTTGGACGATAAAAGGAGAATACAATCCACGGGTTGGCTAATGTGCCTCTTTGATTTTCCCTATTTAGTCTTTGGATATTGACAATGTGTTATCGTATTGTAGCAGTAACAAAAGAGGTTTTGTTTCTGGCTGTTACTTATACATCTTTAATATCAAACGATGCATTTGCAACATCTTCTGATCTGATCAGTTTTCAGCATGTTTTTGCCCTGGTTACCCTGGTTACCCTGGTTAACCCGAATTCCCCCCCCCCCCCCCCCTTTCCTTCCCCCCACCTCAACCCCCAAATCCCGCAATTTAATATGGGTAATGTGAAAGTACAGAATAGACCTTTTTACCGATACGGCGGCCATCTTGAATTATGGGATGCTGAGGGGGCAAACATGAAAATATTTATAAAGCATAGAGTGGCGGGGTTACTTTCTCAAATAATTTTACGTTTTCATGTTTGACATATTGCTCCACCTAACAGCAAATTCAATTGTTTTTTAGATGTGCTTCTCAGTGGATAACGTTAAATTATATAAAAAGACACCCTGACCGCTGTGCATGCTATAAATGTTCCGATAATAGCCAATGTGCATGAGCTCGAAATTCTAGCACAAAGCATGATGGGAAAGTGAGTTCTTACGCTTTTTTGGCTCCTCTAAAAACTCATCTGATAATTTTTTCTTCGACATTTTCTATGGAAATAAAAGGATTTCAGCAGACGAAAATAACAAAGTATTTTTTTCTGATAGTTCCTTTGATTTCCCTGTTACATTTTTAAAGAACTCACTTTCCCAGAGTACTTTGTGAGCTTTGATGCACATTGCCTATTGCCCCCTCAGCATCCCATAATGTCTTACTTAAAACAATAGATTCCAAGATTGCAGCCGTATCGGCAAAAAGGTCTATAATACCTGGTTGGACTTCATAGTTGTCACCAGATTTCTTCATAACCCTCGCAGGTATATATATATCCTCCTCAAAACTGTTACGTCCTATATCTTTAGCCAAAACCCTGACTCCTGGCTTCACTCCATCTTTCAGCGGTGGTTTATCAATGATAACATCTTCACGTTTAAATTCCAGATCTTTGCCATAACGACGAGGCTCTAAATAGATCGTGCTTCCATTTTGCCCGTGGAAGATAGCACGCGGATAAGCATAGTAGTCATCGTTCCTCTTTAGTCTTAAGATTACGTCCTCACCTAAAGATCGGTAGATGAAAACGATATAAATGTAATAGTACAGTTTATTAATTTTTTTCAATCCAAAGTTTATAGGTTCTAAATAATAATTTTCTTTCAAGCGGGAAATACACGTTGGGATTTTTCGGCCCGATTCATCGTCCATACACCATCGGGAATCAAATCGTGCGTGTAGTTTAGAGCTAAATTCGAGCTCGATTTAAACAAAATTGAATCGGCCCGATACATAAAATCTGTCACAGATTTTCTCATGTCGGCCCGATTTTTCAAATTAAATTGGGCTTGAACAAAATCGGTTCGACAATCGCAGCTTGTAGATGGGCCTTTACAATAAAAAGAAAATTGGTTCGATTCCCATCTGGTACTCAGATATTTTTTGAGTTGTTCATTTAGCTTGTGACATTGGTATCTTAATTGATAATTATATAGAACACATACGGTGATTCTACAATCATTTACTTAATATTACAACTGAAATCAAATATATAAGATACAAGAGAAACAATTCTTTTAACCAAAGTTCTTGGAACCTTACTATGGCGAAGTATATTCAAACACACACAAAAAATAAAATAAAATAAAAAGGTTAAAAAGGTTAAAAAGGTTAAAAATTTGTAAGTCGAGCAAAGCCGAATACCTGATAATGTAATCCTTACAGATAATCTATTTTGCAGTTTTTTTCGGAGACATGTTATCAGTCGGAATGGAAGCTTTTTTAAAGTGATAACCTTGCGCAAGCGGTTCGCTTCGAAAGCTATGAAAATTAAGTCTTTTTTCTTGAAATGGGATTGAAAAACAAAAATTGAATGCGTCAAATATCGCTTTTCTCTTGTTAGTACTGAAGACAAAGATAATCAAAGTGTAAAATGTAGTAAAAACAACAAACAACAATCACAATTCAAGTATTTCCGACCAAATATCTTAATATCTTAATATCGTATAATGGCACCGTATCAAAAGTTTTTGCATTTTTTTGTCGACTTCTTTTACGAAATCTTAGTTAACATCAATGGATGTACCATATATAAAGCGTTTTCTACGGAACTCGGCAGGACTATTTTTGCAATGAAATCAAGTTTTTTTTGGTCTTTACGCCATTCTTCTCAGAGCTTTTGAACCAGGGAATACGAAAATGAGAAGAAAGGAAGCCAAAAAAATGAATTTCATGACTTCAGCATGGTAAAACAAGTCATCCAAGTATTGACAGAAAAAGACACCTTGCACGGGTTGTTAATTAATGATGTCATACAAAACAATCACATTCATTTATTTCATTATCTAGTGTGAAATGATTCTAATTGCTGCGAGCGTAGCGAGAAGCGATATTAATCTCGCAGATGCGGTCTCCCTGTGGAATCCATATAATTAACGGTGGTGAATAAAGATTTTACGATTTCGTTCTTTTGGAGACGATTTTTGGTGCCTTAGTAATTGTGGTCTGCGGTGACTTCATACCATTATTACTTAAGGGCGATGTTACACGAGACGATTTGCAACGACGATTTTTCGCAACACGCCGTTGCGCAAAAGGTTCATACCATGTAACATGCCAGATGGAACTATTTTTTTTTTGCGTAATTCGACTTCAGGCAATACGTTGCGAGATGGTGATCTTAAGTCAAAACCTTTCAACTCAAAATGACGAATTTTTCGCAGCGTTGAACGAAAAATTGTCGTTGCAAATCGTCTCGTGTGACATCGCCTTAACTTCTGTGAACTCGAACATGTAACATTACAGGCTGCCAAAGTGAGGTGTTGCACTGCAACGCGATCTCAGCAACTTAAAGCGACTTGAAAAATATGCCTTAAAATTGCGAGAAAGTGGCGTTGCATGCAAGACAAATTGCTGGGAAAATTACACAGTGTAAAAGGACCTTCAGTTAAAGCTGCAGTATTTGTCATGATTTTTTTTGTTGGATACAGAATGTTTCCCATGATCTCAGCTTTGTAGGTTTTTGATGACTAACTTGATCAAAATAAATGAAAATATTAACTAAACAATTGAAAGGCTTTTCACCGGTTTGGAAAATTTTCCTCAAGTTGAAGTAGTCCCGGTCAGTCCAATACTCAGGGTCTTAAAATAACTGATGAGAATACGCTGCCTTTGTCATTATACCCGCTACAAATGGTTAGACATTCACGTGACTCGGATGACCACGTTCATGGCGGTCACGTCACCAATCAACTAGTGACGTTCAAAGAGGACCACGAGTTTATCAGTAAATTACTGTCAAGTGTTGTCCTCTATATAAATAGCGTTAATGTTTTCTATTTGTTTGTTTAAAAAACATTGGTATTGTTCAAGTTCAAATTTTTTACATTAAAGTTGATTTTTATGAATGATTTGCTCTTAAACGAGGCTAAATCTGTACAAATGAGCCTGTAGTCAAGGAACACAGCGGTATTTACTGAATATACCTCTTTAGCTCGGGTGTAATGGACACACGTGAAAAAAGTCTGCGCATGCTCTAAGTCTGTATGCAAATTAGTCGAAAGTGTCTTCGTGCTGTTGTAAAAATATTCAAATTTGACTTTCACACTTGCCTGAAGAATAGACTTTACAAAATGCCAAAACTTAAAGTCAGTTCTTGAAACTTAAGGTTTATTCTTTCATATTGTCTTTATTAATACAGTATCTTGGTCCCTCGAAAGTATACCCACGAAATTGTTTGTATACTCGGAGAAAACAAGCGTTTATTTTCTCACTAAAACTCTTGTAAATTCTTGGAAAGCGTGCTGAAGCGTGTTGTTCTCTAGCGTCCGTGTAATGTTTTCCCATTCCAGAGCACGCGTCATTCTCTTGAGAATAAAATCCTTTGAATTGTATCCATATTTATGTGTTATCTGATGCGCAACTGCTAAACAAAGAAATGATACCCTAGAGAATGACACGTGGTCTGAAATAGGAAAACATTACACCCAAGCTGAACAGGTTTACTAGGAATGGGACTATTCTATTACCAACCTGTACAATTGTTTCCATCTCCAGTGAACCCTGCCTGACAAGTACATTTATAGCTGCCAGGCGAGTTAGTACAATCTGAATATTTGCTCTTGCATTTACTGGTACCATCATCAAGATTACATTCGTCAATATCTACACATTTATATCCGTCGCCTTTGTAACCATGGTTACATTGACAAGTGAAAGAGCCGTCGGTGTTGGTGCAACGAGCATGTGGGGAACACGTAGAATTGGAACATTCATCGATATCTTTGCATATGAATGTACTGCTATTCAGCTGTTGAAATCCTGTAAAAACAGTACAAAACATTTACCACTCATACGATAATCATTCTTATGGAAAGCCATTTCAGTTTTATGGCATGTCTTACCGTGTAAGTGTTGTAAGTCAGTTCCGTACGTTTCCCACTCTTACGATAATCATTCTTATGGAAAGCCATTTCAGTTTTATGGCATGTCTTACCGTGTAAGTGTTTTAAGTTAATACCGTACGTTTTCCACCCAAACAATAACAATTCTAACTAGAAGCTATTTCAGTGTTAAAGAATTTCGTACCGTGTAAGTCATGCGATAAATTCTTATTGGAAGCCATTTCAATGTTACGGCATGTTGCACCGTGTATGTGCTGTAAGTCATTACCATATGTTTCCCACTCATACGATACTGAACTATTCTTACGGGAAGCCATTCCAATATCGTATGGTAAGTGTAAGTTCTGTAATTCAATCCCATGAAAATCACGATAATAGTGTTCAGAACTTCAATCACTTACCTTTCTTGCAGCTACAATTGTATGATCCAGGAATATTTTTGCAATCTGCGAATGGTCCACAAGTATTATTTTTGCATTCGTCAATGTCTACAAGTAAAAGTTAGGATTATTTCGTTTAGTCATATGAAAAGCTACAAAGATAAGGCCAACAAAGATTATGGATAAATATACTTTAAATGTCCCAAACGCGCGCTTGACAACAACTAATTCACTTGAGGTATTTTACCAATTACATTTTTAACTTCTGTGAACTCGAACATGTAACATTTCAGGCTGCCAAAGTGAGGTGTTACACTGCAACGCGATCTCAGCTACTTGAAGCGACTTGAAAAATATGCCTTAAAATTGCGAGAAAGTGGCGTTGCATGCAAGACAAATTGCTGGGAAAATTACACAATGTAAAAGGACCTTCAGTTAAAGCTGCAGTATTTGTCATGATTTTTTTTTGTTGGATACAGAATGTTTCCCATGATCTCAGCTTTGTAGGTTTTTGATGACTAACTTGATTAAAATAAATGAAAATATTACCTGAACAATTGAAATGTTTTTCACCGGGTTGGAAAATGTTGCTCAAGCCCGATCCTTGAAATCCGCTCTTGCATCTACATGTGTACGTGCCTAGAGTCTTGCCCTCCTCGTTGCACTCGGCGTTCTGTTTTTCAACACATTTATTCTGAAGTTTGCATACAGACCCTAAAACAAGAAAAAAGTATCAAAGCAAAGTGGTGTAACCGTAGTGGACTGTCGAACTTTCAAGTTGACCTCTAGATCTGTATCTAATGTAGGTATAGTTTGTTAGGTCTAGAGCTCGTCTCGTCTCGTCTCGTCTCGTCTCGTCTCGTCTCGTCTCGTCTCCGAATGGGCTATTGACTCGTACTCACCGGTGAATTTCCACAATTTTGAAATTAGGTTTAAAACGTGAGTTAACCGTTATTGTCTTGGTTTTACGCTACGATAAACATGGTATGCGTATGATGTTGGAATGAAATGTGTATATGATCGTACCATACTGTCAAATGTGCTACTAGTGGTGTATGACTAATCAGAGTGCAGGATTTGTGATGGAGCATTAGTATAGTTCTGGACTAATGCCGATCAACCTTTCATTAAAATTTGCCTAAGCGTGTATCAAACTCACCTTCCATTCGTAGTTTATCAATCGATATGATATATGGAGGGTCTTTAACTCCTGTAACAGAATGAAAACTACAATTCAACAATCCTCTTCGTAATGTTTTTTTTGTTGGCGATCTAGAATACCGAGCGTGCACACAGGAAGCCCAATTAAGATAAAAGTGATAGACGACAATAATATCTTCAAAATATATTATTACTGGATATCCTGTGGCAGACTAGTTTAAAAATGCATTTGGTATTTTCTTTGTAATTCCTTCTCGACAAATCCTTGATGCTATCGATTAAGATCGTCATTAAAATATTAATCTAATCTGTAGTATTGAAATCACGCTCGTTTACAAGTACGTATGAGAATTACTGAGGTACAATGTATAAACCCTACGGGCTGTCTCTCTTCTAGTATTCCTCTGTCCCTTTCCGAATATATTCTCGGATAAATGTTAATATATTTTAACTTTTTAGAGGTATTTTTGTTTCCAGAGTTGCTATCACTAATTCCTTAACGTTAGAGTGAAATCACTAAACCTGTCAAATAGATATTAGACTAATACACTTTAGTAGATCCTAATCTCATTGTTTTCTTTTGAGTCCATTTGACTATTACAGTTTAATAAGTGGTATGTATTTCACGGGTTTAGTGACTTCTCTAGCACTAACAGCAATGGCTACTCAAAATGAAAAAAAAAATGCATATCACCTAGCGATTTGATTGGCTAATAGAAAACAATGTAGAAAGAAATATTGTTCGAGTTAGAGGAGACGCTAGTGGGGGGAATGTCGGGAACCGGAAGCGCCTCACAGCGGTTGCGCTTTAGGCTAGTTAATGAGAGTTTTTCTTAGCATTTTCCTTTTAGTCATATCTCGAAAATAGTTTTGATTTGCACTTACTTCGATAGCCATTGACTTCCACAGCAATGCATGGGTGTGTGTAGTATGAAACAGAGTTAAAGCGAATGTAACGGTAAGGTTTCTCAACCAGGTTGAGGAAATGGGTGACAAAATGAGCAGGAAAATCTCTTTTAAATTCCTTAAACGTAATAAAATGAAATGAATAAAAAACATAAAACATACAGATTGCACATCTTGAAATCCAGATTACACATCTTGGATTCCAGTTTGCATATTGAGGATTCTAGATTACTCATCTTGGATTCGAGATTACACATCTTGGATTCCAGATTACTCATCTTGGATTCCAGATTACACATCTTGGATTTCAGATTACACATCTTGGATTCCAGATTGCACATCTTGGATTCCAGATTACACATCTTGGATTCCAGATTGCACATCTTGGATTCCAGATTGCACATCTTGGTATCTAGATTGCACATCTTGGATTCCAGATTGCACATCTTGGATTCCAGATTACACATCTTGGATTCCAGATTGCACATCCTGGATTCCAGATTACACATCTTGGATCCCAGATGGCACATCTTGGATCCCAGATGGCACATCTTAGATTCCAGATTGCACATCTTGGTATCCAGAATGCACATCTTGGATTCCAGATTGAACATCTTGGATTCCAGATTACACATTTTGGATTCCAGATTACACATCTTGGATTCCAGATTACACATCTTGGATTCCAGGATACACATCTTGGATTTCAGATTACTCATCTTGGATTCCAGATTACACATCCTGGATTCCAGGTTGCACATCTTGGTTTCCAGATTACACATCTTGGATTCCAGATAACACACATCTTGGATTCCAGATTACACATCTTGGATTCCAGGTTGCACACCTTGGATTCCAGATTGCACAACTTGGATTCCAGATTACACATTTTGGATTCTAGATTACACATCTTGGATTCCAGATTACACATCTTGGATTCCAGATTACTCATCTTGGATTCCAGATTACACATCTTGGATTCCAGATTGCACATCTTGGATTCCAGATTACACATCTTTGATTCCCGATTACACATCTTGGATTCCAGATTACACATCTTGGATTCCAGATTGCACATCTTCGATTCCAGATTGCACATCTTGGATTCCAGATAGTTCATCTTGTATTTAAAGTCAGTTATTTTAAACTTGACTAACCTTTGTTTCGTTGTTTTCCATCAGGTGATGCCATGTTTCTTCATCTCGCGATACTGCTAAAGTAAATGCTGTAACGAATTGTCTTTGACCATACGACTTTGTGGTCACGCTACAAATGTAGGAATTTTCCTGAAGATCAACTTGAAGCCATGGCTTGTCCATATCATGGTTAGCAGAACACCAAACAACATGATTGTTCAAGCGTGCTCTATCTGGATTATATAACTGACCAAATGTACTGCTCGCGTTGAACGCTTCAGAAGACAATAAACTGTAGACATAGTCGTCAGTAAAACCAAGCTGTGTAGATTTATTTTCGCATACTAGAAGTTGGAATTGAAATTGAATTACAAAAACAAGCTGCCAAAAGGCCAACAAGCCAACAAGCCATCAAGCCAACAAGCCAACAAGCCAACAAGCCAACAAGCCAACAAGCCAACAAGCCAACAAGCCAACAAGCCAACAAGCCAACAAGCCAACAAGCCAACAAGCCAACAAGCCAACAAGCCAACAAGCCAACAAGCCAACAAGCCAACAAGCCAACAAGCCAACAAGCCAACAAGCCAACAAGCCAACAAGCCAACAAGCCAACAAGCCAACAAGCCAACAAGCCAACAAGCCAACAAGCCAACAAGCCAACAAGCCAACAAGCCAACAAGCCAACAAGCCAACAAGCCAACAAGCCAACAAGCCAACAAGCCAACAAGCCAACAAGCCAACAAGCCAACAAGCCAACAAGCCAACAAGCCAACAAGCCAACAAGCCAACAAGCCAACAAGCCAACAAGCCAACAAGCCAACAAGCCAACAAGCCAACAAGCCAACAAGCCAACAAGCCAACAAGCCAACAAGCCAACAAGCCAACAAGCCAACAAGCCAACAAGCCAACAAGCCAACAAGCCAACAAGCCAACAAGCCAACAAGCCAACAAGCCAACAAGCCAACAAGCCAACAAGCCAACAAGCCAACAAGCCAACAAGCCAACAAGCCAACAAGCCAACAAGCCAACAAGCCAACAAGCCAACAAGCCAACAAGCCAACAAGCCAACAAGCCAACAAGCCAACAAGCCAACAAGCCAACAAGCCAACAAGCCAACAAGCCATCAAGCCAACAAGCCAACAAGCCAACAAGCCAACAAGCCAACAAGCCAACAAGCCAACAAGCCAACAAGCCAACAAGCCAACAAGCCAACAAGCCAACAAGCCAACAAGCCAACAAGCCAACAAGCCAACAAGCCAACAAGCCAACAAGCCAACAAGCCAACAAGCCAACAAGCCAACAAGCCAACAAGCCAACAAGCCAACAAGCCAACAAGCCAACAAGTCAACAAGCCAACAAGCCAACAAGCCAACAAGCCAACAAGCCAACAAGCCAACAAGCCAACAAGCCAACAAGCCAACAAGCCAACAAGCCAACAAGCCAACAAGCCAACAAGCCAACAAGCCAACAAGCCAACAAGCCAACAAGCCAACAAGCCAACAAGTTTGGACGATAAAAGGAGAATACAATCCACGGGTTGGCTAATGTGCCTCTTTGATTTTCCTTATTTAGTCTTTGGATATTGACAATGTGTTATCGTATTGTAGCAGTAACAAAAGAGGTTTTGTTTCTGGCTGTTACTTATACATCTTTAATATCAAACGATGCATTTGCAACATCTTCTGATCTGATCAGTTTTCAGCATGTTTTTGCCCTGGTTACCCTGGTTACCCTGGTTAACCCGAATTCCCCCCCCCCCCCCTTTCCTTCCCCCCACCTCAACCCCCAAATCCCGCAATTTAATATGGGTAATGTGAAAGTACAGAATAGACCTTTTTACCGATACGGCGGCCATCTTGAATTATGGGATGCTGAGGGGGCAAACATGAAAATATTTATAAAGCATAGAGTGGCGGGGTTACTTTCTCAAATAATTTTACGTTTTCATGTTTGACATATTGCTCCACCTAACAGCAAATTCAATTGTTTTTTAGATGTGCTTCTCAGTGGATAACGTTAAATTATATAAAAAGACACCCTGACCGCTGTGCATGCTATAAATGTTCCGATAATAGCCAATGTGCATGAGCTCGAAATTCTAGCACAAAGCATGATGGGAAAGTGAGTTCTTACGCTTTTTTGGCTCCTCTAAAAACTCATCTGATAATTTTTTCTTCGACATTTTCTATGGAAATAAAAGGATTTCAGCAGACGAAAATAACAAAGTATTTTTTTCTGATAGTTCCTTTGATTTCCCTGTTACATTTTTAAAGAACTCACTTTCCCAGAGTACTTTGTGAGCTTTGATGCACATTGCCTATTGCCCCCTCAGCATCCCATAATGTCTTACTTAAAACAATAGATTCCAAGATTGCAGCCGTATCGGCAAAAAGGTCTATAATACCTGGTTGGACTTCATAGTTGTCACCAGATTTCTTCATAACCCTCGCAGGTATATATATATCCTCCTCAAAACTGTTACGTCCTATATCTTTAGCCAAAACCCTGACTCCTGGCTTCACTCCATCTTTCAGCGGTGGTTTATCAATGATAACATCTTCACGTTTAAATTCCAGATCTTTGCCATAACGACGAGGCTCTAAATAGATCGTGCTTCCATTTTGCCCGTGGAAGATAGCACGCGGATAAGCATAGTAGTCATCGTTCCTCTTTAGTCTTAAGATTACGTCCTCACCTAAAGATCGGTAGATGAAAACGATATAAATGTAATAGTACAGTTTATTAATTTTTTTCAATCCAAAGTTTATAGGTTCTAAATAATAATTTTCTTTCAAGCGGGAAATACACGTTGGGATTTTTCGGCCCGATTCATCGTCCATACACCATCGGGAATCAAATCGTGCGTGTAGTTTAGAGCTAAATTCGAGCTCGATTTAAACAAAATTGAATCGGCCCGATACATAAAATCTGTCACAGATTTTCTCATGTCGGCCCGATTTTTCAAATTAAATTGGGCTTGAACAAAATCGGTTCGACAATCGCAGCTTGTAGATGGGCCTTTACAATAAAAAGAAAATTGGTTCGATTCCCATCTGGTACTCAGATATTTTTTGAGTTGTTCATTTAGCTTGTGACATTGGTATCTTAATTGATAATGATATAGAACACATACGGTGATTCTACAATCATTTACTTAATATTACAACTGAAATCAAATATATAAGATACAAGAGAAACAATTCTTTTAACCAAAGTTTTTGGAACCTTACTATTGCGAAGTATATTCAAACACACACAAAAAATAAAATAAAATAAAATAAAAAGGTTAAAAAGGTTAAAAATTTGTAAGTCGAGCAAAGCCGAATACCTGATAATGTAATCCTTACAGATAATCTATTTTGCAGTTTTTTTCGGAGACATGTTATCAGTCGGAATGGAAGCTTTTTTAAAGTGATAACCTTGCGCAAGCGGTTCGCTGGCCGTCAACTTTGATTTGAAAGCTATGAAAATTAAGTCTTTTTTCTTGAAATGGGATTGAAAAACAAAAATTGAATGCGTCAAATATCGCTTTTCTCTTGTTAGTACTGAAGACAAAGATAATCAAAGTGTAAAATGTAGTAAAAACAACAAACAACAATCACAATTCAAGTATTTCCGACCAAATATCTTAATATCTTAATATCGTATAATGGCACCGTATCAAAAGTTTTTGCATTTTTTTGTCGACTTCTTTTACGAAATCTTAGTTAACATCAATGGATGTACCATATATAAAGCGTTTTCTACGGAACTCGGCAGGACTATTTTTGCAATGAAATCAAGTTTTTTTTGGTCTTTACGCCATTCTTCTCAGAGCTTTTGAACCAGGGAATACGAAAATGAGAAGAAAGGAAGCCAAAAAAATGAATTTCATGACTTCAGCATGGTAAAACAAGTCATCCAAGTATTGACAGAAAAAGACACCTTGCACGGGTTGTTAATTAATGATGTCATACAAAACAATCACATTCATTTATTTCATTATCTAGTGTGAAATGATTCTAATTGCTGCGAGCGTAGCGAGAAGCGATATTAATCTCGCAGATGCGGTCTCCCTGTGGAATCCATATAATTAACGGTGGTGAATAAAGATTTTACGATTTCGTTCTTTTGGAGACGATTTTTGGTGCCTTAGTAATTGTGGTCTGCGGTGACTTCATACCATTATTACTTAAGGGCGATGTTACACGAGACGATTTGCAACGACGATTTTTCGCGACACGCCGTTGCGCAAAAGGTTCATACCATGTAACATGCCAGATGGAACTATTTTTTTTTTGCGTAATTCGACTTCAATACGGCAATACGTTGCGAGATGGTGATCTTAAGTCAAAACCTTTCAACTCAAAATGACGAATTTTTCGCAGCGTTGAACGAAAAATCGTCGTTGCAAATCGTCTCGTGTGACATCGCCTTAACTTCTGTGAACTCGAACATGTAACATTACAGGCTGCCAAAGTGAGGTGTTGCACTGCAACGCGATCTCAGCAACTTAAAGCGACTTGAAAAATATGCCTTAAAATTGCGAGAAAGTGGCGTTGCATGCAAGACAAATTGCTGGGAAAATTACACAGTGTAAAAGGACCTTCAGTTAAAGCTGCAGTATTTGTCATGATTTTTTTTTGTTGGATACAGAATGTTTCCCATGATCTCAGCTTTGTAGGTTTTTGATGACTAACTTGATTAAAATAAATGAAAATATTAACTAAATAATTGAAAGGTTTTTCACCGGTTTGGAAAATTTTCCTCAAGTTGAAGTAGTCCCGGTCAGTCCAATACTCAGGGTCTTAAAATAACTGATGAGAATACGCTGCCTTTGTCATTATACCCGCTACAAATGGTTAGACATTCACGTGACTCGGATGACCACGTTCATGGCGGTCACGTCACCAATCAACTAGTGACGTTCAAAGAGGACCACGAGTTTATCAGTAAATTACTGTCAAGTGTTGTCCTCTATATAAATAGCGTTAATTTTTTCTATTTGTTTGTTTAAAAAACATTGATATTGTTCAAGTTCAAATTTTTTACATTACAGTTGATTTTTATGAATGATTTGCTCTTAAACGAGGCTAAATCTGTACAAATGAGCCTGTAGTCAAGGAACACAGCGGTATTTACTGAATATACCTCTTTAGCTCGGGTGTAATGGACACACGTGAAAAAAGTCTGCGCATGCTCTAAGTCTGTATGCAAATTAGTCGAAAGTGTCTTCGTGCTGTTGTAAAAATATTCAAATTTGACTTTCACACTTGCCTGAAGAATAGACTTTACAAAATGCCAAAACTTAAAGTCAGTTCTTGAAACTTAAGGTTTATTCTTTCATATTGTCTTTATTAATACAGTATCTTGGTCCCTCGAAAGTATACCCACGAAATTGTTTGTATACTCGGAGAAAACAAGCGTTTATTTTCTCACTAAAACTCTTGTAAATTCTTGGAAAGCGTGCTGAAGCGTGTTGTTCTCTAGCGTCGGTGTAATGTTTTCCCATTCCAGAGCACGCGTCATTCTCTTGAGAATAAAATCCTTTGAATTGTATCCATATTTATGTGTTATCTGATGCGCAACTGCTAAACAAAGAAATGATACCCTAGAGAATGACACGTGGTCTGAAATAGGAAAACATTACACCCAAGCTGAACAGGTTTACTAGGAATGGGACTATTCTATTACCAACCTGTACAATTGTTTCCATCTCCAGTGAACCCTGCCTGACAAGTACATTTATAGCTGCCAGGCGAGTTAGTACAATCTGAATATTTGCTCTTGCATTTACTGGTACCATCATCAAGATTACATTCGTCAATATCTACACATTTATATCCGTCGCCTTTGTAACCATGGTTACATTGACAAGTGAAAGAGCCGTCGGTGTTGGTGCAACGAGCATGTGGGGAACACGTAGAATTGGAACATTCATCGATATCTTTGCATATGAATGTACTGCTATTCAGCTGCTGAAATCCTGTAAAAACAGTACAAAACATTTACCACTCATACGATAATCATTCTTATGGAAAGCCATTTCAGTTTTATGGCATGTCTTACCGTGTAAGTGTTGTAAGTCAGTTCCGTACGTTTCCCACTCTTACGATAATCATTCTTATGGAAAGCCATTTCAGTTTTATGGCATGTCTTACCGTGTAAGTGTTTTAAGTTAATACCGTACGTTTTCCACCCAAACAATAACAATTCTAACTAGAAGCTATTTCAGTGTTAAAGAATTTCGTACCGTGTAAGTCATGCGATAAATTCTTATTGGAAGCCATTTCAATGTTACGGCATGTTGCACCGTGTACGTGCTGTAAGTCATTACCATATGTTTCCCACTCATACGATACTGAACTATTCTTACGGGAAGCCATTCCAATATCGTATGGTAAGTGTAAGTTCTGTAATTCAATCCCATGAAAATCACGATAATAGTGTTCAGAACTTCAATCACTTACCTTTCTTGCAGCTACAATTGTATGATCCAGGAATATTTTTGCAATCTGCGAATGGTCCACAAGTATTATTTTTGCATTCGTCAATGTCTACAAGTAAAAGTTAGGATTATTTCGTTTAGTCATATGAAAAGCTACAAAGATAAGGCCAACAAAGATTATGGATAAATATACTTTAAATGTCCCAAACGCGCGCTTGACAACAACTAATTCACTTTAGGTATTTTACCAATTACATTTTTAACTTCTGTGAACTCGAACATGTAACATTTCAGGCTGCCAAAGTGAGGTGTTACACTGCAACGCGATCTCAGCTACTTGAAGCGACTTGAAAAATATGCCTTAAAATTGCGAGAAAGTGGCGTTGCATGCAAGACAAATTGCTGGGAAAATTACACAATGTAAAAGGACCTTCAGTTAAAGCTGCAGTATTTGTCATGATTTTTTTTTGTTGGATACAGAATGTTTCCCATGATCTCAGCTTTGTAGGTTTTTGATGACTAACTTGATTAAAATAAATGAAAATATTACCTGAACAATTGAAATGTTTTTCACCGGGTTGGAAAATGTTGCTCAAGCCCGATCCTTGAAATCCGCTCTTGCATCTACATGTGTACGTGCCTAGAGTCTTGCCCTCCTCGTTGCACTCGGCGTTCTGTTTTTCAACACATTTATTCTGAAGTTTGCATACAGACCCTAAAACAAGAAAAAAGTATCAAAGCAAAGTGGTGTAACCGTAGTGGACTGTCGAACTTTCAAGTTGACCTCTAGATCTGTATCTAATGTAGGTATAGTTTGTTAGGTCTAGAGCTCGTCTCGTCTCGTCTCGTCTCGTCTCGTCTCGTCTCGTCTCGTCTCGTCTCGTCTCGTCTCGTCTCCGAATGGGCTATTGACTCGTACTCACCGGTGAATTTCCACAATTTTGAAATTAGGTTTAAAACGTGAGTTAACCGTTATTGTCTTGGTTTTACGCTACGATAAACATGGTATGCGTATGATGTTGGAATGAAATGTGTATATGATCGTACCATACTGTCAAATGTGCTACTAGTGGTGTATGACTAATCAGAGTGCAGGATTTGTGATGGAGCATTAGTATAGTTCTGGACTAATGCCGATCAACCTTTCATTAAAATTTGCCTAAGCGTGTATCAAACTCACCTTCCATTCGTAGTTTATCAATCGATATGATATATGGAGGGTCTTTAACTCCTGTAACAGAATGAAAACTACAATTCAACAATCCTCTTCGTAATGTTTTTTTTGTTGGCGATCTAGAATACCGAGCGTGCACACAGGAAGCCCAATTAAGATAAAAGTGATAGACGACAATAATATCTTCAAAATATATTATTACTGGATATCCTGTGGCAGACTAGTTTAAAAATGCATTTGGTATTTTCTTTGTAATTCCTTCTCGACAAATCCTTGATGCTATCGATTAAGATCGTCATTAAAATATTAATCTAATCTGTAGTATTGAAATCACGCTCGTTTACAAGTACGTATGAGAATTACTGAGGTACAATGTATAAACCCTACGGGCTGTCTCTCTTCTAGTATTCCTCTGTCCCTTTCCGAATATATTCTCGGATAAATGTTAATATATTTTAACTTTTTAGAGGTATTTTTGTTTCCAGAGTTGCTATCACTAATTCCTTAACGTTAGAGTGAAATCACTAAACCTTGTCAAATAGATATTAGACTAATACACTTTAGTAGACCCTAATCTCATTGTTTTCTTTTGAGTCCATTTGACTATTACAGTTTAATAAGCGGTATGTATTTCACGGGTTTAGTGACTTCTCTAGCACTAACAGCAATGGCTACTCAAAATGAAAAAAAAAATGCATATCACCTAGCGATTTGATTGGCTAATAGAAAACAATGTAGAAAGAAATATTGTTCGAGTTAGAGGAGACGCTAGTGGGGGGAATGTCGGGAACCGGAAGCGCCTCACAGCGGTTGCGCTTTAGGCTAGTTAATGAGAGTTTTTCTTAGCATTTTCCTTTTAGTCATATCTCGAAAATAGTTTTGATTTGCACTTACTTCGATAGCCATTGACTTCCACAGCAATGCATGGGTGTGTGTAGTATGAAACAGAGTTAAAGCGAATGTAACGGTAAGGTTTCTCAACCAGGTTGAGGAAATGGGTGACAAAATGAGCAGGAAAATCTCTTTTAAATTCCTTAAACGTAATAAAATGAAATGAATAAAAAACATAATACATACAGATTGCAAATCTTAAAATCCAGATTACACATCTTGGATTCCAGTTTGCATATTGAGGATTCTAGATTACTCATCTTGGATTCCAGATTACCCATCTTGGATTCCAGATTACTCATCTTGGATTCCAGATTACACATCTTGGATTTCAGATTACACATCTTGGATTCCAGATTGCACATCTTGGATTCCAGATTACACATCTTGGATTCCAGATTGCACATCTTGGATTCCAGATTGCACATCTTGGTATCTAGATTGCACATCTTGGATTCCAGATTACACATCTTGGATTTCAGATTGCACATCTTGGATTCCAGATTACACATCTTGGATCCCAGATGGCACATCTTGGATTCACGATTACACATCTTGGATTCCAGATTGCACATCTTGGTATCCAGAATGCACATCTTGGATTCCAGATTGCACATCTTGGATTCCAGATTACACATTTTGGATTCCAGATTACACATCTTGGATTCCAGATTACACATCTTGGATTCCAGGTTACACATCTTGGATTTCAGATTACTCATCTTGGATTCCAGATTACACATCTTGGATTCCAGGTTGCACATCTTGGTTTCCAGATTACACATCTTGGATTCCAGATTACACATCTTGGATTCCAGATTACACATCTTGGATTCCAGGTTGCACACTTTGGATTCCAGATTGCACATCTTGGATTCCAGATTACACATCTTGGATTCTAGATTACACATCTTGGATTCCAGATTGCACATCTTGGACTCGAGATTGCACATCTTGGATTCCAGATTGCACGTCTTGGATTCCAGATTGCACATCTTGGATTCCAGATTACACATCTTGGATTCCAGATTGCACATCTTGGATTCCAGATTACTCATCTTGGATTCCAGATAGTTCATCTTGTATTTAAAGTCAGTTATTTTAAACTTGACTAACCTTTTTTTCGTTGTTTTCCATCAGGTGATGCCATATTTTTTCATCTTGCGATACTTGTAAAGTAAATGCTGTAATGAATTCTCTTTGACCATACGACTTTGTGGTCACGCTACAAATGTAGGAATTTTCCTGAAGATCAACTTGAAGCCATGGCTTGTCCATATCATGGTTAGCAGAACACCAAACAACATGATTGTTCAAGCGTGCTTTATTTGGATTATATAACTGACCAAATGAACTGCTCGCGTTGAACGCTTCAGAAGGCAATAAACTGTATACATAGTCGTCAGTAAAACCAAGCTGTGTAGATTTATTTTCGCATACTAGAAGTTGGAATTGAAATTGAATTAAAAAAACAAGCTGCCAACAAGCCAACAAGCCAACAAGCCAACAAGCCAACAAGCCAACAAGCCAACAAGCCAACAAGCCAACAAGCCAACAAGCCAACAAGCCAACAAGCCAACAAGCCAACAAGCCAACAAGCCAACAAGCCAACAAGCCAACAAGCCAACAAGCCAACAAGCCAACAAGCCAACAAGCCAACAAGCCAACAAGCCAACAAGCCAACAAGCCAACAAGCCAACAAGCCAACAAGCCAACAAGCCAACAAGCCAACAAGCCAACAAGCCAACAAGCCAACAAGCCAACAAGCCAACAAGCCAACAAGCCAACAAGCCAACAAGCCAACAAGCCAACAAGCCAACAAGCCAACAAGCCAACAAGCCAACAAGCCAACAAGCCAACAAGCCAACAAGCCAACAAGCCAACAAGCCAACAAGCCAACAAGCCAACAAGCCAACAAGCCAACAAGCCAACAAGCCAACAAGCCAACAAGCCAACAAGCCAACAAGCCAACAAGCCAACAAGCCAACAAGCCAACAAGCCAACAAGCCAACAAGCCAACAAGCCAACAAGCCAACAAGCCAACAAGCCAACAAGCCAACAAGCCAACAAGCCAACAAGCCAACAAGCCAACAAGCCAACAAGCCAACAAGCCAACAAGCCAACAAGCCAACAAGCCAACAAGTTTGGACGATAAAAGGAGAATACAATCCACGGGTTGGCTAATGTGCCTCTTTGATTTTCCTTATTTAGTCTTTGGATATTGACAATGTGTTATCGTATTGTAGCAGTAACAAAAGAGGTTTTGTTTCTGGCTGTTACTTATACATCTTTAATATCAAACGATGCATTTGCAACATCTTCTGGTCTGATCAGTTTTCAGCATGTTTTTGCCCTGGTTACCCTGGTTACCCTGGTTAACCCGAATTCCCCCCCCCCCCTTCCTTCCCCCCACGTCAACCCCCAAATCCCGCAATTTAATATGGGTAATGTGAAAGTACAGAAAAGACCTTTTTACCGATACGGCGGCCATCTTGAATTATGGGATGCTGAGGGGGCAAACATGAAAATATTTATAAAGCATAGAGTGGCGGGGTTACTTTCTCAAATAATTTTACGTTTTCATGTTTGACATATTGCTCCACCTAACAGCAAATTCAATTGTTTTTTAGATGTGCTTCTCAGTGGATAACGTTAAATTATATAAAAAGACACCCTGACCGCTGTGCATGCTATAAATGTTCCGATAATAGCCAATGTGCATGAGCTCGAAATTCTAGCACAAAGCATGATGGGAAAGTGAGTTCTTACGCTTTTTTGGCTCCTCTAAAAACTCATCTGATAATTTTTTCTTCGACATTTTCTATGGAAATAAAAGGATTTCAGCAGACGAAAATAACAAAGTATTTTTTTCTGATAGTTCCTTTGATTTCCCTGTTACATTTTTAAAGAACTCACTTTCCCAGAGTACTTTGTGAGCTTTGATGCACATTGCCTATTGCCCCCTCAGCATCCCATAATGTCTTACTTAAAACAATAGATTCCAAGATTGCAGCCGTATCGGCAAAAAGGTCTATAATACCTGGTTGGACTTCATAGTTGTCACCAGATTTCTTCATAACCCTCGCAGGTATATATATATCCTCCTCAAAACTGTTACGTCCTATATCTTTAGCCAAAACCCTGACTCCTGGCTTCACTCCATCTTTCAGCGGTGGTTTATCAATGATAACATCTTCACGTTTAAATTCCAGATCTTTGCCATAACGACGAGGCTCTAAATAGATCGTGCTTCCATTTTGCCCGTGGAAGATAGCACGCGGATAAGCATAGTAGTCATCGTTCCTCTTTAGTCTTAAGATTACGTCCTCACCTAAAGATCGGTAGATGAAAACGATATAAATGTAATAGTACAGTTTATTAATTTTTTTCAATCCAAAGTTTATAGGTTCTAAATAATAATTTTCTTTCAAGCGGGAAATACACGTTGGGATTTTTCGGCCCGATTCATCGTCCATACACCATCGGGAATCAAATCGTGCGTGTAGTTTAGAGCTAAATTCGAGCTCGATTTAAACAAAATTGAATCGGCCCGATACATAAAATCTGTCACAGATTTTCTCATGTCGGCCCGATTTTTCAAATTAAATTGGGCTTGAACAAAATCGGTTCGACAATCGCAGCTTGTAGATGGGCCTTTACAATAAAAAGAAAATTGGTTCGATTCCCATCTGGTACTCAGATATTTTTTGAGTTGTTCATTTAGCTTGTGACATTGGTATCTTAATTGATAATGATATAGAACACATACGGTGATTCTACAATCATTTACTTAATATTACAACTGAAATCAAATATATAAGATACAAGAGAAACAATTCTTTTAACCAAAGTTTTTGGAACCTTACTATTGCGAAGTATATTCAAACACACACAAAAAATAAAATAAAATAAAATAAAAGGGTTAAAAAGGTTAAAAATTTGTAAGTCGAGCAAAGCCGAATACCTGATAATGTAATCCTTACAGATAATCTATTTTGCAGTTTTTTTCGGAGACATGTTATCAGTCGGAATGGAAGCTTTTTTAAAGTGATAACCTTGCGCAAGCGGTTCGCTGGCCGTCAACTTTGATTTGAAAGCTATGAAAATTAAGTCTTTTTTCTTGAAATGGGATTGAAAAACAAAAATTGAATGCGTCAAATATCGCTTTTCTCTTGTTAGTACTGAAGACAAAGATAATCAAAGTGTAAAATGTAGTAAAAACAACAAACAACAATCACAATTCAAGTATTTCCGACCAAATATCTTAATATCTTAATATCGTATAATGGCACCGTATCAAAAGTTTTTGCATTTTTTTGTCGACTTCTTTTACGAAATCTTAGTTAACATCAATGGATGTACCATATATAAAGCGTTTTCTACGGAACTCGGCAGGACTATTTTTGCAATGAAATCAAGTTTTTTTTGGTCTTTACGCCATTCTTCTCAGAGCTTTTGAACCAGGGAATACGAAAATGAGAAGAAAGGAAGCCAAAAAAATGAATTTCATGACTTCAGCATGGTAAAACAAGTCATCCAAGTATTGACAGAAAAAGACACCTTGCACGGGTTGTTAATTAATGATGTCATACAAAACAATCACATTCATTTATTTCATTATCTAGTGTGAAATGATTCTAATTGCTGCGAGCGTAGCGAGAAGCGATATTAATCTCGCAGATGCGGTCTCCCTGTGGAATCCATATAATTAACGGTGGTGAATAAAGATTTTACGATTTCGTTCTTTTGGAGACGATTTTTGGTGCCTTAGTAATTGTGGTCTGCGGTGACTTCATACCATTATTACTTAAAGGGGATTTTTCACGAGACGATTTGCAACGACGATTTTTCGCGACACGCCGTTGCGCAAAAGGTTCATACCATGTAACATGCCAGATGGAACTATTTTTTTTTTGCGTAATTCGACTTCAGGCAATACGTTGCGAGATGGTGATCTTAAGTCAAAACCTTTCAACTCAAAATGACGAATTTTTCGCAGCGTTGAACGAAAAATCGTCGTTGCAAATCGTCTCGTGTGACATCGCCTTAACTTCTGTGAACTCGAACATGTAACATTACAGGCTGCCAAAGTGAGGTGTTGCACTGCAACGCGATCTCAGCAACTTAAAGCGACTTGAAAAATATGCCTTAAAATTGCAAGAAAGTGGCGTTGCATGCAAGACAAATTGCTGGGAAAATTACACAGTGTAAAAGGACCTTCAGTTAAAGCTGCAGTATTTGTCATGATTTTTTTTTGTTGGATACAGAATGTTTCCCATGATCTCAGCTTTGTAGGTTTTTGATGACTAACTTGATTAAAATGAATGAAAATATTAACTAAACAATTGAAAGGCTTTTCACCGGTTTGGAAAATTTTCCTCAAGTTGAAGTAGTCCCGGTCAGTCCAATACTCAGGGTCTTAAAATAACTGATGAGAATACGCTGCCTTTGTCATTATACCCGCTACAAATGGTTAGACATTCACATGACTCGGATGACCACGTTCATGGCGGTCACGTCACCAATCAACTAGTGACGTTCAAAGAGGACCACGAGTTTATCAGTAAATTACTGTCAAGTGTTGTCCTCTATATAAATAGCGTTAATTTTTTCTATTTGTTTGTTTAAAAAACATTGGTATTGTTCAAGTTCAAATTTTTTACATTACAGTTGATTTTTATGAATGATTTGCTCTTAAACGAGGCTAAATCTGTACAAATGAGCCTGTAGTCAAGGAACACAGCGGTATTTACTGAATATACCTCTTTAGCTCGGGTGTAATGGACACACGTGAAAAAAGTCTGCGCATGCTCTAAGTCTGTATGCAAATTAGTCGAAAGTGTCTTCGTGCTGTTGTAAAAATATTCAAATTTGACTTTCACACTTGCCTGAAGAATAGACTTTACAAAATGCCAAAACTTAAAGTCAGTTCTTGAAACTTAAGGTTTATTCTTTCATATTGTCTTTATTAATACAGTATCTTGGTCCCTCGAAAGTATACCCACGAAATTGTTTGTATACTCGGAGAAAACAAGCGTTTATTTTCTCACTAAAACTCTTGTAAATTCTTGGAAAGCGTGCTGAAGCGTGTTGTTCTCTAGCGTCGGTGTAATGTTTTCCCATTCCAGAGCACGCGTCATTCTCTTGAGAATAAAATCCTTTGAATTGTATCCATATTTATGTGTTATCTGATGCGCAACTGCTAAACAAAGAAATGATACCCTAGAGAATGACACGTGGTCTGAAATAGGAAAACATTACACCCAAGCTGAACAGGTTTACTAGGAATGGGACTATTCTATTACCAACCTGTACAATTGTTTCCATCTCCAGTGAACCCTGCCTGACAAGTACATTTATAGCTGCCAGGCGAGTTAGTACAATCTGAATATTTGCTCTTGCATTTACTGGTACCATCATCAAGATTACATTCGTCAATATCTACACATTTATATCCGTCGCCTTTGTAACCATGGTTACATTGACAAGTGAAAGAGCCGTCGGTGTTGGTGCAACGAGCATGTGGGGAACACGTAGAATTGGAACATTCATCGATATCTTTGCATATGAATGTACTGCTATTCAGCTGCTGAAATCCTGTAAAAACAGTACAAAACATTTACCACTCATACGATAATCATTCTTATGGAAAGCCATTTCAGTTTTATGGCATGTCTTACCGTGTAAGTGTCGTAAGTCAGTTCCGTACGTTTCCCACTCTTACGATAATCATTCTTATGGAAAGCCATTTCAGTTTTATGGCATGTCTTACCGTGTAAGTGTTTTAAGTTAATACCGTACGTTTTCCACCCAAACAATAACAATTCTAACTAGAAGCTATTTCAGTGTTAAAGAATTTCGTACCGTGTAAGTCATGCGATAAATTCTTATTGGAAGCCATTTCAATGTTACGGCATGTTGCACCGTGTACGTGCTGTAAGTCATTACCATATGTTTCCCACTCATACGATACTGAACTATTCTTACGGGAAGCCATTCCAATATCGTATGGTAAGTGTAAGTTCTGTAATTCAATCCCATGAAAATCACGATAATAGTGTTCAGAACTTCAATCACTTACCTTTCTTGCAGCTACAATTGTATGATCCAGGAATATTTTTGCAATCTGCGAATGGTCCACAAGTATTATTTTTGCATTCGTCAATGTCTACAAGTAAAAGTTAGGATTATTTCGTTTAGTCATATGAAAAGCTACAAAGATAAGGCCAACAAAGATTATGGATAAATATACTTTAAATGTCCCAAACGCGCGCTTGACAACAACTAATTCACTTGAGGTATTTTACCAATTACATTTTTAACTTCTGTGAACTCGAACATGTAACATTTCAGGCTGCCAAAGTGAGGTGTTACACTGCAACGCGATCTCAGCTACTTGAAGCGACTTGAAAAATATGCCTTAAAATTGCGAGAAAGTGGCGTTGCATGCAAGACAAATTGCTGGGAAAATTACACAGTGTAAAAGGATCTTCAGTTAAAGCTGCAGTATTTGTCATGATTTTTTTTTGTTGGATACAGAATGTTTTCCATGATCTCAGCTTTGTAGGTTTTTGATGACTAACTTGATTAAAATAAATGAAAATATTACCTGAACAATTGAAATGTTTTTCACCGGGTTGGAAAATGTTGCTCAAGCCCGATCCTTGAAATCCGCTCTTGCATCTACATGTGTACGTGCCTAGAGTCTTGCCCTCCTCTTTGCACTCGGCGTTCTGTTTTTCAACACATTTATTCTGAAGTTTGCATACAGACCCTAAAACAAGAAAAAAGTATCAAAGCAAAGTGGTGTAACCGTAGTGGACTGTCGAGTTGACCTCTAGATCTGTATCTAATGTAGGTATAGTTTGTTAGGTCTAGAGCTCGTCTCGTCTCGTCTCGTCTCGTCTCGTCTCGTCTCGTCTCGTCTCGTCTCGTCTCGTCTCGTCTCGTCTCGTCTCGTCTCGTCTCGTCTCGTCTCGTCTCGTCTCGTCTCGTCTCGTCTCGTCTCGTCTCGTCTCGTCTCGTCTCGTCTCGTCTCGTCTCGTCTCGTCTCGTCTCGTCTCGTCTCGTCTCGTCTCGTCTCGTCTCGTCTCGTCTCGTCTCGTCTCGTCTCGTCTCGTCTCGTCTCGTCTCGTCTCGTCTCGTCTCGTCTCGTCTCGTCTCGTCTCGTCTCGTCTCGTCTCGTCTCGTCTCGTCTCGTCTCGTCTCGTCTCGTCTCGTCTCGTCTCGTCTCGTCTCGTCTCGTCTCGTCTCGTCTCGTCTCGTCTCGTCTCGTCTCGTCTCGTCTCGTCTCGTCTCGTCTCGTCTCGTCTCGTCTCGTCTCGTCTCGTCTCGTCTCGTCTCGTCTCGTCTCGTCTCGTCTCGTCTCGTCTCGTCTCGTCTCGTCTCGTCTCGTCTCCGAATGGGCTATTGACTCGTACTCACCGGTGAATTTCCACAATTTTGAAATTAGGTTTAAAACGTGAGTTAACCGTTATTGTCTTGGTTTTACGCTACGATAAACATGGTATGCGTATGATGTTGGAATGAAATGTGTATATGATCGTACCATACTGTCAAATGTGCTACTAGTGGTGTATGACTAATCAGAGTGCAGGATTTGTGATGGAGCATTAGTATAGTTCTGGACTAATGCCGATCAACCTTTCATTAAAATTTGCCTAAGCGTGTATCAAACTCACCTTCCATTCGTAGTTTATCAATCGATATGATATATGGAGGGTCTTTAACTCCTGTAACAGAATGAAAACCACAATTCAACAATCCTCTTCGTAATGTTTTTTTTGTTGGCGATCTAGAATACCGAGCGTGCACACAGGAAGCCCAATTAAGATAAAAGTGATAGACGACAATAATATCTTCAAAATATATCATTACTGGATATCCTGTGGCAGACTAGTTTAAAAATGCATTTGGTATTTTCTTTGTAATTCCTTCTCGACAAATCCTTGATGCTATCGATTAAGATCGTCATTAAAATATTAATCTAATCTGTAGTATTGAAATCACGCTCGTTTACAAGTACGTATGAGAATTACTGAGGTACAATGTATAAACCCTACGGGCTGTCTCTCTTCTAGTATTCCTCTGTCCCTTTCCGAATATATTCTCGGATAAATGTTAATATATTTTAACTTTTTAGAGGTATTTTTGTTTCCAGAGTTGCTATCACTAATTCCTTAACGTTAGAGTGAAATCACTAAACCTTGTCAAATAGATATTAGACTAATACACTTTAGTAGACCCTAATCTCATTGTTTTCTTTTGAGTCCATTTGACTATTACAGTTTAATAAGCGGTATGTATTTCACGGGTTTAGTGACTTCTCTAGCACTAACAGCAATGGCTACTCAAAATGAAAAAAAAAATGCATATCACCTAGCGATTTGATTGGCTAATAGAAAACAATGTAGAAAGAAATATTGTTCGAGTTAGAGGAGACGCTAGTGGGGGGAATGTCGGGAACCGGAAGCGCCTCACAGCGGTTGCGCTTTAGGCTAGTTAATGAGAGTTTTTCTTAGCATTTTCCTTTTAGTCATATCTCGAAAATAGTTTTGATTTGCACTTACTTCGATAGCCATTGACTTCCACAGCAATGCATGGGTGTGTGTAGTATGAAACAGAGTTAAAGCGAATGTAACGGTAAGGTTTCTCAACCAGGTTGAGGAAATGGGTGACAAAATGAGCAGGAAAATCTCTTTTAAATTCCTTAAACGTAATAAAATGAAATGAATAAAAAACATAATACATACAGATTGCACATCTTGAAATCCAGATTACACATCTTGGATTCCAGTTTGCATAATGAGGATTCTAGATTACTCATCTTGGATTCCAGATTACACATCTTGGATTCCAGATTACTCATCTTGGATTCCAGATTACACATCTTGGATTTCAGATTACACATCTTGGATTCCAGATTGCACATCTTGGATTCCAGATTACACATCTTGGATTCCAGATTGCACATCTTGGATTCCAGATTGCACATCTTGGTATCTAGATTGCACATCTTGGATTCCAGATTGCACATCTTGGATTCCAGATTACACATCTTGGATTCCAGATTGCACATCTTGGATTCCAGATTACACATCTTGGATCCCAGATGGCACATCTTGGATTCACGATTACACATCTTGGATTCCAGATTACACATCTTGGATTCCAGATTGCACATCTTGGATTCCAGATTACTCATCTTGGATTCCAGATAGTTCATCTTGTATTTAAAGTCAGTTATTTTAAACTTGACTAACCTTTTTTTCGTTGTTTTCCATCAGGTGATGCCATATGTTTTCATCTTGCGATACTTGTAAAGTAAATGCTGTAATGAATTCTCTTTGACCATACGACTTTGTGGTCACGCTACAAATGTAGGAATTTTCCTGAAGATCAACTTGAAGCCATGGCTTGTCCATATCATGGTTAGCAGAACACCAAACAACATGATTGTTCAAGCGTGCTTTATTTGGATTATATAACTGACCAAATGAACTGCTCGCGTTGAACGCTTCAGAAGGCAATAAACTGTATACATAGTCGTCAGTAAAACCAAGCTGTGTAGATTTATTTTCGCATACTAGAAGTTGGAATTGAAATTGAATTAAAAAAACAAGCTGCCAACAAGCCAACAAGCCAACAAGCCAACAAGCCAACAAGCCAACAAGCCAACAAGCCAACAAGCCAACAAGCCAACAAGCCAACAAGCCAACAAGCCAACAAGCCAACAAGCCAACAAGCCAACAAGCCAACAAGCCAACAAGCCAACAAGCCAACAAGCCAACAAGCCAACAAGCCAACAAGCCAACAAGCCAACAAGCCAACAAGCCAACAAGCCAACAAGCCAACAAGCCAACAAGCCAACAAGCCAACAAGCCAACAAGCCAACAAGCCAACAAGCCAACAAGCCAACAAGCCAACAAGCCAACAAGCCAACAAGCCAACAAGCCAACAAGCCAACAAGCCAACAAGCCAACAAGCCGGCAACAAGCCAACAAGCCAACAAGCCAACAAGTTTGGACGATAAAAGGAGAATACAATCCACGGGTTGGCTAATGTGCCTCTTTGATTTTCCTTATTTAGTCTTTGGATATTGACAATGTGTTATCGTATTGTAGCAGTAACAAAAGAGGTTTTGTTTCTGGCTGTTACTTATACATCTTTAATATCAAACGATGCATTTGCAACATCTTCTGATCTGATCAGTTTTCAGCATGTTTTTGCCCTGGTTACCCTGGTTACCCTGGTTA
Source organism: Anthopleura xanthogrammica (assembly GCA_964019055.1). Classification (NCBI taxonomy): domain Eukaryota; kingdom Metazoa; phylum Cnidaria; class Anthozoa; order Actiniaria; family Actiniidae; genus Anthopleura; species Anthopleura xanthogrammica. The sequence goes on from OZ025224.1 coordinate 7,001,750, forward strand.
ACCCGAATTCCCCCCCCCCCTTCCTTCCCCCCACCTCAACCCCCAAATCCCGCAATTTAATATGGGTAATGTGAAAGTACAGAATAGACCTTTTTACCGATACGGCGGCCATCTTGAATTATGGGATGCTGAGGGGGCAAACATGAAAATATTTATAAAGCATAGAGTGGCGGGGTTACTTTCTCAAATAATTTTACGTTTTCATGTTTGACATATTGCTCCACCTAACAGCAAATTCAATTGTTTTTTAGATGTGCTTCTCAGTGGATAACGTTAAATTATATAAAAAGACACCCTGACCGCTGTGCATGCTATAAATGTTCCGATAATAGCCAATGTGCATGAGCTCGAAATTCTAGCACAAAGCATGATGGGAAAGTGAGTTCTTACGCTTTTTTGGCTCCTCTAAAAACTCATCTGATAATTTTTTCTTCGACATTTTCTATGGAAATAAAAGGATTTCAGCAGACGAAAATAACAAAGTATTTTTTTCTGATAGTTCCTTTGATTTCCCTGTTACATTTTTAAAGAACTCACTTTCCCAGAGTACTTTGTGAGCTTTGATACACATTGCCTATTGCCCCCTCAGCATCCCATAATGTCTTACTTAAAACAATAGATTCCAAGATGGCAGCCGTATCGGCAAAAAGGTCTATAATACCTGGTTGGACTTCATAGTTGTCACCAGATTTCTTCATAACCCTCGCAGGTATATATATATCCTCCTCAAAACTGTTACGTCCTATATCTTTAGCCAAAACCCTGACTCCTGGCTTCACTCCATCTTTCAGCGGTGGTTTATCAATGATAACATCTTCACGTTTAAATTCCAGATCTTTGCCATAACGACGAGGCTCTAAATAGATCGTGCTTCCATTTTGCCCGTGGAAGATAGCACGCGGATAAGCATAGTAGTCATCGTTCCTCTTTAGTCTTAAGATTACGTCCTCACCTAAAGATCGGTAGATGAAAACGATATAAATGTAATAGTACAGTTTATTAATTTTTTTCAATCCAAAGTTTATAGGTTCTAAATAATAATTTTCTTTCAAGCGGGAAATACACGTTGGGATTTTTCGGCCCGATTCATCGTCCATACACCATCGGGAATCAAATCGTGCGTGTAGTTTAGAGCTAAATTCGAGCTCGATTTAAACAAAATTGAATCGGCCCGATACATAAAATCTGTCACAGATTTTCTCATGTCGGCCCGATTTTTCAAATTAAATTGGGCTTGAACAAAATCGGTTCGACAATCGCAGCTTGTAGATGGGCCTTTACAATAAAAAGAAAATTGGTTCGATTCCCATCTGGTACTCAGATATTTTTTGAGTTGTTCATTTAGCTTGTGACATTGGTATCTTAATTGATAATGATATAGAACACATACGGTGATTCTACAATCATTTACTTAATATTACAACTGAAATCAAATATATAAGATACAAGAGAAACAATTCTTTTAACCAAAGTTTTTGGAACCTTACTATTGCGAAGTATATTCAAACACACACAAAAAATAAAATAAAATAAAATAAAAAGGTTAAAAAGGTTAAAAATTTGTAAGTCGAGCAAAGCCGAATACCTGATAATGTAATCCTTACAGATAATCTATTTTGCAGTTTTTTTCGGAGACATGTTATCAGTCGGAATGGAAGCTTTTTTAAAGTGATAACCTTGCGCAAGCGGTTCGCTGGCCGTCAACTTTGATTTGAAAGCTATGAAAATTAAGTCTTTTTTCTTGAAATGGGATTGAAAAACAAAAATTGAATGCGTCAAATATCGCTTTTCTCTTGTTAGTACTGAAGACAAAGATAATCAAAGTGTAAAATGTAGTAAAAACAACAAACAACAATCACAATTCAAGTATTTCCGACCAAATATCTTAATATCTTAATATCGTATAATGGCACCGTATCAAAAGTTTTTGCATTTTTTTGTCGACTTCTTTTACGAAATCTTAGTTAACATCAATGGATGTACCATATATAAAGCGTTTTCTACGGAACTCGGCAGGACTATTTTTGCAATGAAATCAAGTTTTTTTTGGTCTTTACGCCATTCTTCTCAGAGCTTTTGAACCAGGGAATACGAAAATGAGAAGAAAGGAAGCCAAAAAAATGAATTTCATGACTTCAGCATGGTAAAACAAGTCATCCAAGTATTGACAGAAAAAGACACCTTGCACGGGTTGTTAATTAATGATGTCATACAAAACAATCACATTCATTTATTTCATTATCTAGTGTGAAATGATTCTAATTGCTGCGAGCGTAGCGAGAAGCGATATTAATCTCGCAGATGCGGTCTCCCTGTGGAATCCATATAATTAACGGTGGTGAATAAAGATTTTACGATTTCGTTCTTTTGGAGACGATTTTTGGTGCCTTAGTAATTGTGGTCTGCGGTGACTTCATACCATTATTACTTAAGGGCGATGTTACACGAGACGATTTGCAACGACGATTTTTCGCAACACGCCGTTGCGCAAAAGGTTCATACCATGTAACATGCCAGATGGAACTATTTTTTTTTTTGCGTAATTCGACTTCAGGCAATACGTTGCGAGATGGTGATCTTAAGTCAAAACCTTTCAACTCAAAATGACGAATTTTTCGCAGCGTTGAACGAAAAATCGTCGTTGCAAATCGTCTCGTGTGACATCGCCTTAACTTCTGTGAACTCGAACATGTAACATTACAGGCTGCCAAAGTGAGGTGTTGCACTGCAACGCGATCTCAGCAACTTAAAGCGACTTGAAAAATATGCCTTAAAATTGCGAGAAAGTGGCGTTGCATGCAAGACAAATTGCTGGGAAAATTAAACAGTGTAAAAGGACCTTCAGTTAAAGCTGCAGTATTTGTCATGATTTTTTTTTGTTGGATACAGAATGTTTCCCATGATCTCAGCTTTGTAGGTTTTTGATGACTAACTTGATTAAAATAAATGAAAATATTAACTAAACAATTGAAAGGCTTTTCACCGGTTTGGAAAATTTTCCTCAAGTTGAAGTAGTCCCGGTCAGTCCAATACTCAGGGTCTTAAAATAACTGATGAGAATACGCTGCCTTTGTCATTATACCCGCTACAAATGGTTAGACATTCACGTGACTCGGATGACCACGTTCATGGCGGTCACGTCACCAATCAACTAGTGACGTTCAAAGAGGACTGTTATAGCTTATGCATAATCGGCGCCTGCATAGGAAAATTGGGGTGCCTGTGTTAGAGAGAGAGAGAGAGACTAGGACTATAAAACACGAGGTTTAACTGCGAGCGAGGAGAGTCAGTTGTTTTTCTACGAAGTATGTACAAATAGAAGATCCTTATCCCCTGGACACGCGCTACATATGTAAGTTCGTACATTTTCTAGTTTATAGTTTCATATACTCGTAGTGACCGTATATTTTTCTGTTCCTAGCGAATCGTGAATCGTGAATCGTATTACACCGTGATTAATAGAGAATTGTGTAACCGCGAAGTCGATTATTGGTCGCTGAACTTGAACTCCGTATATTGACATTGAAACGAAAATAAAAGAATTGACTATATACGCATCTCGATATCTAGTCCTTGGGATAGAGCTTGAAAGCCACTACAATTCGATATGTAGTCAAATCTTAACGAACATTTAGAACAACAACACAACATGAACGCCGAAGGAAATCCGAACTTGAGTATCCGCGAACAACAACAACAAGAGAGAATCTTGGAACTAGAGAAACAGCTTGAAAACATGATGAAAGGTCCCACTGAATATGGAAAACAAATCGAACGAGAATTGGAACCTGAATATCGAAGAAGCCGAAGAATTATTAGAGAAAATATGCAAGATTTCGAAGGCCGCAAGGCGGAAGAGATCATACGAAGACGAAATTCCTTATCGGGATACTTATCTCACCTGTCAAGGCTCATCAACCTAATTAGAGAGGTGGAACAATGCATCGAGGCTGAAAAAATTGCCGATTATTTGAAGAAACTGAAATTTGCATTTGAATTATACAGAAATGAATACAGTGTTTACATCAAAGAAGATGTAAGTGAATCAGAACTTTATCGAGTGAAACAACAACACGAGCAAGCTAAAGACAATTACCATCAGTGCGCTTTTGCCGCCTGTGAGCGTTTGAGACATATCCAACAATTCGAAGATGATGGATCCCAGTCAACTCGCCGACAAAGAGATGATGAGGTAATTAGCCAATATTCTTACGCACAGGGGTCTACTAAGTCGAAAAATAGATCGTTGAGCTCTTCGAAGAAACGAGAACTCCAGAGGACCGCGGAATTGAAGAAAATGATTGCAGAACAGGCTGAAGAAGTAGCGAAATTGGAAGCGGAAATGGAAAAGCGGAAGATTGACATTGAATTGGAGAAACAAAAGACGGTTAGAAAGCTGAGATTTGAGGCCGACATAGCCCAAAAGGAAGCCGAATTGTTGTCGGATAACGAAGAGTTCGACCAAGACATACCACGTGGCCCCTACATTTACGCGAGCACTCCATTGACAAGAGATGAACAGACTAACTCCTGGGTTATGAAGGAAGCCGCAAACATTCACAAACTGGATGAATGTGAAGAGAGAACAAGAAGAGAACATCACGACTATTATCTTCAAGAATCTGCGCACTTCAAGAATTACGATGAGTATCGAGAAGACTCACCACGCCCCAAGAGGTACTACAGGGATTCAGAAGGCGCTGAGAATAACCACGCCCAAAGTCCCATGACTGACGGAAGACGCCATCCTCCTGAGCGATCTCGAAAAGAAGAATCCATCTTGCAAGAAACTACAACCCACAATGCAATTATGCTGAAGTTGAACATGTTGCAAGCCATGCAGCCTGTAAAGTTCTCCGAAGACGCTGACGACTTTCCCAGTCTCAGAAATCGTCTCAGAGACAATCTAGAAGACGGATTACTGACCAATGGACAAAAGATGGAGTTCTTACCGAAGTTTGTCTGCGGAGAAGCATATGAAGTAGTCCAACGAGCGTCTGGATGCAAGTACGACGATGTGGTAAAGCTGTTAGAGGAACGATACGGACACCCATCCGCGATTGCTGCCGCATGCATCGAAAAACTTACCGTTGGTCCGAAGTTAGCCCATGATGACAACAAAGGATTACGTAACTTTGCAGAACAACTTGAATCAGCATCGAAGAAGCTGGGAGGAGAATATGAAGTCGAAGCAAGCACGACGTCGAACCTGAAGCTGATTGTAAGTAGATTGCCAAACTACCTATCAGCAAGGTGGGGAGATACCCTGTACTCCATCAGAGAGAAAGGCAGGTCACCGAAGTTGAAGGACCTTGCCGCACTTGTGAAAAGACAAGCAGCAATCAAGAACGATCCCGCCTTTGTCACTCCATCGTCATCACGGAACAGTGAATCGAAAACGAACACTGCTAGACCAATGAGATTCACTCACAAGGTAATGAAAGCTCAACCTCTGCTGAAAACCGCCACCTTCACGACCGACGTCAAACCTAGAGAAGCATATCATGCCGGTAGAAAAACAGAAAACGCAAGTACACCGGGTCGCTGTGTCTGCTGCTCTAGAAGCCATGACCTTCTACATTGTATACAGTTCGCAAGTAAAGACATCGCCGAAAGATGGAACATCGTGAAGAACAATAAACTATGTCATGTTTGTTTGAAAGCGGGACACTTGAGAACACAATGCAGATCGAACGAGAACTGTGGATGCGGAAGTGAGCGACGCCACCACAAGCTGCTACACAACCCTCCCAGACCGAAAGCAGCTCCAGTCGACAAGAAAGCTGAAGAAAGGGAACACGAAAAGACCGCACAAAGAAAGGATCCACCGAGCAACGACCAGAAGCCTGCTCCTGAACAGAGGAAAACCGACCAGTACGCAACCAACGTAGGGAATACAGAAAAAAGTATTCTTCTGCATGTGGTACCGATAAAGATCTCCGCGCCGGAAGGAAGTGCGATAACGACGTATGGACTCTTGGACAACGGGTCCCGCGCCACGGTAGTCGATGCCGAAGTGGCAAAGATTATAGGACTCAAAGGAAGAAAGGAAAGAATATCGGTCAACACACTGATGAATAAAGAAGAAGAAGAGTTCCAACTGGCTGAGTTCCAGATACAGTCTGCCGATGGCGAAGGACAACCAATCACGGTCGAGGAAGGGTTGATATCACAAAAATTCAACATTTCTGAAGACCTCTTGCCTTCCAATATTAACAGAAACGCGTACCCTCATCTGGTAGACATTGAAGTACCGGAAGTAGAAATCCCACGGGTATCTGTGCTGATTGGCAAGGATGTCGACGAAGCACACGAGGTACTTGAAGTACGAAAATCTGATGAATCTACCTGTAAGCTCCAGGCGCAGAGAGGGCCCCTCGGCTGGGTCGTTACGGGTACCATTGAAGAAAAAACAAAACGAAAGAAACTTGACTTGAACTTTACTGACATAGAAAACCTGAAGTTGCGTGAACAGATAGAAAGATTCTGGAAGATAGATGACTACGGAACGAGGCAAAGTGTCAAAGAACAAGAGGTGCTTTCGAGAGAAGATATGAGAGCAGTAGCGAAGCTTGAAGAGACAACAGTGTTTAAAGAGGGACATTACGAGACCGGACTGCTGTGGAAGAAAGATGATGTGAAATTGCCAAACAATCGCGAGCAAGCTGAAAAGAGACTGCTGAGCCTCAAGAAGAGGTTTCAAAAGGATAGAGTGTTCGAAGAAACTTATCGCGACACCATGAACGGCTACATCGAAAACGGATACGCGCGCAAACTCTCCGCTGAAGAAATTTCGCAGATTGGAGCGCGAACATGGTACTTACCTCACTTCGGAGTTTCAAACGTTAACAAACCAGGAAAAGTACGTATTGTCTTCGATGCCGCTGCTGAACATGAAGGTACGTCACTGAACAAGAACCTACTACAGGGACCCGACTGCACGAACAGTCTACTTGGCGTATTACTGCGCTTCCGTGAAGACAGAGTCGCACTTTTAGCGGACATCCAAGGGATGTTCCATCAGGTCGGAGTACGTGAAGAAGATCAAGACTCGCTGAGATTCTTATGGTGGAGCGGGGATGCTAATGACCCTCCCGAAGAATATGTGATGACAGTCCACATATTTGGCGCAAGGGACTCGCCGTGCGTAGCAAACTCAACCCTAAAGAAGACAGCGGACGACAATCACGACGCCTTTGACTCTTCGACAGTTAGTACTGTAAAGAACAATTTTTACGTGGACGACGTTTTAAAGTCGCTACCTGATGCTGACGCTGCAACGCATATGGCCGACCAACTGACGCAGCTGTGTATGAAAGGAGGCTTCAAGTTGATGAAGTTCATGAGCAACGACCGCAAGGTCTTAGCTGAAATACCAGAAGAAAAGAGAGCTACGTCCCTTCTCGATTTGAAATTCCAAGAACTACCCACAGAACGAGCCCTTGGTGTACGCTGGGATGTCGAGTCGGACACGTTTGGTTTTAAAGTGTCAGAATTGCAGAAACCGAATACGATGAGAGGAGTTCTTTCAACCATTAGTGCAGTTTTCGACCCTCTGAGCTTTGCAGCACCGGTGATATTGCCTGCAAAACGAATCATGCAAGAACTTTGGAAGAAGAAGTATAAGTGGGACCAACCACTTGAAGGAGAGATCCTACGAAAATGGTCAACATGGAAAGAGAATCTTCCACTACTTGAGCAAGCACGCGTACCAAGATGTTATTTTACGCGAGCAAGTGAACAGAGAATCTCTCTTGAGCTTCACCACTTCTGTGATGCGTCCGAGGTCGGGTACGGAGCAGTTTCATACTTGAGAGCCGAGTATCAAGATGGAAGAATCGAATGCTCATTTTTGATGGCCAAGTCCAGAAACACCCCTATCAAGACCCTCACCATCCCTCGTCTGGAACTGCAGTCAGCAGTACTAGCAACGCGTCTTGATAAGGCAGTCAGGAACGAGCTTGAGCTTCATGTCCAGCAAGTAACATTTTGGACTGACTCCATGATAGTTCTAAACTATATCAGAAACGAAACTCGACGTTTCCAAACGTACGTCGCAAACAGAGTGACCGAAATTAGAGAGCAAACAACGCCCCACCAGTGGAGACATTGTCCAGGCAAGGACAATCCTGCAGATGATGCAAGCCGTGGTCTTGACACTCAAGAATACCTCAAGAACCAACGCTGGCTAAAAGGACCAGAGTTCCTGTGGAAGACGAAAGAGAACTGGCCCGAGAACAAGTTTGAAGAAGTTAGCGTACAAGATCTGGAAGTTAAGAAAGAAGTTTATTTGACCGTACCTGAACGCAGATCATCTGTGGAGGAACTCACAAGGAGATATTCCAACTGGATAGTACTCCTGCGCCGAGTTGCCTGGCTAGTCAAATTCACGGAATGGATCAAGTCCCGACGCATGAAAGAGAAACATATATCTACAGAAGACCTGGAGAACGCTAAATTGAAGGTTGCAAGGATCGTGCAACGTGAAGCCTTTTCCGAAGAAATGCAGAGCCTCAAGAAGAAGAAACAAGTTCAAGGACACAGCCCAACGGCAAGTCTAAGCCCAAAGTTACATGATGATGGTCTACTTCGTGTTGGTGGAAGATTGGCCAAGGCACCAATCTCCCAAGACGCAATGCACCCAATAATTTTGCCTCGGAAAAGTCACGTTACGACAATCTTGATACGTTACTTGCATGAGAAGAACGGACACTGTGGTCAAGAGCAAGTACTAGCCCTCCTGAGAGAGCAATTCTGGGTGATCCAAGCACGAGTTGCCATAAAAAGAATCCTCGGAAGATGTATCGATTGCAAGAAACAAAGACCACGAACGACAAACCAAGAAATGGGTGAGCTACCAATAGTTCGCTTAACCCCATTTGAACCACCATTCACCTACACAGGGGTAGATTATTTTGGACCCTTCCATGTCAAGAGAGGTAGAGGACGAGTAACCGAGAAGAGATGGGGAGCCATCTTCGTGTGCATGAACTCTCGCGCCGTCCACTTGGAGGTCGCAAAATCCCTGGAAACTGACGACTTTATCATGGTCTTGGTAAGGTTCCTGAACCGAAGAGGTCACGTCAAAGAAATAAGATCGGATAATGGGACAAATTTTGTCGGAGCGGACAGAGAAATTAAGGAAGCCATTGAAGAGATAGACTCCCGCAAGATTGCAGGGGAGCTGATGGAACGCGGATGCAAATGGATATTCCATCCGCCAGCAGCCCCACACATGTCAGGTGTGTGGGAACGGCTTGTGAAAACTGTCAAGAGAAGCATTAAAGCTATAATGGGACAAGAGCCAGTCAACGAAGAGGTGCTACATACCGTATTTACCGAGGCGGAGCGCATTTCCAATGGCAGACCGCTAACTCGAAATCCGCCGAATCCTGATGATGACGAACCGTTAACCCCGAGTCATTTCCTGAACGTTCGCCCAACCACCAATCTACCATCTGAGATGATAGACGAATCGGACAAATACAGCAAGAAAAGATGGAGACAAGCACAGTTGTTAGCCAACCATTACTGGAAGAGGTGGTTAAAGGAATATATACCCTCGTTGCAAGAGAGGCAAAAATGGCGGCAACCAAAGAGAAACATACAGATTGATGATTTGGTGCTGGTAGCTGACGAAAACTCTACAAGGAACAAGTGGCCGCTAGGCAGGGTTACTAAGGTGTTCCCAGGAAGCGATGGTTTGGTTCGAAGTGTAGAAGTGAAGACCAAGGAAAACACCTACCGACGTCCAATCCACAAGTTATGCTTGCTAGAAGCGGAAGATGAAGATGACGTTTGAACCAAGAGACTCAGACTTTACGTTTATAATTAGTTGATACTGTTGAATGAACGATTTAGTAGGAACCGTTCATAGGGGGCGGAATGTTATAGCTTATGCATAATCGGCGCCTGCATAGGAAAATTGGGGTGCCTGTGTTAGAGAGAGAGAGAGAGAGACTAGGACTATAAAACACGAGGTTTAACTGCGAGCGAGGAGAGTCAGTTGTTTTTCTACGAAGTATGTACAAATAGAAGATCCTTATCCCCTGGACACGCGCTACATATGTAAGTTCGTACATTTTCTAGTTTATAGTTTCATATACTCGTAGTGACCGTATGTTTTTCTGTTCCTAGCGAATCGTGAATCGTGAATCGTATTACACCGTGATTAATAGAGAATTGTGTAACCGCGAAGTCGATTATTGGTCGCTGAACTTGAACTCCGTATATTGACATTGAAACGAAAATAAAAGAATTGACTATATACGCATCTCGATATCTAGTCCTTGGGATAGAGCTTGAAAGCCACTACAAGGACCACGAGTTTATCAGTAAATTACTGTCAAGTGTTGTCCTCTATATAAATAGCGTTAATTTTTTCTATTTGTTTGTTTAAAAAACATTGGTATTGTTCAAGTTCAAATTTTTTACATTAAAGTTGATTTTTATGAATGATTTGCTCTTAAACGAGGCTAAATCTGTACAAATGAGCCTGTAGTCAAGGAACACAGCGGTATTTACTGAATATACCTCTTTAGCTCGGGTGTAATGGACACACGTGAAAAAAGTCTGCGCATGCTCTAAGTCTGTATGCAAATTAGTCGAAAGTGTCTTCGTGCTGTTGTAAAAATATTCAAATTTGACTTTCACACTTGCCTGAAGAATAGACTTTACAAAATGCCAAAACTTAAAGTCAGTTCTTGAAACTTAAGGTTTATTCTTTCATATTGTCTTTATTAATACAGTATCTTGGTCCCTCGAAAGTATACCCACGAAATTGTTTGTATACTCGGAGAAAACAAGCGTTTATTTTCTCACTAAAACTCTTGTAAATTCTTGGAAAGCGTGCTGAAGCGTGTTGTTCTCTAGCGTCGGTGTAATGTTTTCCCATTCCAGAGCACGCGTCATTCTCTTGAGAATAAAATCCTTTGAATTGTATCCATATTTATGTGTTATCTGATGCGCAACTGCTAAACAAAGAAATGATACCCTAGAGAATGACACGTGGTCTGAAATAGGAAAACATTACACCCAAGCTGAACAGGTTTACTAGGAATGGGACTATTCTATTACCAACCTGTACAATTGTTTCCATCTCCAGTGAACCCTGCCTGACAAGTACATTTATAGCTGCCAGGCGAGTTAGTACAATCTGAATATTTGCTCTTGCATTTACTGGTACCATCATCAAGATTACATTCGTCAATATCTACACATTTATATCCGTCGCCTTTGTAACCATGGTTACATTGACAAGTGAAAGAGCCGTCGGTGTTGGTGCAACGAGCATGTGGGGAACACGTAGAATTGGAACATTCATCGATATCTTTGCATATGAATGTACTGCTATTCAGCTGCTGAAATCCTGTAAAAACAGTACAAAACATTTACCACTCATACGATAATCATTCTTATGGAAAGCCATTTCAGTTTTATGGCATGTCTTACCGTGTAAGTGTTGTAAGTCAGTTCCGTACGTTTCCCACTCTTACGATAATCATTCTTATGGAAAGCCATTTCAGTGTTATGGCATGTCTTACCGTGTAAGTGTTTTAAGTTAATACCGTACGTTTTCCACCCAAACAATAACAATTCTAACTAGAAGCTATTTCAGTGTTAAAGAATTTCGTACCGTGTAAGTCATGCGATAAATTCTTATTGGAAGCCATTTCAATGTTACGGCATGTTGCACCGTGTACGTGCTGTAAGTCATTACCATATGTTTCCCACTCATACGATACTGAACTATTCTTACGGGAAGCCATTCCAATATCGTATGGTAAGTGTAAGTTCTGTAATTCAATCCCATGAAAATCACGATAATAGTGTTCAGAACTTCAATCACTTACCTTTCTTGCAGCTACAATTGTATGATCCAGGAATATTTTTGCAATCTGCGAATGGTCCACAAGTATTATTTTTGCATTCGTCAATGTCTACAAGTAAAAGTTAGGATTATTTCGTTTAGTCATATAAAAAGCTACAAAGATAAGGCCAACAAAGATTATGGATAAATATACTTTAAATGTCCCAAACGCGCGCTTGACAACAACTAATTCACTTTAGGTATTTTACCAATTACATTTTTAACTTCTGTGAACTCGAACATGTAACATTTCAGGCTGCCAAAGTGAGGTGTTACACTGCAACGCAATCTCAGCTACTTGAAGCGACTTGAAAAATATGCCTTAAAATTGCGAGAAAGTGGCGTTGCATGCAAGACAAATTGCTGGGAAAATTACACAGTGTAAAAGGATCTTCAGTTAAAGCTGCAGTATTTGTCATGATTTTTTTTTGTTGGATACAGAATGTTTTCCATGATCTCAGCTTTGTAGGTTTTTGATGACTAACTTGATTAAAATAAATGAAAATATTACCTGAACAATTGAAATGTTTTTCACCGGGTTGGAAAATGTTGCTCAAGCCCGATCCTTGAAATCCGCTCTTGCATCTACATGTGTACGTGCCTAGAGTCTTGCCCTCCTCGTTGCACTCGGCGTTCTGTTTTTCAACACATTTATTCTGAAGTTTGCATACAGACCCTAAAACAAGAAAAAAGTATCAAAGCAAAGTGGTGTAACCGTAGTGGACTGTCGAACTTTCAAGTTGACCTCTAGATCTGTATCTAATGTAGGTATAGTTTGTTAGGTCTAGAGCTCGTCTCGTCTCGTCTCGTCTCGTCTCGTCTCGTCTCGTCTCCGAATGGGCTATTGACTCGTACTCACCGGTGAATTTCCACAATTTTGAAATTAGGTTTAAAACGTGAGTTAACCGTTATTGTCTTGGTTTTACGCTACGATAAACATGGTATGCGTATGATGTTGGAATGAAATGTGTATATGATCGTACCATACTGTCAAATGTGCTACTAGTGGTGTATGACTAATCAGAGTGCAGGATTTGTGATGGAGCATTAGTATAGTTCTGGACTAATGCCGATCAACCTTTCATTAAAATTTGCCTAAGCGTGTATCAAACTCACCTTCCATTCGTAGTTTATCAATCGATATGATATATGGAGGGTCTTTAACTCCTGTAACAGAATGAAAACTACAATTCAACAATCCTCTTCGTAATGTTTTTTTTGTTGGCGATCTAGAATACCGAGCGTGCACACAGGAAGCCCAATTAAGATAAAAGTGATAGACGACAATAATATCTTCAAAATATATCATTACTGGATATCCTGTGGCAGACTAGTTTAAAAATGCATTTGGTATTTTCTTTGTAATTCCTTCTCGACAAATCCTTGATGCTATCGATTAAGATCGTCATTAAAATATTAATCTAATCTGTAGTATTGAAATCACGCTCGTTTACAAGTACGTATGAGAATTACTGAGGTACAATGTATAAACCCTACGGGCTGTCTCTCTTCTAGTATTCCTCTGTCCCTTTCCGAATATATTCTCGGATAAATGTTAATATATTTTAACTTTTTAGAGGTATTTTTGTTTCCAGAGTTGCTATCACTAATTCCTTAACGTTAGAGTGAAATCACTAAACCTTGTCAAATAGATATTAGACTAATACACTTTAGTAGACCCTAATCTCATTGTTTTCTTTTGAGTCCATTTGACTATTACAGTTTAATAAGCGGTATGTATTTCACGGGTTTAGTGACTTCTCTAGCACTAACAGCAATGGCTACTCAAAATGAAAAAAAAAATGCATATCACCTAGCGATTTGATTGGCTAATAGAAAACAATGTAGAAAGAAATATTGTTCGAGTTAGAGGAGACGCTAGTGGGGGGAATGTCGGGAACCGGAAGCGCCTCACAGCGGTTGCGCTTTAGGCTAGTTAATGAGAGTTTTTCTTAGCATTTTCCTTTTAGTCATATCTCGAAAATAGTTTTGATTTGCACTTACTTCGATAGCCATTGACTTCCACAGCAATGCATGGGTGTGTGTAGTATGAAACAGAGTTAAAGCGAATGTAACGGTAAGGTTTCTCAACCAGGTTGAGGAAATGGGTGACAAAATGAGCAGGAAAATCTCTTTTAAATTCCTTAAACGTAATAAAATGAAATGAATAAAAAACATAATACATACAGATTGCACATCTTGAAATCCAGATTACACATCTTGGATTCCAGTTTGCATAATGAGGATTCTAGATTACTCATCTTGGATTCCAGATTACTCATCTTGGATTCCAGATTACACATCTTGGATTTCAGATTACACATCTTGGATTCCAGATTGCACATCTTGGATTCCAGATTACACATCTTGGATTCCAGATTGCACATCTTGGATTCCAGATTGCACATCTTGGTATCTAGATTGCACATCTTGGATTCCAGATTGCACATCTTGGATTCCAAATTACACATCTTGGATTCCAGATTGCACATCTTGGATTCCAGATTACACATCTTGGATTCCAGATTGCACATCTTGGATTCCAGATTACACATCTTGGATTCCAGATTGCACATCCTGGATTCCAGATTGCACATCTTGGATTCCAGATTACACATCTTGGATCCCAGATGGCACATCTTGGATTCACGATTACACATCTTGGATTCCAGATTGCACATCTTGGTATCCAGAATGCACATCTTGGATTCCAGATTGCACATCTTGGATTCCAGATTACACATTTTGGATTCCAGATTACACATCTTGGATTCCAGATTACACATCTTGGATTCCAGGTTACACATCTTGGATTTCAGATTACTCATCTTGGATTCCAGATTACACATCTTGGATTCCAGGTTGCACATCTTGGTTTCCAGATTACACATCTTGGATTCCAGATTACACATCTTGGATTCCAGATTACACATCTTGGATTCCAGGTTGCACACCTTGGATTCCAGATTGCACATCTTGGATTCCAGATTACACATCTTGGATTCTAGATTACACATCTTGGATTCCAGATTGCACATCTTGGACTCGAGATTGCACATCTTGGATTCCAGATTGCACATCTTGGATTCCAGATTGCACATCTTGGATTCCAGATTACACATCTTGGATTCCAGATTGCACATCTTGGATTCCAGATTACTCATCTTGGATTCCAGATAGTTCATCTTGTATTTAAAGTCAGTTATTTTAAACTTGACTAACCTTTTTTTCGTTGTTTTCCATCAGGTGATGCCATATGTTTTCATCTTGCGATACTTGTAAAGTAAATGCTGTAATGAATTCTCTTTGACCATACGACTTTGTGGTCACGCTACAAATGTAGGAATTTTCCTGAAGATCAACTTGAAGCCATGGCTTGTCCATATCATGGTTAGCAGAACACCAAACAACATGATTGTTCAAGCGTGCTTTATTTGGATTATATAACTGACCAAATGAACTGCTCGCGTTGAACGCTTCAGAAGGCAATAAACTGTATACATAGTCGTCAGTAAAACCAAGCTGTGTAGATTTATTTTCGCATACTAGAAGTTGGAATTGAAATTGAATTAAAATAACAAGCTGCCAACAAGCCAACAAGCCAACAAGCCAACAAGCCAACAAGCCAACAAGCCAACAAGCCAACAAGCCAACAAGCCAACAAGCCAACAAGCCAACAAGCCAACAAGCCAACAAGCCAACAAGCCAACAAGCCAACAAGCCAACAAGCCAACAAGCCAACAAGCCAACAAGCCAACAAGCCAACAAGCCAACAAGCCAACAAGCCAACAAGCCAACAAGCCAACAAGCCAACAAGCCAACAAGCCAACAAGCCAACAAGCCAACAAGCCAACAAGCCAACAAGCCAACAAGCCAACAAGCCAACAAGCCAACAAGCCAACAAGCCAACAAGCCAACAAGCCAACAAGCCAACAAGCCAACAAGCCAACAAGCCAACAAGCCAACAAGCCAACAAGCCAACAAGCCAACAAGCCAACAAGCCAACAAGGTCAACGGGTTGGCTAATGTGCCTCTTTGATTTTCCTTATTTAGTCTTTGGATATTGACAATGTGTTATCGTATTGTAGCAGTAACAAAAGAGGTTTTGTTTCTGGCTGTTACTTATACATCTTTAATATCAAACGATGCATTTGCAACATCTTCTGATCTGATCAGTTTTCAGCATGTTTTTGCCCTGGTTACCCTGGTTACCCTGGTTAACCCGAATTCCCCCCCCCCCCCCCCCTTCCTTCCCCCCACCTCAACCCCCAAATCCCGCAATTTAATATGGGTAATGTGAAAGTACAGAATAGACCTTTTTACCGATACGGCGGCCATCTTGAATTATGGGATGCTGAGGGGGCAAACATGAAAATATTTATAAAGCATAGAGTGGCGGGGTTACTTTCTCAAATAATTTTACGTTTTCATGTTTGACATATTGCTCCACCTAACAGCAAATTCAATTGTTTTTTAGATGTGCTTCTCAGTGGATAACGTTAAATTATATAAAAAGACACCCTGACCGCTGTGCATGCTATAAATGTTCCGATAATAGCCAATGTGCATGAGCTCGAAATTCTAGCACAAAGCATGATGGGAAAGTGAGTTCTTACGCTTTTTTGGCTCCTCTAAAAACTCATCTGATAATTTTTTCTTCGACATTTTTTATGGAAATAAAAGGATTTCAGCAGACGAAAATAACAAAGTATTTTTTTCTGATAGTTCCTTTGATTTCCCTGTTACATTTTTAAAGAACTCACTTTCCCAGAGTACTTTGTGAGCTTTGATACACATTGCCTATTGCCCCCTCAGCATCCCATAATGTCTTACTTAAAACAATAGATTCCAAGATGGCAGCCGTATCGGCAAAAAGGTCTATAATACCTGGTTGGACTTCATAGTTGTCACCAGATTTCTTCATAACCCTCGCAGGTATATATATATCCTCCTCAAAACTGTTACGTCCTATATCTTTAGCCAAAACCCTGACTCCTGGCTTCACTCCATCTTTCAGCGGTGGTTTATCAATGATAACATCTTCACGTTTAAATTCCAGATCTTTGCCATAACGACGAGGCTCTAAATAGATCGTGCTTCCATTTTGCCCGTGGAAGATAGCACGCGGATAAGCATAGTAGTCATCGTTCCTCTTTAGTCTTAAGATTACGTCCTCACCTAAAGATCGGTAGATGAAAACGATATAAATGTAATAGTACAGTTTATTAATTTTTTTCAATCCAAAGTTTATAGGTTCTAAATAATAATTTTCTTTCAAGCGGGAAATACACGTTGGGATTTTTCGGCCCGATTCATCGTCCATACACCATCGGGAATCAAATCGTGCGTGTAGTTTAGAGCTAAATTCGAGCTCGATTTAAACAAAATTGAATCGGCCCGATACATAAAATCTGTCACAGATTTTCTCATGTCGGCCCGATTTTTCAAATTAAATTGGGCTTGAACAAAATCGGTTCGACAATCGCAGCTTGTAGATGGGCCTTTACAATAAAAAGAAAATTGGTTCGATTCCCATCTGGTACTCAGATATTTTTTGAGTTGTTCATTTAGCTTGTGACATTGGTATCTTAATTGATAATGATATAGAACACATACGGTGATTCTACAATCATTTACTTAATATTACAACTGAAATCAAATATATAAGATACAAGAGAAACAATTCTTTTAACCAACGTTCTTGGAACCTTACTATTGCGAAGTATATTCAAACACACACAAAAAAATAAAATAAAATAAAAAGGTTAAAAAGGTTAAAAATTTGTAAGTCGAGCAAAGCCGAATACCTGATAATGTAATCCTTACAGATAATCTATTTTGCAGTTTTTTTCGGAGACATGTTATCAGTCGGAATGGAAGCTTTTTTAAAGTGATAACCTTGCGCAAGCGGTTCGCTGGCCGTCAACTTTGATTTGAAAGCTATGAAAATTAAGTCTTTTTCTTGAAATGGGATTGAAAAACAAAAATTGAATGCGTCAAATATCGCTTTTCTCTTGTTAGTACTGAAGACAAAAATAATCAAAGTGTAAAATGTAGTAAAAACAACAAACAACAATCACAATTCAAGTATTTCCGACCAAATATCTTAATATCTTAATATCGTATAATGGCACCGTATCAAGAGTTTTCGCATTTTTTTTTGGTCGACTTCTTTTACGAAATCTTAGTTAACATCAATGAATGTACCTTATATGAAGCGTTTTCTACGGAACTCGGCAGGACTTTTCTTACAGGTTTCGTTGAACCAGGGAATACGAAAATGAGAAGAAAGGAAGCCAAAAAAATGAATTTCATGACTTCAGCATGGTAAAACAAGTCATCCAAGTATTGACAGAAAAAGACACCTTGCACGGGTTGTTAATTAATGATGTCATACAAAACAATCACATTCATTTATTTCATTATCTAGTGTGAAATGATTCTAATTGCTGCGAGCGTAGCGAGAAGCGATATTAATCTCGCAGATGCGGTCTCCCTGTGGAATCCATATAATTAACGGTGGTGAATAAAGATTTTACGATTTCGTTCTTTTGGAGACGATTTTTGGTGCCTTAGTAATTGTGGTCTGCGGTGACTTCATACCATTATTACTTAAGGGCGATGTTACACGAGACGATTTGCAACGACGATTTTTCGCAACACGCCGTTGCGCAAAAGGTTCATACCATGTAACATGCCAGATGGAACTATTTTTTTTTTTGCGTAATTCGACTTCAGGCAATACGTTGCGAGATGGTGATCTTAAGTCAAAACCTTTCAACTCAAAATGACGAATTTTTCGCAGCGTTGAACGAAAAATCGTCGTTGCAAATCGTCTCGTGTGACATCGCCTTAACTTCTGTGAACTCGAACATGTAACATTACAGGCTGCCAAAGTGAGGTGTTGCACTGCAACGCGATCTCAGCAACTTAAAGCGACTTGAAAAATATGCCTTAAAATTGCGAGAAAGTGGCGTTGCATGCAAGACAAATTGCTGGGAAAATTAAACAGTGTAAAAGGACCTTCAGTTAAAGCTGCAGTATTTGTCATGATTTTTTTTTGTTGGATACAGAATGTTTCCCATGATCTCAGCTTTGTAGGTTTTTGATGACTAACTTGATTAAAATAAATGAAAATATTAACTAAACAATTGAAAGGCTTTTCACCGGTTTGGAAAATTTTCCTCAAGTTGAAGTAGTCCCGGTCAGTCCAATACTCAGGGTCTTAAAATAACTGATGAGAATACGCTGCCTTTGTCATTATACCCGCTACAAATGGTTAGACATTCACGTGACTCGGATGACCACGTTCATGGCGGTCACGTCACCAATCAACTAGTGACGTTCAAAGAGGACTGTTATAGCTTATGCATAATCGGCGCCTGCATAGGAAAATTGGGGTGCCTGTGTTAGAGAGAGAGAGAGAGACTAGGACTATAAAACACGAGGTTTAACTGCGAGCGAGGAGAGTCAGTTGTTTTTCTACGAAGTATGTACAAATAGAAGATCCTTATCCCCTGGACACGCGCTACATATGTAAGTTCGTACATTTTCTAGTTTATAGTTTCATATACTCGTAGTGACCGTATATTTTTCGGTTCCTAGCGAATCGTGAATCGTGAATCGTATTACACCGTGATTAATAGAGAATTGTGTAACCGCGAAGTCGATTATTGGTCGCTGAACTTGAACTCCGTATATTGACATTGAAACGAAAATAAAAGAATTGACTATATACGCATCTCGATATCTAGTCCTTGGGATAGAGCTTGAAAGCCACTACAATTCGATATGTAGTCAAATCTTAACGAACATTTAGAACAACAACACAACATGAACGCCGAAGGAAATCCGAACTTGAGTATCCGCGAACAACAACAACAGGAGAGAATCTTGGAACTAGAGAAACAGCTTGAAAACATGATGAAAGGTCCCACTGAATATGGAAAACAAATCGAACGAGAATTGGAACCTGAATATCGAAGAAGCCGAAGAATTATTAGAGAAAATATGCAAGATTTCGAAGGCCGCAAGGCGGAAGAGATCATACGAAGACGAAATTCCTTATCGGGATACTTATCTCACCTGTCAAGGCTCATCAACCTAATTAGAGAGGTGGAACAATGCATCGAGGCTGAAAAAATTGCCGATTATTTGAAGAAACTGAAATTTGCATTTGAATTATACAGAAATGAATACAGTGTTTACATCAAAGAAGATGTAAGTGAATCAGAACTTTATCGAGTGAAACAACAACACGAGCAAGCTAAAGACAATTACCATCAGTGCGCTTTTGCCGCCTGTGAGCGTTTGAGACATATCCAACAATTCGAAGATGATGGATCCCAGTCAACTCGCCGACAAAGAGATGATGAGGTAATTAGCCAATATTCTTACGCACAGGGGTCTACTAAGTCGAAAAATAGATCGTTGAGCTCTTCGAAGAAACGAGAACTCCAGAGGACCGCGGAATTGAAGAAAATGATTGCAGAACAGGCTGAAGAAGTAGCGAAATTGGAAGCGGAAATGGAAAAGCGGAAGATTGACATTGAATTGGAGAAACAAAAGACGGTTAGAAAGCTGAGATTTGAGGCCGACATAGCCCAAAAGGAAGCCGAATTGTTGTCGGATAACGAAGAGTTCGACCAAGACATACCACGTGGCCCCTACATTTACGCGAGCACTCCATTGACAAGAGATGAACAGACTAACTCCTGGGTTATGAAGGAAGCCGCAAACATTCACAAACTGGATGAATGTGAAGAGAGAACAAGAAGAGAACATCACGACTATTATCTTCAAGAATCTGCGCACTTCAAGAATTACGATGAGTATCGAGAAGACTCACCACGCCCCAAGAGGTACTACAGGGATTCAGAAGGCGCTGAGAATAACCACGCCCAAAGTCCCATGACTGACGGAAGACGCCATCCTCCTGAGCGATCTCGAAAAGAAGAATCCATCTTGCAAGAAACTACAACCCACAATGCAATTATGCTGAAGTTGAACATGTTGCAAGCCATGCAGCCTGTAAAGTTCTCCGAAGACGCTGACGACTTTCCCAGTCTCAGAAATCGTCTCAGAGACAATCTAGAAGACGGATTACTGACCAATGGACAAAAGATGGAGTTCTTACCGAAGTTTGTCTGCGGAGAAGCATATGAAGTAGTCCAACGAGCGTCTGGATGCAAGTACGACGATGTGGTAAAGCTGTTAGAGGAACGATACGGACACCCATCCGCGATTGCTGCCGCATGCATCGAAAAACTTACCGTTGGTCCGAAGTTAGCCCATGATGACAACAAAGGATTACGTAACTTTGCAGAACAACTTGAATCAGCATCGAAGAAGCTGGGAGGAGAATATGAAGTCGAAGCAAGCACGACGTCGAACCTGAAGCTGATTGTAAGTAGATTGCCAAACTACCTATCAGCAAGGTGGGGAGATACCCTGTACTCCATCAGAGAGAAAGGCAGGTCACCGAAGTTGAAGGACCTTGCCGCACTTGTGAAAAGACAAGCAGCAATCAAGAACGATCCCGCCTTTGTCACTCCATCGTCATCACGGAACAGTGAATCGAAAACGAACACTGCTAGACCAATGAGATTCACTCACAAGGTAATGAAAGCTCAACCTCTGCTGAAAACCGCCACCTTCACGACCGACGTCAAACCTAGAGAAGCATATCATGCCGGTAGAAAAACAGAAAACGCAAGTACACCGGGTCGCTGTGTCTGCTGCTCTAGAAGCCATGACCTTCTACATTGTATACAGTTCGCAAGTAAAGACATCGCCGAAAGATGGAACATCGTGAAGAACAATAAACTATGTCATGTTTGTTTGAAAGCGGGACACTTGAGAACACAATGCAGATCGAACGAGAACTGTGGATGCGGAAGTGAGCGACGCCACCACAAGCTGCTACACAACCCTCCCAGACCGAAAGCAGCTCCAGTCGACAAGAAAGCTGAAGAAAGGGAACACGAAAAGACCGCACAAAGAAAGGATCCACCGAGCAACGACCAGAAGCCTGCTCCTGAACAGAGGAAAACCGACCAGTACGCAACCAACGTAGGGAATACAGAAAAAAGTATTCTTCTGCATGTGGTACCGATAAAGATCTCCGCGCCGGAAGGAAGTGCGATAACGACGTATGGACTCTTGGACAACGGGTCCCGCGCCACGGTAGTCGATGCCGAAGTGGCAAAGATTATAGGACTCAAAGGAAGAAAGGAAAGAATATCGGTCAACACACTGATGAATAAAGAAGAAGAAGAGTTCCAACTGGCTGAGTTCCAGATACAGTCTGCCGATGGCGAAGGACAACCAATCACGGTCGAGGAAGGGTTGATATCACAAAAATTCAACATTTCTGAAGACCTCTTGCCTTCCAATATTAACAGAAACGCGTACCCTCATCTGGTAGACATTGAAGTACCGGAAGTAGAAATCCCACGGGTATCTGTGCTGATTGGCAAGGATGTCGACGAAGCACACGAGGTACTTGAAGTACGAAAATCTGATGAATCTACCTGTAAGCTCCAGGCGCAGAGAGGGCCCCTCGGCTGGGTCGTTACGGGTACCATTGAAGAAAAAACAAAACGAAAGAAACTTGACTTGAACTTTACTGACATAGAAAACCTGAAGTTGCGTGAACAGATAGAAAGATTCTGGAAGATAGATGACTACGGAACGAGGCAAAGTGTCAAAGAACAAGAGGTGCTTTCGAGAGAAGATATGAGAGCAGTAGCGAAGCTTGAAGAGACAACAGTGTTTAAAGAGGGACATTACGAGACCGGACTGCTGTGGAAGAAAGATGATGTGAAATTGCCAAACAATCGCGAGCAAGCTGAAAAGAGACTGCTGAGCCTCAAGAAGAGGTTTCAAAAGGATAGAGTGTTCGAAGAAACTTATCGCGACACCATGAACGGCTACATCGAAAACGGATACGCGCGCAAACTCTCCGCTGAAGAAATTTCGCAGATTGGAGCGCGAACATGGTACTTACCTCACTTCGGAGTTTCAAACGTTAACAAACCAGGAAAAGTACGTATTGTCTTCGATGCCGCTGCTGAACATGAAGGTACGTCACTGAACAAGAACCTACTACAGGGACCCGACTGCACGAACAGTCTACTTGGCGTATTACTGCGCTTCCGTGAAGACAGAGTCGCACTTGTAGCGGACATCCAAGGGATGTTCCATCAGGTCGGAGTACGTGAAGAAGATCAAGACTCGCTGAGATTCTTATGGTGGAGCGGGGATGCTAATGACCCTCCCGAAGAATATGTGATGACAGTCCACATATTTGGCGCAAGGGACTCGCCGTGCGTAGCAAACTCAACCCTAAAGAAGACAGCGGACGACAATCACGACGCCTTTGACCCTTCGACAGTTAGTACTGTAAAGAACAATTTTTACGTGGACGACGTTTTAAAGTCGCTACCTGATGCTGACGCTGCAACGCATATGGCCGACCAACTGACGCAGCTGTGTATGAAAGGAGGCTTCAAGTTGATGAAGTTCATGAGCAACGACCGCAAGGTCTTAGCTGAAATACCAGAAGAAAAGAGAGCTACGTCCCTTCTCGATTTGAAATTCCAAGAACTACCCACAGAACGAGCCCTTGGTGTACGCTGGGATGTCGAGTCGGACACGTTTGGTTTTAAAGTGTCAGAATTGCAGAAACCGAATACGATGAGAGGAGTTCTTTCAACCATTAGTGCAGTTTTCGACCCTCTGAGCTTTGCAGCACCGGTGATATTGCCTGCAAAACGAATCATGCAAGAACTTTGGAAGAAGAAGTATAAGTGGGACCAACCACTTGAAGGAGAGATCCTACGAAAATGGTCAACATGGAAAGAGAATCTTCCACTACTTGAGCAAGCACGCGTACCAAGATGTTATTTTACGCGAGCAAGTGAACAGAGAATCTCTCTTGAGCTTCACCACTTCTGTGATGCGTCCGAGGTCGGGTACGGAGCAGTTTCATACTTGAGAGCCGAGTATCAAGATGGAAGAATCGAATGCTCATTTTTGATGGCCAAGTCCAGAAACACCCCTATCAAGACCCTCACCATCCCTCGTCTGGAACTGCAGTCAGCAGTACTAGCAACGCGTCTTGATAAGGCAGTCAGGAACGAGCTTGAGCTTCATGTCCAGCAAGTAACATTTTGGACTGACTCCATGATAGTTCTAAACTATATCAGAAACGAAACTCGACGTTTCCAAACGTACGTCGCAAACAGAGTGACCGAAATTAGAGAGCAAACAACGCCCGACCAGTGGAGACATTGTCCAGGCAAGGACAATCCTGCAGATGATGCAAGCCGTGGTCTTGACACTCAAGAATACCTCAAGAACCAACGCTGGCTAAAAGGACCAGAGTTCCTGTGGAAGACGAAAGAGAACTGGCCCGAGAACAAGTTTGAAGAAGTTAGCGTACAAGATCTGGAAGTTAAGAAAGAAGTTTATTTGACCGTACCTGAACGCAGATCATCTGTGGAGGAACTCACAAGGAGATATTCCAACTGGATAGTACTCCTGCGCCGAGTTGCCTGGCTAGTCAAATTCACGGAATGGATCAAGTCCCGACGCATGAAAGAGAAACATATATCTACAGAAGACCTGGAGAACGCTAAATTGAAGGTTGCAAGGATCGTGCAACGTGAAGCCTTTTCCGAAGAAATGCAGAGCCTCAAGAAGAAGAAACAAGTTCAAGGACACAGCCCAACGGCAAGTCTAAGCCCAAAGTTACATGATGATGGTCTACTTCGTGTTGGTGGAAGATTGGCCAAGGCACCAATCTCCCAAGACGCAATGCACCCAATAATTTTGCCTCGGAAAAGTCACGTTACGACAATCTTGATACGTTACTTGCATGAGAAGAACGGACACTGTGGTCAAGAGCAAGTACTAGCCCTCCTGAGAGAGCAATTCTGGGTGATCCAAGCACGAGTTGCCATAAAAAGAATCCTCGGAAGATGTATCGATTGCAAGAAACAAAGACCACGAACGACAAACCAAGAAATGGGTGAGCTACCAATAGTTCGCTTAACCCCATTTGAACCACCATTCACCTACACAGGGGTAGATTATTTTGGACCCTTCCATGTCAAGAGAGGTAGAGGACGAGTAACCGAGAAGAGATGGGGAGCCATCTTCGTGTGCATGAACTCTCGCGCCGTCCACTTGGAGGTCGCAAAATCCCTGGAAACTGACGACTTTATCATGGTCTTGGTAAGGTTCCTGAACCGAAGAGGTCACGTCAAAGAAATAAGATCGGATAATGGGACAAATTTTGTCGGAGCGGACAGAGAAATTAAGGAAGCCATTGAAGAGATAGACTCCCGCAAGATTGCAGGGGAGCTGATGGAACGCGGATGCAAATGGATATTCCATCCGCCAGCAGCCCCACACATGTCAGGTGTGTGGGAACGGCTTGTGAAAACTGTCAAGAGAAGCATTAAAGCTATAATGGGACAAGAGCCAGTCAACGAAGAGGTGCTACATACCGTATTTACCGAGGCGGAGCGCATTTCCAATGGCAGACCGCTAACTCGAAATCCGCCGAATCCTGATGATGACGAACCGTTAACCCCGAGTCATTTCCTGAACGTTCGCCCAACCACCAACCTACCATCTGAGATGATAGACGAATCGGACAAATACAGCAAGAAAAGATGGAGACAAGCACAGTTGTTAGCCAACCATTACTGGAAGAGGTGGTTAAAGGAATATATACCCTCGTTGCAAGAGAGGCAAAAATGGCGGCAACCAAAGAGAAACATACAGATTGATGATTTGGTGCTGGTAGCTGACGAAAACTCTACAAGGAACAAGTGGCCGCTAGGCAGGGTTACTAAGGTGTTCCCAGGAAGCGATGGTTTGGTTCGAAGTGTAGAAGTGAAGACCAAGGAAAACACCTACCGACGTCCAATCCACAAGTTATGCTTGCTAGAAGCGGAAGATGAAGATGACGTTTGAACCAAGAGACTCAGACTTTACGTTTATAATTAGTTGATACTGTTGAATGAACGATTTAGTAGGAACCGTTCATAGGGGGCGGAATGTTATAGCTTATGCATAATCGGCGCCTGCATAGGAAAATTGGGGTGCCTGTGTTAGAGAGAGAGAGAGAGACTAGGACTATAAAACACGAGGTTTAACTGCGAGCGAGGAGAGTCAGTTGTTTTTCTACGAAGTATGTACAAATAGAAGATCCTTATCCCCTGGACACGCGCTACATATGTAAGTTCGTACATTTTCTAGTTTATAGTTTCATATACTCGTAGTGACCGTATATTTTTCTGTTCCTAGCGAATCGTGAATCGTGAATCGTATTACACCGTGATTAATAGAGAATTATGTAACCGCGAAGTCGATTATTGGTCGCTGAACTTGAACTCCGTATATTGACATTGAAACGAAAATAAAAGAATTGATTATATACGCATCTCGATATCTAGTCCTTGGGATAGAGCTTGAAAGCCACTACAAGGACCACGAGTTTATCAGTAAATTACTGTCAAGTGTTGTCCTCTATATAAATAGCGTTAATTTTTTCTATTTGTTTGTTTAAAAAACATTGGTATTGTTCAAGTTCAAATTTTTTACATTACAGTTGATTTTTATGAATGATTTGCTCTTAAACGAGGCTAAATCTGTACAAATGAGCCTGTAGTCAAGGAACACAGCGGTATTTACTGAATATACCTCTTTAGCTCGGGTGTAATGGACACACGTGAAAAAAGTCTGCGCATGCTCTAAGTCTGTATGCAAATTAGTCGAAAGTGTCTTCGTGCTGTTGTAAAAATATTCAAATTTGACTTTCACACTTGCCTGAAGAATAGACTTTACAAAATGCCAAAACTTAAAGTCAGTTCTTGAAACTTAAGGTTTATTCTTTCATATTGTCTTTATTAATACAGTATCTTGGTCCCTCGAAAGTATACCCACGAAATTGTTTGTATACTCGGAGAAAACAAGCGTTTATTTTCTCACTAAAACTCTTGTAAATTCTTGGAAAGCGTGCTGAAGCGTGTTGTTCTCTAGCGTCGGTGTAATGTTTTCCCATTCCAGAGCACGCGTCATTCTCTTGAGAATAAAATCCTTTGAATTGTATCCATATTTATGTGTTATCTGATGCGCAACTGCTAAACAAAGAAATGATACCCTAGAGAATGACACGTGGTCTGAAATAGGAAAACATTACACCCAAGCTGAACAGGTTTACTAGGAATGGGACTATTCTATTACCAACCTGTACAATTGTTTCCATCTCCAGTGAACCCTGCCTGACAAGTACATTTATAGCTGCCAGGCGAGTTAGTACAATCTGAATATTTGCTCTTGCATTTACTGGTACCATCATCAAGATTACATTCGTCAATATCTACACATTTATATCCGTCGCCTTTGTAACCATGGTTACATTGACAAGTGAAAGAGCCGTCGGTGTTGGTGCAACGAGCATGTGGGGAACACGTAGAATTGGAACATTCATCGATATCTTTGCATATGAATGTACTGCTATTCAGCTGCTGAAATCCTGTAAAAACAGTACAAAACATTTACCACTCATACGATAATCATTCTTATGGAAAGCCATTTCAGTTTTATGGCATGTCTTACCGTGTAAGTGTTGTAAGTCAGTTCCGTACGTTTCCCACTCTTACGATAATCATTCTTATGGAAAGCCATTTCAGTGTTATGGCATGTCTTACCGTGTAAGTGTTTTAAGTTAATACCGTACGTTTTCCACCCAAACAATAACAATTCTAACTAGAAGCTATTTCAGTGTAAGTCATGCGATAAATTCTTATTGGAAGCCATTTCAATGTTACGGCATGTTGCACCGTGTACGTGCTGTAAGTCATTACCATATGTTTCCCACTCATACGATACTGAACTATTCTTACGGGAAGCCATTCCAATATCGTATGGTAAGTGTAAGTTCTGTAATTCAATCCCATGAAAATCACGATAATAGTGTTCAGAACTTCAATCACTTACCTTTCTTACAGCTACAATTGTATGATCCAGGAATATTTTTGCAATCTGCGAATGGTCCACAAGTATTATTTTTGCATTCGTCAATGTCTACAAGTAAAAGTTAGGATTATTTCGTTTAGTCATATGAAAAGCTACAAAGATAAGGCCAACAAAGATTATGGATAAATATACTTTAAATGTCCCAAACGCGCGCTTGACAACAACTAATTCACTTGAGGTATTTTACCAATTACATTTTTAACTTCTGTGAACTCGAACATGTAACATTTCAGGCTGCCAAAGTGAGGTGTTACACTGCAACGCGATCTCAGCTACTTGAAGCGACTTGAAAAATATGCCTTAAAATTGCGAGAAAGTGGCGTTGCATGCAAGACAAATTGCTGGGAAAATTACACAGTGTAAAAGGACCTTCAGTTAAAGCTGCAGTATTTGTCATGATTTTTTTTTTGTTGGATACAGAATGTTTCCCATGATCTCAGCTTTGTAGGTTTTTGATGACTAACTTGATTAAAATAAATGAAAATATTACCTGAACAATTGAAATGTTTTTCACCGGGTTGGAAAATGTTGCTCAAGCCCGATCCTTGAAATCCGCTCTTGCATCTACATGTGTACGTGCCTAGAGTCTTGCCCTCCTCGTTGCACTCGGCGTTCTGTTTTTCAACACATTTATTCTGAAGTTTGCATACAGACCCTAAAACAAGAAAAAAGTATCAAAGCAAAGTGGTGTAACCGTAGTGGACTGTCGAACTTTCAAGTTGACCTCTAGATCTGTATCTAATGTAGGTATAGTTTGTTAGGTCTAGAGCTCGTCTCGTCTCGTCTCGTCTCGTCTCGTCTCGTCTCGTCTCGTCTCGTCTCGTCTCGTCTCGTCTCGTCTCGTCTCGTCTCGTCTCGTCTCGTCTCGTCTCGTCTCGTCTCGTCTCGTCTCGTCTCGTCTCGTCTCGTCTCGTCTCGTCTCGTCTCGTCTCGTCTCGTCTCGTCTCGTCTCGTCTCGTCTCGTCTCGTCTCGTCTCGTCTCGTCTCGTCTCGTCTCGTCTCGTCTCGTCTCGTCTCGTCTCGTCTCGTCTCGTCTCGTCTCGTCTCGTCTCGTCTCGTCTCGTCTCGTCTCGTCTCGTCTCGTCTCGTCTCGTCTCGTCTCGTCTCGTCTCGTCTCGTCTCGTCTCGTCTCGTCTCGTCTCGTCTCGTCTCGTCTCGTCTCGTCTCGTCTCGTCTCGTCTCGTCTCGTCTCGTCTCGTCTCGTCTCGTCTCGTCTCGTCTCGTCTCGTCTCGTCTCGTCTCGTCTCGTCTCGTCTCGTCTCGTCTCGTCTCGTCTCGTCTCGTCTCGTCTCGTCTCGTCTCGTCTCGTCTCGTCTCGTCTCGTCTCGTCTCGTCTCGTCTCGTCTCGTCTCGTCTCGTCTCGTCTCGTCTCGTCTCGTCTCGTCTCGTCTCGTCTCGTCTCGTCTCGTCTCGTCTCGTCTCGTCTCGTCTCGTCTCGTCTCGTCTCGTCTCGTCTCGTCTCGTCTCGTCTCGTCTCGTCTCGTCTCGTCTCGTCTCGTCTCGTCTCGTCTCGTCTCGTCTCGTCTCGTCTCGTCTCGTCTCGTCTCGTCTCGTCTCGTCTCGTCTCGTCTCGTCTCGTCTCGTCTCGTCTCGTCTCGTCTCGTCTCGTCTCGTCTCGTCTCGTCTCGTCTCGTCTCGTCTCGTCTCGTCTCGTCTCGTCTCGTCTCGTCTCGTCTCGTCTCGTCTCGTCTCGTCTCGTCTCGTCTCGTCTCGTCTCGTCTCGTCTCGTCTCGTCTCGTCTCGTCTCGTCTCGTCTCGTCTCGTCTCGTCTCGTCTCGTCTCGTCTCGTCTCGTCTCGTCTCGTCTCGTCTCGTCTCGTCTCGTCTCGTCTCGTCTCGTCTCGTTTCGTCTCGTCTCGTCTCGTCTCGTCTCCGAATGGGCTATTGACTCGTACTCACCGGTGAATTTCCACAATTTTGAAATTAGGTTTAAAACGTGAGTTAACCGTTATTGTCTTGGTTTTACGCTACGATAAACATGGTATGCGTATGATGTTGGAATGAAATGTGTATATGATCGTACCATACTGTCAAATGTGCTACTAGTGGTGTATGACTAATCAGAGTGCAGGATTTGTGATGGAGCATTAGTATAGTTCTGGACTAATGCCGATCAACCTTTCATTAAAATTTGCCTAAGCGTGTATCAAACTCACCTTCCATTCGTAGTTTATCAATCGATATGATATATGGAGGGTCTTTAACTCCTGTAACAGAATGAAAACTACAATTCAACAATCCTCTTCGTAATGTTTTTTTTGTTGGCGATCTAGAATACCGAGCGTGCACACAGGAAGCCCAATTAAGATAAAAGTGATAGACGACAATAATATCTTCAAAATATATCATTACTGGATATCCTGTGGCAGACTAGTTTAAAAATGCATTTGGTATTTTCTTTGTAATTCCTTCTCGACAAATCCTTGATGCTATCGATTAAGATCGTCATTAAAATATTAATCTAATCTGTAGTATTGAAATCACGCTCGTTTACAAGTACGTATGAGAATTACTGAGGTACAATGTATAAAGCCTACGGGCTGTCTCTCTTCTAGTATTCCTCTGTCCCTTTCCGAATATATTCTCGGATAAATGTTAATATATTTTAACTTTTTAGAGGTATTTTTGTTTCCAGAGTTGCTATCACTAATTCCTTAACGTTAGAGTGAAATCACTAAACCTTGTCAAATAGATATTAGACTAATACACTTTAGTAGACCCTAATCTCATTGTTTTCTTTTGAGTCCATTTGACTATTACAGTTTAATAAGCGGTATGTATTTCACGGGTTTAGTGACTTCTCTAGCACTAACAGCAATGGCTACTCAAAATGAAAAAAAAAATGCATATCACCTAGCGATTTGATTGGCTAATAGAAAACAATGTAGAAAGAAATATTGTTCGAGTTAGAGGAGACGCTAGTGGGGGGAATGTCGGGAACCGGAAGCGCCTCACAGCGGTTGCGCTTTAGGCTAGTTAATGAGAGTTTTTCTTAGCATTTTCCTTTTAGTCATATCTCGAAAATAGTTTTGATTTGCACTTACTTCGATAGCCATTGACTTCCACAGCAATGCATGGGTGTGTGTAGTATGAAACAGAGTTAAAGCGAATGTAACGGTAAGGTTTCTCAACCAGGTTGAGGAAATGGGTGACAAAATGAGCAGGAAAATCTCTTTTAAATTCCTTAAACGTAATAAAATGAAATGAATAAAAAACATAATACATACAGATTGCACATCTTGAAATCCAGATTACACATCTTGGATTCCAGTTTGCATAATGAGGATTCTAGATTACTCATCTTGGATTCCAGATTACACATCTTGGATTCCAGATTACTCATCTTGGATTCCAGATTACACATCTTGGATTTCAGATTACACATCTTGGATTCCAGATTGCACATCTTGGATTCCAGATTACACATCTTGGATTCCAGATTGCACATCTTGGATTCCAGATTGCACATCTTGGTATCTAGATTGCACATCTTGGATTCCAGATTGCACATCTTGGATTCCAAATTACACATCTTGGATTCCAGATTGCACATCTTGGATTCCAGATTACACATCTTGGATCCCAGATGGCACATCTTGGATTCACGATTACACATCTTGGATTCCAGATTGCACATCTTGGTATCCAGAATGCACATCTTGGATTCCAGATTGCACATCTTGGATTCCAGATTACACATTTTGGATTCCAGATTACACATCTTGGATTCCAGATTACACATCTTGGATTCCAGGTTACACATCTTGGATTTCAGATTACTCATCTTGGATTCCAGATTACACATCTTGGATTCCAGGTTGCACATCTTGGTTTCCAGATTACACATCTTGGATTCCAGATTACACATCTTGGATTCCAGATTACACATCTTGGATTCCAGGTTGCACACCTTGGATTCCAGATTGCACATCTTGGATTCCAGATTACACATCTTGGATTCTAGATTACACATCTTGGATTCCAGCTTGCACATCTTGGACTCGAGATTGCACATCTTGGATTCCAGATTGCACATCTTGGATTCCAGATTGCACATCTTGGATTCCAGATTACACATCTTGGATTCCAGATTGCACATCTTGGATTCCAGATTACTCATCTTGGATTCCAGATAGTTCATCTTGTATTTAAAGTCAGTTATTTTAAACTTGACTAACCTTTTTTTCGTTGTTTTCCATCAGGTGATGCCATATGTTTTCATCTTGCGATACTTGTAAAGTAAATGCTGTAATGAATTCTCTTTGACCATACGACTTTGTGGTCACGCTACAAATGTAGGAATTTTCCTGAAGATCAACTTGAAGCCATGGCTTGTCCATATCATGGTTAGCAGAACACCAAACAACATGATTGTTCAAGCGTGCTTTATTTGGATTATATAACTGACCAAATGAACTGCTCGCGTTGAACGCTTCAGAAGGCAATAAACTGTATACATAGTCGTCAGTAAAACCAAGCTGTGTAGATTTATTTTCGCATACTAGAAGTTGGAATTGAAATTGAATTAAAATAACAAGCTGCCAACAAGCCAACAAGCCAACAAGCCAACAAGCCAACAAGCCAACAAGCCAACAAGCCAACAAGCCAACAAGCCAACAAGCCAACAAGCCAACAAGCCGGCAACAAGCCAACAAGCCAACAAGCCAACAAGCCAACAAGCCAACAAGTTTGGATTTGGATATTGACAATGTGTTATCGTATTGTAGCAGTAACAAAAGAGGTTTTGTTTCTGGCTGTTACTTATACATCTTTAATATCAAACGATGCATTTGCAACATATTCTGGTCTGATCAGTTTTCAGCATGTTTTTGCCCTGGTTACCCTGGTTACCCTGGTTAACCCGAATTCCCCCCCCCCCCCCTTCCTTCCCCCCACCTCAACCCCCAAATCCCGCAATTTAATATGGGTAATGTGAAAGTACAGAATAGACCTTTTTACCGATACGGCGGCCATCTTGAATTATGGGATGCTGAGGGGGCAAACATGAAAATATTTATAAAGCATAGAGTGGCGGGGTTACTTTCTCAAATAATTTTACGTTTTCATGTTTGACATATTGCTCCACCTAACAGCAAATTCAATTGTTTTTTAGATGTGCTTCTCAGTGGATAACGTTAAATTATATAAAAAGACACCCTGATCGCTGTGCATGCTATAAATGTTCCGATAATAGCCAATGTGCATGAGCTCGAAATTCTAGCACAAAGCATGATGGGAAAGTGAGTTCTTACGCTTTTTTGGCTCCTCTAAAAACTCATCTGATAATTTTTTCTTCGACATTTTCTATGGAAATAAAAGGATTTCAGCAGACGAAAATAACAAAGTATTTTTTTCTGATAGTTCCTTTGATTTCCCTGTTACATTTTTAAAGAACTCACTTTCCCAGAGTACTTTGTGAGCTTTGATACACATTGCCTATTGCCCCCTCAGCATCCCATAATGTCTTACTTAAAACAATAGATTCCAAGATGGCAGCCGTATCGGCAAAAAGGTCTATAATACCTGGTTGGACTTCATAGTTGTCACCAGATTTCTTCATAACCCTCGCAGGTATATATATATCCTCCTCAAAACTGTTACGTCCTATATCTTTAGCCAAAACCCTGACTCCTGGCTTCACTCCATCTTTCAGCGGTGGTTTATCAATGATAACATCTTCACGTTTAAATTCCAGATCTTTGCCATAACGACGAGGCTCTAAATAGATCGTGCTTCCATTTTGCCCGTGGAAGATAGCACGCGGATAAGCATAGTAGTCATCGTTCCTCTTTAGTCTTAAGATTACGTCCTCACCTAAAGATCGGTAGATGAAAACGATATAAATGTAATAGTACAGTTTATTAATTTTTTTCAATCCAAAGTTTATAGGTTCTAAATAATAATTTTCTTTCAAGCGGGAAATACACGTTGGGATTTTTCGGCCCGATTCATCGTCCATACACCATCGGGAATCAAATCGTGCGTGTAGTTTAGAGCTAAATTCGAGCTCGATTTAAACAAAATTGAATCGGCCCGATACATAAAATCTGTCACAGATTTTCTCATGTCGGCCCGATTTTTCAAATTAAATTGGGCTTGAACAAAATCGGTTCGACAATCGCAGCTTGTAGATGGGCCTTTACAATAAAAAGAAAATTGGTTCGATTCCCATCTGGTACTCAGATATTTTTTGAGTTGTTCATTTAGCTTGTGACATTGGTATCTTAATTGATAATGATATAGAACACATACGGTGATTCTACAATCATTTACTTAATATTACAACTGAAATCAAATATATAAGATACAAGAGAAACAATTCTTTTAACCAAAGTTTTTGGAACCTTACTATTGCGAAGTATATTCAAACACACACAAAAAATAAAATAAAATAAAATAAAAAGGTTAAAAAGGTTTAAAATTTGTAAGTCGAGCAAAGCCGAATACCTGATAATGTAATCCTTACAGATAATCTATTTTGCAGTTTTTTTCGGAGACATGTTATCAGTCGGAATGGAAGCTTTTTTAAAGTGTTAACCTTGCGCAAGCGGTTCGCTGGCCGTCAACTTTGATTTGAAAGCTATGAAAATTAAGTCTTTTTCTTGAAATGGGATTGAAAAACAAAAATTGAATGCGTCAAATATCGCTTTTCTCTTGTTAGTACTGAAGACAAAGATAATCAAAGTGTAAAATGTAGTAAAAACAACAAACAACAATCACAATTCAAGTATTTCCGACCAAATATCTTAATATCTTAATATCGTATAATGGCACCGTATCAAGAGTTTTCGCATTTTTTTGGTCGACTTCTTTTACGAAATCTTAGTTAACATCAATGAATGTACCTTATATGAAGCGTTTTCTACGGAACTCGGCAGGACTTACCATTTCTTACAGGTTTCGTTGAACCAGGGAATACGAAAATGAGAAGAAAGGAAGCCAAAAAAATGAATTTCATGACTTCAGCATGGTAAAACAAGTCATCCAAGTATTGACAGAAAAAGACACCTTGCACGGGTTGTTAATTAATGATGTCATACAAAACAATCACATTCATTTATTTCATTATCTAGTGTGAAATGATTCTAATTGCTGCGAGCGTAGCGAGAAGCGATATTAATCTCGCAGATGCGGTCTCCCTGTGGAATCCATATAATTAACGGTGGTGAATAAAGATTTTACGATTTCGTTCTTTTGGAGACGATTTTTGGTGCCTTAGTAATTGTGGTCTGCGGTGACTTCATACCATTATTACTTAAGGGCGATGTTACACGAGACGATTTGCAACGACGATTTTTCGCAACACGCCGTTGCGCAAAAGGTTCATACCATGTAACATGCCAGATGGAACTATTTTTTTTTTTGCGTAATTCGACTTCAGGCAATACGTTGCGAGATGGTGATCTTAAGTCAAAACCTTTCAACTCAAAATGACGAATTTTTCGCAGCGTTGAACGAAAAATCGTCGTTGCAAATCGTCTCGTGTGACATCGCCTTAACTTCTGTGAACTCGAACATGTAACATTACAGGCTGCCAAAGTGAGGTGTTGCACTGCAACGCGATCTCAGCAACTTGAAGCGACTTGAAAAATATGCCTTAAAATTGCGAGAAAGTGGCGTTGCATGCAAGACAAATTGCTGGGAAAATTACACAGTGTAAAAGGACCTTCAGTTAAAGCTGCAGTATTTGTCATGATTTTTTTTTGTTGGATACAGAATGTTTCCCATGATCTCAGCTTTGTAGGTTTTTGATGACTAACTTGATTAAAATAAATGAAAATATTAACTAAACAATTGAAAGGCTTTTCACCGGTTTGGAAAATTTTCCTCAAGTTGAAGTAGTCCCGGTCAGTCCAATACTCAAGGTCTTAAAATAACTGATGAGAATACGCTGCCTTTGTCATTATACCCGCTACAAATGGTTAGACATTCACGTGACTCGGATGACCACGTTCATGGCGGTCACGTCACCAATCAACTAGTGACGTTCAAAGAGGACCACGAGTTTATCAGTAAATTACTGTCAAGTGTTGTCCTCTATATAAATAGCGTTAATTTTTTCTATTTGTTTGTTTAAAAAACATTGGTATTGTTCAAGTTCAAATTTTTTACATTAAAGTTGATTTTTATGAATGATTTGCTCTTAAACGAGGCTAAATCTGTACAAATGAGCCTGTAGTCAAGGAACACAGCGGTATTTACTGAATATACCTCTTTAGCTCGGGTGTAATGGACACACGTGAAAAAAGTCTGCGCATGCTCTAAGTCTGTATGCAAATTAGTCGAAAGTGTCTTCGTGCTGTTGTAAAAATATTCAAATTTGACTTTCACACTTGCCTGAAGAATAGACTTTACAAAATGCCAAAACTTAAAGTCAGTTCTTGAAACTTAAGGTTTATTCTTTCATATTGTCTTTATTAATACAGTATCTTGGCCCCTCGAAAGTATACCCACGAAATTGTTTGTATACTCGGAGAAAACAAGCGTTTATTTTCTCACTAAAACTCTTGTAAATTCTTGGAAAGCGTGCTGAAGCGTGTTGTTCTCTAGCGTCCGTGTAATGTTTTCCCATTCCAGAGCACGCGTCATTCTCTTGAGAATAAAATCCTTTGAATTGTATCCATATTTATGTGTTATCTGATGCGCAACTGCTAAACAAAGAAATGATACCCTAGAGAATGACAAGTGGTCTGAAATAGGAAAACATTACACCCAAGCTGAACAGGTTTACTAGGAATGGGACTATTCTATTACCAACCTGTACAATTGTTTCCATCTCCAGTGAACCCTGCCTGACAAGTACATTTATAGCTGCCAGGCGAGTTAGTACAATCTGAATATTTGCTCTTGCATTTACTGGTACCATCATCAAGATTACATTCGTCAATATCTACACATTTATATCCGTCGCCTTTGTAACCATGGTTACATTGACAAGTGAAAGAGCCGTCGGTGTTGGTGCAACGAGCATGTGGGGAACACGTAGAATTGGAACATTCATCGATATCTTTGCATATGAATGTACTGCTATTCAGCTGCTGAAATCCTGTAAAAACAGTACAAAACATTTACCACTCATACGATAATCATTCTTATGGAAAGCCATTTCAGTTTTATGGCATGTCTTACCGTGTAAGTGTTGTAAGTCAGTTCCGTACGTTTCCCACTCTTACGATAATCATTCTTATGGAAAGCCATTTCAGTGTTATGGCATGTCTTACCGTGTAAGTGTTTTAAGTTAATACCGTACGTTTTCCACCCAAACAATAACAATTCTAACTAGAAGCTATTTCAGTGTAAGTCATGCGATAAATTCTTATTGGAAGCCATTTCAATGTTACGGCATGTTGCACCGTGTACGTGCTGTAAGTCATTACCATATGTTTCCCACTCATACGATACTGAACTATTCTTACGGGAAGCCATTCCAATATCGTATGGTAAGTGTAAGTTCTGTAATTCAATCCCATGAAAATCACGATAATAGTGTTCAGAACTTCAATCACTTACCTTTCTTACAGCTACAATTGTATGATCCAGGAATATTTTTGCAATCTGCGAATGGTCCACAAGTATTATTTTTGCATTCGTCAATGTCTACAAGTAAAAGTTAGGATTATTTCGTTTAGTCATATGAAAAGCTACAAAGATAAGGCCAACAAAGATTATGGATAAATATACTTTAAATGTCCCAAACGCGCGCTTGACAACAACTAATTCACTTTAGGTATTTTACCAATTACATTTTTAACTTCTGTGAACTCGAACATGTAACATTTCAGGCTGCCAAAGTGAGGTGTTACACTGCAACGCAATCTCAGCTACTTGAAGCGACTTGAAAAATATGCCTTAAAATTGCGAGAAAGTGGGGTTGCATGCAAGACAAATTGCTGGGAAAATTACACAGTGTAAAAGGACCTTCAGTTAAAGCTGCAGTATTTGTCATGATTTTTTTTTGTTGGATACAGAATGTTTCCCATGATCTCAGCTTTGTAGGTTTTTGATGACTAACTTGATTAAAATAAATGAAAATATTACCTGAACAATTGAAATGTTTTTCACTGGGTTGGAAAATGTTGCTCAAGCCCGATCCTTGAAATCCGCTCTTGCATCTACATGTGTACGTGCCTAGAGTCTTGCCCTCCTCGTTGCACTCGGCGTTCTGTTTTTCAACACATTTATTCTGAAGTTTGCATACAGACCCTAAAACAAGAAAAAAGTATCAAAGCAAAGTGGTGTAACCGTAGTGGACTGTCGAACTTTCAAGTTGACCTCTAGATCTGTATCTAATGTAGGTATAGCTTGTTAGGTCTAGAGCTCGTCTCGTCTCGTCTCGTCTCGTCTCGTCTCGTCTCGTCTCGTCTCGTCTCGTCTCGTCTCGTCTCGTCTCGTCTCGTCTCGTCTCGTCTCGTCTCGTCTCGTCTCGTCTCGTCTCGTCTCGTCTCGTCTCGTCTCGTCTCGTCTCGTCTCGTCTCGTCTCGTCTCGTCTCGTCTCGTCTCGTCTCGTCTCGTCTCGTCTCGTCTCGTCTCGTCTCGTCTCGTCTCGTCTCGTCTCGTCTCGTCTCGTCTCGTCTCGTCTCGTCTCGTCTCGTCTCGTCTCGTCTCGTCTCGTCTCGTCTCGTCTCGTCTCGTCTCGTCTCGTCTCGTCTCGTCTCGTCTCGTCTCGTCTCGTCTCGTCTCGTCTCGTCTCGTCTCCGAATGGGCTATTGACTCGTACTCACCGGTGAATTTCCACAATTTTGAAATTAGGTTTAAAACGTAAGTTAACCGTTATTGTCTTGGTTTTACGCTACGATAAACATGGTATGCGTATGATGTTGGAATGAAATGTGTATATGATCGTACCATACTGTCAAATGTGCTACTAGTGGTGTATGACTAATCAGAGTGCAGGATTTGTGATGGAGCATTAGTATAGTTCTGGACTAATGCCGATCAACCTTTCATTAAAATTTGCCTAAGCGTGTATCAAACTCACCTTCCATTCGTAGTTTATCAATCGATATGATATATGGAGGGTCTTTAACTCCTGTAACAGAATGAAAACTACAATTCAACAATCCTCTTCGTAATGTTTTTTTTGTTGGCGATCTAGAATACCGAGCGTGCACACAGGAAGCCCAATTAAGATAAAAGTGATAGACGACAATAATATCTTCAAAATATATCATTACTGGATATCCTGTGGCAGACTAGTTTAAAAATGCATTTGGTATTTTCTTTGTAATTCCTTCTCGACAAATCCTTGATGCTATCGATTAAGATCGTCATTAAAATATTAATCTAATCTGTAGTATTGAAATCACGCTCGTTTACAAGTACGTATGAGAATTACTGAGGTACAATGTATAAAGCCTACGGGCTGTCTCTCTTCTAGTATTCCTCTGTCCCTTTCCGAATATATTCTCGGATAAATGTTAATATATTTTAACTTTTTAGAGGTATTTTTGTTTCCAGAGTTGCTATCACTAATTCCTTAACGTTAGAGTGAAATCACTAAACCTTGTCAAATAGATATTAGACTAATACACTTTAGTAGACCCTAATCTCATTGTTTTCTTTTGAGTCCATTTGACTATTACAGTTTAATAAGCGGTATGTATTTCACGGGTTTAGTGACTTCTCTAGCACTAACAGCAATGGCTACTCAAAATGAAAAAAAAAATGCATATCACCTAACGATTTGATTGGCTAATAGAAAACAATGTAGAAAGAAATATTGTTCGAGTTAGAGGAGACGCTAGTGGGGGGAATGTCGGGAACCGGAAGCGCCTCACAGCGGTTGCGCTTTAGGCTAGTTAATGAGAGTTTTTCTTAGCATTTTCCTTTTAGTCATATCTCGAAAATAGTTTTGATTTGCACTTACTTCGATAGCCATTGACTTCCACAGCAATGCATGGGTGTGTGTAGTATGAAACAGAGTTAAAGCGAATGTAACGGTAAGGTTTCTCAACCAGGTTGAGGAAATGGGTGACAAAATGAGCAGGAAAATCTCTTTTAAATTCCTTAAACGTAATAAAATGAAATGAATAAAAAACATAATACATACAGATTGCACATCTTGAAATCCAGATTACACATCTTGGATTCCAGTTTGCATAATGAGGATTCTAGATTACTCATCTTGGATTCCAGATTACACATCTTGGATTCCAGATTACTCATCTTGGATTCCAGATTACACATCTTGGATTTCAGATTACACATCTTGGATTCCAGATTACACATCTTGGATTCCAGATTACTCATCTTGGATTCCAGATTACACATCTTGGATTTCAGATTACACATCTTGGATTCCAGATTGCACATCTTGGATTCCAGATTACACATCTTGGATTCCAGATTGCACATCTTGGATTCCAGATTGCACATCTTGGTATCTAGATGGCACATCTTGGATTCCAGATTGCACATCTTGGATTCCAGATTACACATCTTGGATTCCAGATTGCACATCTTGGATTCCAGATTACACATCTTGGATCCCAGATGGCACATCTTGGATTCACGATTACACATCTTGGATTCCAGATTGCACATCTTGGTATCCAGAATGCACATCTTGGATTCCAGATTGCACATCTTGGATTCCAGATTACACATTTTGGATTCCAGTTTGCATAATGAGGATTCTAGATTACTCATCTTGGATTCCAGATTACACATCTTGGATTCCAGATTACTCATCTTGGATTCCAGATTACACATCTTGGATTTCAGATTACACATCTTGGATTCCAGATTGCACATCTTGGATTCCAGATTACACATCTTGGATTCCAGATTGCACATCTTGGATTCCAGATTGCACATCTTGGTATCTAGATTGCACATCTTGGATTCCAGATTGCACATCTTGGATTCCAGATTACACATCTTGGATTCCAGATTGCACATCTTGGATTCCAGATTACACATCTTGGATCCCAGATGGCACATCTTGGATTCACAATTACACATCTTGGATTCCAGATTACTCATCTTGGATTCCAGATTACACATCTTGGATTTCAGATTACACATCTTGGATTCCAGATTGCACATCTTGGATTCCAGATTACACATCTTGGATTCCAGATTGCACATCTTGGATTCCAGATTGCACATCTTGGTATCTAGATTGCACATCTTGGATTCCAGATTGCACATCTTGGATTCCAGATTACACATCTTGGATTCCAGATTGCACATCTTGGATTCCAGATTACACATCTTGGATCCCAGATGGCACATCTTGGATTCACGATTACACATCTTGGATTCCAGATTGCACATCTTGGTATCCAGAATGCACATCTTGGATTCCAGATTGCACATCTTGGATTCCAGATTACACATTTTGGATTCCAGATTACACATCTTGGATTCCAGATTACACATCTTGGATTCCAGGTTGCACACCTTGGATTCCAGATTGCACATCTTGGATTCCAGATTACACATCTTGGATTCTAGATTACACATCTTGGATTCCAGATTGCACATCTTGGACTCGAGATTGCACATCTTGGATTCCAGATTGCACATCTTGGATTCCAGATTGCACATCTTGGATTCCAGATTACACATTTTGGATTCCAGATTGCACATCTTGGATTCCAGATTACTCATCTTGGATTCCAGATAGTTCATCTTGTATTTAAAGTCAGTTATTTTAAACTTGACTAACCTTTTTTTCGTTGTTTTCCATCAGGTGATGCCATATTTTTTCATCTTGCGATACTTGTAAAGTAAATGCTGTAATGAATTCTCTTTGACCATACGACTTTGTGGTCACGCTACAAATGTAGGAATTTTCCTGAAGATCAACTTGAAGCCATGGCTTGTCCATATCATGGTTAGCAGAACACCAAACAACATGATTGTTCAAGCGTGCTTTATTTGGATTATATAACTGACCAAATGAACTGCTCGCGTTGAACGCTTCAGAAGGCAATAAACTGTATACATAGTCGTCAGTAAAACCAAGCTGTGTAGATTTATTTTCGCATACTAGAAGTTGGAATTGAAATTGAATTAAAATAACAAGCTGCCAACAAGCCAACAAGCCAACAAGCCAACAAGCCAACAAGCCAACAAGCCAACAAGCCAACAAGCCAACAAGCCAACAAGCCAACAAGCCAACAAGCCAACAAGCCAACAAGCCAACAAGCCAACAAGCCAACAAGCCAACAAGCCAACAAGCCAACAAGCCAACAAGCCAACAAGCCAACAAGCCAACAAGCCAACAAGCCAACAAGCCAACAAGCCAACAAGCCAACAAGCCAACAAGCCAACAAGCCAACAAGCCAACAAGCCAACAAGCCAACAAGCCAACAAGCCAACAAGCCAACAAGCCAACAAGCCAACAAGCCAACAAGCCAACAAGCCAACAAGCCAACAAGCCAACAAGTTTGGATTTGGATATTGACAATGTGTTATCGTATTGTAGCAGTAACAAAAGAGGTTTTGTTTCTGGCTGTTACTTATACATCTTTAATATCAAACGATGCATTTGCAACATATTCTGGTCTGATCAGTTTTCAGCATGTTTTTGCCCTGGTTACCCTGGTTACCCTGGTTAACCCGAATTCCCCCCCCCCCTTCTTTCCCCCCACCTCAACCCCCAAATCCCGCAATTTAATATGGGTAATGTGAAAGTACAGAATAGACCTTTTTACCGATACGGCGGCCATCTTGAATTATGGGATGCTGAGGGGGCAAACATGAAAATATTTATAAAGCATAGAGTGGCGGGGTTACTTTCTCAAATAATTTTACGTTTTCATGTTTGACATATTGCTCCACCTAACAGCAAATTCAATTGTTTTTTAGATGTGCTTCTCAGTGGATAACGTTAAATTATATAAAAAGACACCCTGACCGCTGTGCATGCTATAAATGTTCCGATAATAGCCAATGTGCATGAGCTCGAAATTCTAGCACAAAGCATGATGGGAAAGTGAGTTCTTACGCTTTTTTGGCTCCTCTAAAAACTCATCTGATAATTTTTTCTTCGACATTTTCTATGGAAATAAAAGGATTTCAGCAGACGAAAATAACAAAGTATTTTTTTCTGATAGTTCCTTTGATTTCCCTGTTACATTTTTAAAGAACTCACTTTCCCAGAGTACTTTGTGAGCTTTGATACACATTGCCTATTGCCCCCTCAGCATCCCATAATGTCTTACTTAAAACAATAGATTCCAAGATGGCAGCCGTATCGGCAAAAAGGTCTATAATACCTGGTTGGACTTCATAGTTGTCACCAGATTTCTTCATAACCCTTGCAGGTATATATATATCCTCCTCAAAACTGTTACGTCCTATATCTTTAGCCAAAACCCTGACTCCTGGCTTCACTCCATCTTTCAGCGGTGGTTTATCAATGATAACATCTTCACGTTTAAATTCCAGATCTTTGCCATAACGACGAGGCTCTAAATAGATCGTGCTTCCATTTTGCCCGTGGAAGATAGCACGCGGATAAGCATAGTAGTCATCGTTCCTCTTTAGTCTTAAGATTACGTCCTCACCTAAAGATCGGTAGATGAAAACGATATAAATGTAATAGTACAGTTTATTAATTTTTTTCAATCCAAAGTTTATAGGTTCTAAATAATAATTTTCTTTCAAGCGGGAAATACACGTTGGGATTTTTCGGCCCGATTCATCGTCCATACACCATCGGGAATCAAATCGTGCGTGTAGTTTAGAGCTAAATTCGAGCTCGATTTAAACAAAATTGAATCGGCCCGATACATAAAATCTGTCACAGATTTTCTCATGTCGGCCCGATTTTTCAAATTAAATTGGGCTTGAACAAAATTGGTTCGACAATCGCAGCTTGTAGATGGGCCTTTACAATAAAAAGAAAATTGGTTCGATTCCCATCTGGTACTCAGATATTTTTTGAGTTGTTCATTTAGCTTGTGACATTGGTATCTTAATTGATAATGATATAGAACACATACGGTGATTCTACAATCATTTACTTAATATTACAACTGAAATCAAATATATAAGATACAAGAGAAACAATTCTTTTAACCAAAGTTTTTGGAACCTTACTATTGCGAAGTATATTCAAACACACACAAAAAATAAAATAAAATAAAATAAAAAGGTTAAAAAGGTTAAAAATTTGTAAGTCGAGCAAAGCCGAATACCTGATAATGTAATCCTTACAGATAATCTATTTTGCAGTTTTTTTCGGAGACATGTTATCAGTCGGAATGGAAGCTTTTTTAAAGTGATAACCTTGCGCAAGCGGTTCGCTGGTCGTCAACTTTGATTTGAAAGCTATGAAAATTAAGTCTTTTTCTTGAAATGGGATTGAAAAACAAAAATTGAATGCGTCAAATATCGCTTTTCTCTTGTTAGTACTGAAGACAAAGATAATCAAAGTGTAAAATGTAGTAAAAACAACAAACAACAATCACAATTCAAGTATTTCCGACCAAATATCTTAATATCTTAATATCGTATAATGGCACCGTATCAAGAGTTTTCGCATTTTTTTGGTCGACTTCTTTTACGAAATCTTAGTTAACATCAATGAATGTACCTTATATGAAGCGTTTTCTACGGAACTCGGCAGGACTTACCATTTCTTACAGGTTTCGTTGAACCAGGGAATACGAAAATGAGAAGAAAGGAAGCCAAAAAAATGAATTTCATGACTTCAGCATGGTAAAACAAGTCATCCAAGTATTGACAGAAAAAGACACCTTGCACGGGTTGTTAATTAATGATGTCATACAAAACAATCACA
Source organism: Anthopleura xanthogrammica (assembly GCA_964019055.1). Taxonomy (NCBI): domain Eukaryota; kingdom Metazoa; phylum Cnidaria; class Anthozoa; order Actiniaria; family Actiniidae; genus Anthopleura; species Anthopleura xanthogrammica. The sequence goes on from OZ025224.1 coordinate 7,046,427, forward strand.
TTCATTTATTTCATTATCTAGTGTGAAATGATTCTAATTGCTGCGAGCGTAGCGAGAAGCGATATTAATCTCGCAGATGCGGTCTCCCTGTGGAATCCATATAATTAACGGTGGTGAATAAAGATTTTACGATTTCGTTCTTTTGGAGACGATTTTTGGTGCCTTAGTAATTGTGGTCTGCGGTGACTTCATACCATTATTACTTAAGGGCGATGTTACACGAGACGATTTGCAACGACGATTTTTCGCAACACGCCGTTGCGCAAAAGGTTCATACCATGTAACATGCCAGATGGAACTATTTTTTTTTTTGCGTAATTCGACTTCAGGCAATACGTTGCGAGATGGTGATCTTAAGTCAAAACCTTTCAACTCAAAATGACGAATTTTTCGCAGCGTTGAACGAAAAATCGTCGTTGCAAATCGTCTCGTGTGACATCGCCTTAAGGTTCGTGCGCGCGCCGTCTTTCTTGGGAGCATCGTGAAGTATCGAGGATATAGATGCCAAAACGATGGCGCGCACAAGTTTTTGAACAAGTACAAACAAGTAATTGACCTCGTTTTCAAAACGGTTTTTCGTGTAGTTAAGAAATATAAAATGGCGCGCGTGTCTATATACTGTGATATAAACACGCTGGGAGCTGTAGAGCAAGAGAGAAGTCGTAGAGAAACACGAGGCGCAGCCGCAGTCTTTCAGCTCGTGGTGTATGCTTTGGCTGACGTTCACAAGCTACAAGGACTGTAAGTTTATTTATTTTACAAGAATTTAAAAAAAAGCTTGGAGAAAAAACTGGGAAAAAGCTTTCTTTTCTGACCTCTCGCTGTCTTTTTCTACTTCATCTACAACAGTAAAGAGTGACATAAGCCGGCACACATTCCTAATAGTATTTAAAGGTTTTGTGAATTGTTTGGAGACGAATTTTTTCAGGTTAGTAAATTCATAGGGTTTTTGAGCTTTATATTTTCTTCTTTTCTCAGTCCTTGATGATCCTGATCGCTGCATTTAACATCTGATTCGATAAACTAAAAAAGATGGATTTGAATTTTCTGAATACATCTGTTTTACGGGGGATTATTGAGATTTTTCAATGCAGTAGTGAATTTTTAGCAGCAAAGGTCGATTCTATTCCTTGTCTTCCTTGTTTTAGCTTTGCCGTAAAATATTCTCAGCTTTTTGTCAATTTCTTCGTCATTCATTAAGTAAAACTCAGTGAGAATACCGTTTTCTTTTCGCTAAGCTGTTAAAAATCACCATAAGTTCTTTTCAAAATGACTTTTTTAAATATATCTTCTTGTTGTTGTTTTTGAAGCTGATGGTGGTTGTTTGGTACGCCGAGTTTTAACTTTTCGTAATGATGACTTTTACGCCAAACGCCGTTTAATATATAGAGATTACTTCATGGAAAGAGCGCGCGTACGGTTTTTATTCACGAGTTGTGAAGTATCATAAAACGAACAAGCGAGTCTTCGAGCGCGTGAGTTTTATGATACGAAACAACGAGTGAATAAAAACTGTACAAAGCACTTTCCATGGTGTTTTCTTTTTATTATATTCATACCGAGATTCGGTTTCTAAGTTTAATCTTTTCAACTTCTAGACTTTTAGTTTACACTAAAAATGATTGCGAAAGCTTACCGAAGTTTCTGTCGCCTTCTTACACGACAAAGCTGCCTTTCAATTCCTCGTTGTTGTTTAATACATTTTTAAGAGCTTTTCCACGAGATTTACACCTCGGTCAGCTTTTCCTCCGCTCTACTATTGGTATTTCATCGATTTTCTCTTTGGTTTCGTCGTCTAAATTATATTTTCATCCATGTTTTGAACTCAAACTTTCTAGTTTAGGTCTCACCGAATTGAAGTCGTCTTCTTACAAAAGCAACTGAAGCTGACTTTCCTTGTTGTTGTTCAAGTTTTCAGTACTTTTAAAGAACTTTTCCAATAGATTTACATCTCAGGCAGCTTTTTCTCCGCTTTACTATAGGTAATTCATCGATTTTCCCTTTGGTTTTGTCGTCTAAAATATAGTTTCATTCATGTTTTGAAATAAAAACTTTCTAGTCGAAAGTCTCACACGAAAGAGCAGTGGAGCCCGTTGCTGCCGACTTCTGAATGGACGTATCGTTTTTCTCACACGTGAAGAAAAGCCGTACGTGGCTTCTGATTGGACGTATCGTTTTTCTCACACGTGAAAAAGCGATACGCGCATTGTGATTGGTTGGGAAAAGTGAACGAACGAAAATTTATTACACAGGATTTTACTGAGTAAATCTCGGTATGTATATGATAAAAATAATTATTATATGGCTACGATAGTACGCGCGCTCTGATTGGCTGATTTCCGGTCTGAGATTTTCCCATCTCAGACCGTTACCATGATAATTGGTCCGGATCGTATATCAAATTTGCGAGTTTGTTTACAATTTTCACGGCGCGAAATTTGACATTTTTTCTCGTTAAACAAGAAATTTATAAGCAAAATTTTAAAAAAAGCGAACAAAGAAATTATGAGCGATGAAGAGGACCAAACGAATTTTACTTCCCTGACGAGCTCGAAGTGGACATGAAAATGAAAACCAACAATATGAAAACACAGCTCCTAACAGTCAAGAACAGATTGAAAACTTCGTTACAAACCAGAAAGCTAAAAATACGATTAGAAAAACCAAGTCGGACATGAACATACTCCATAAATATTTAAACAGTCTTGGAAAAAACACAGAGATTGAAAGCTTACCAGCTAACGACCTAGACCATCTGTTAAACAAGTTCTTGTTTAGTTTGTTCCACTTCGATGAATGAGCTTAGTTCTATTACGATTGTTTAAAAAAAAAAACTTCTGTGACATCGGTCTGAAGGGTCTTTAAAGTTCTTTGTGTATAAAATATAGCAGTTTTCTGATGTAATAAACGCACGATTTGACAGTTTGACTTTATGTGTTTTGCCAGTTGGAAACGATCGATACCTGGCCAATCGATATTCGCGCGATACATGAAATTCGCGTGTTTTTATCGACGCAGCTAAAAAAACAGCCATATAATAAACGATTTATTAACCTCGCTTGCTCGGTCTTTACGAGAAAATATCAGACCTCGGTCTTTTTTGTACGGTCAAGACCTCGGTCTGATATTTTCCCGTACAGACCTCGCGCTCGGTTAATAATCCTTTAAAATCAAGGCTTTCACGAATAAAACAAAGGTTTAAATTTATTATTTTATCATAATAGCACAGTATTTGCTTTCAAAAATGCACAATGTCCACTTAGCTTGGTATTTAGCTGAGATTGCAGTGGATTTCTCCCTCTGATAGCTGAGAAAATCTTACTTTTTTATAGTTATTTTGCACTGTCACTTATTTTTCGTTTAATGAATTGTTTCCTAGGAAATTACGGCTCTACTTTAACATTCAAATCATTTTCTTCCGTGATTTTCCGGGTTTTTTTTCCTTAAAAGGTTGAGCGTGTCTCTGTCCTCTGATATAAACACGGTAGTCAGCCAATCAGAGCGCGCGTAGTATCTCAAATATTTTATAATCATTTATATCAATATCTCAATAGAAATCATTCTAATTCATACAACTAAAATTTATCATGGAAAACTATAACTTTCTTTTAATGTAGCGTTGCTATGAACTGACCTTTGTATGGGACCTGTGTCCTGTTGGTCAGACCCTAAACCGATCGAGTAGCCCATTGCATTTTTTTTTTTTTTTCATTTTTTGTGAATTATTTTTGAAGCTGTAATTTGTACTGTAAGTTTGTATTTTGATATCTGTGTATTTAAGCTAATTCTAATTACCTTTGAGGTGGAGCGCTGTTTTCTCTTAAACTAGTAGAAGTATGTGGACCAAACTTAGCACACATCGTTTCCTGGCGCTAAGCAAAAGAGCTTATGTATTATATTGTAGTTCTCGGCGTTTTCTTGGCCGCTGGCCTCAACGACGCGGCAAACGTTTGACGTCTGAACTGGACCTTATATGATCTTTCATGTGAGTGATGTAGCAAGTATCAGTGTATGAGGCATAAGAATTCCATTACCCGTTGTTTCAAGACCTTCAAAAGCCTAAGGAGCCACTTTATAAAATTAAAATTATAAATTCAGCTAGAATGGTATTCAGTTGAAAATATATCGTTTATTCCTTCAGGACCAGAGGTTAATTATTATAAGTAAAAGCATGAGCTGAGAGTGAACATAAAAGAGTTAAGGAAGAAAAGAATGAAAGGAAGAAAGCGAGAGGAGGAAAAATAGGGAAGAAAAGGATAAAGAATGAAAGAGATAGAAAATGAAAACGAAGGCAGGGAAAAAGAAAAAGAAAGAAAGAAAAAAGAAATAGGAAATAGGAAATATGATTAGGAAGAAATAAAGGAACATAGCTGAGAAAGAAATAAGAAAAGAAAGGAAGTGGAACATACAAGTGTTACATTGTCTGTTTGTTTTTTACACAACTGACGTAGCGAAGATCAAAATTGCTGAAAGGAAAAGTAGGTTCCAGAAATCTTGAGACCTCAGAGTCGATCCACTGCCCCCAAGAAAATTAAGATCTGAAATAACAAAAGCAAATCCGCAGATGAGAACAATCTTTTAAATTGTGCAACAAAAGACTAATGAAACCAAGCCACTGAGTGTTTGATAATAATAATAATAATAATAATAATAATAATAATAATAATAATAATAATAAAATCTGTATTTATATAGCGCAAAATTTCATGGAATGTTCAAGTGCACTTTACAATAAGAAAGTTAAATTAAATAAAATTAATAAAAAGTTAAATTAGATGAATAGGAATATCAAGTACTTAGGGAAAATACGCTATATTAAATAAGTGGGTCTTTAGTTGAGACATAAAATAAGGCCAATGAGTCACATCTTCTTAAAGCACATGGGAGATTGTTCCATAATGTTGCAGCAGCTACAGTGAACGATCGGTCACCAAGTGTCTTCTTAGACTTGATAGAAGGGACTTAAATGCAGTTGGAGCTTGAGGACCGTAGGCTGTAGCGAGTATTGTCGTAGGGGCGCACCAGGTCGTTGAGGTACATAGGAGCAAGTCCCTTGAAGGACTTTAAACGTTATGACCAAGATTTTAAATGGAATTCTTGAATCCACAGGAAGCCAATGTAGGTCTACTAGGTAGGGAGTAATGTGGCAGAATTTTGCCAAACAGTAGATCAGTCTCGCGGCAGCGTTTTGGACACGCTGAACTTTCTCGATCTGATAAGCTGGAAGATTGTGTAGCACGCTATTGCAGTAGTCTAGTCTTGATGTTTCTAGAGCGTGAATGAGTTTCTCTGCAGTCTCACGAGAGAGGTACCTTCGTATTCTCCTGATATTGTAGAGGTGAAAAAATGCAGATGAACAGGTCTTTGAAACGTGAGTGGACATGGATAGATTAGAATCAAGCCAGACCCCTAGGTTACGTGCTTTTGTGGAAGGGGAAATGGCTGAACTCCCAATGGTGACACTGTCGATGGTAACCTTATCCAGTTTATGTTTAGTTCCGATGATAAGAAACTCAGTTTTACTATCGTTTACCTTGAGACGATCACATAACATCCATCTTCTAATGTCAGTTACGCAGGCTTCCAAAGAGATGAGTGCGGATTCCTGTTTATCTAAACAATCGGGTTTGAATGATATATAAACCTGCGTGTCATCGGCGTCATAAGCGTGTATATTAGGCAGATGATGTTTTACAATATCAAAGAGTTTGCTCGTGTAAATTATAAACAGGATAGGTCCTAAGCAGGAACTTTGTGGTACACCACATGAAAGAAGAAAAAAGCCATCTCCATCAAATCCTTTCTTACACTTATTATAAGTAATAGCATGACTTGAGGGTGATTAGTGATTAAATGTCCCCGAAAGCCGAGGGAGGTTTTGTTGAAGTCCCGAGCGAGTTTAGTGCTTGTGTATATTAGTTATTATAATTAGTCAATGTGTCGGTAAACACAAACACACATCACTGTTCAACCATTCCAACGAACTAGAATGAAATCAAGTTCGTTAAGCCAAGATATAATTTGAGGCACACCCATCGGTAAATTTAGGCAAAGCAGAGATGAAAAGTTCTCAGTCCAGCAAATTAAACAGGGCAACTGCGGACTTAGATTGGAATCAAGTATGGTACATGTTAAGGGGACGGATCCAGGATTTTGTTCAGGCAGGGGCGCAGGGCACAAAGTCAGCCGAGGGGGGTGCAACCCTCAGAATCAAAGAAACTTCATTCTAGTAAGATAACAGACATTGTTTTGTATAAAGGGGAAAATGCACCCGAGTATGTTGAATCAAAGGTTTTCTTCCTGTTTTCTGGTTTTCCGCCCTCTGCAGAACCTAACAGGCTACATTCCAATTCGATCTGTGAGTAAGTCAGCTATTTATAGATAACAGAATATGTTGGAATTCCATCCCCCCACCCCGTTGGCTCAGTTGGTTGGGCACCGAACTTCATGCGGGAGGTTGTGGTTGAAGTAGTCCCGGTCAGTCCAATACTCAGGGTCTTAAAATAACTGATGAGAATACGCTGCCTTTGTGACTCGGATGACCACGTTAATGGCGGTCACGTCACCAATCAACTAGTGACGTTCAAAGAGGACCACGAGTTTATCAGTAAATATACCGCCGCCCGGTTGGCTCACTTGGTTAAGCACCGAACTTTCGTGCGGGAGGTCGTGGTTCGAGTCCCGGCCGGACCAACACTCAGGGTCTTAAAATAACTGAGGAGAAAGTGCTGCCTTTGTAATTACATCTGCAAATGGTTAGAGTTTCGAGTGGCTCGGATGACCACTTTAAATGGCGGTCCCGTCTCTCCACACTTCATCACTAACCAATATCGGAGGGACGTAAAAGAACCACTGAGGACGTAAAGAAACCCTGGCAGTGACCACCCTCAGTGTCTACACCTTATACTAACCACCTGTCATGATTGTAAAGCGCCTTTGATTATATATACATAGAAAGGGCGCTATATGAATTATGAATCATTATCATTATAAATTACTGTCAAGTGTTGTCCTCTATATAAATAACGTTAATTTTTTCTATTTGTTTGTTTAAAAAGCATTGGTATTGTTCAAGTTCAAATTTTTTACATTAAAGTTGATTTTTATGAATGATTTGCTCTTAAACGAGGCTAAATCTGTACAAATGAGCCTGTAGTCAAGGAACACAGCGGTATTTACTGAATATACCTCTTTAGCTCGGGTGTAATGGACACACGTGAAAAACGTCTGCGCATGCTCTAAGTCTGTATGCAAATTAGTCGAAAGTGTCTTCGTGCTGTTGTAAAAATATTCAAATTTGACTTTCACACTTGCCTGAAGAATAGACTTTACAAAATGCCAAAACTTAAAGTCAGTTCTTGAAACTTACGGTTTATTCTTTCATATTGTCTTTATTAATACAGTATCTTGGTCCCTCGAAAGTATACCCACGAAATTGTTTGTATACTCGGAGAAAACAAGCGTTTATTTTCTCACTAAAACTCTTGTAAATTCTTGGAAAGCGTGCTGAAGCGTGTTGTTCTCTAGCGTCGGTGTAATGTTTTCCCATTCCAGAGCACGCGTCATTCTCTTGAGAATAAAATCCTTTGAATTGTATCCATATTCATGTGTTATCTGATGCGCAACTGCTAAACAAAGAAATGATACCCTAGAGAATGACACGTGGTCTGAAATAGGAAAACATTACACCCAAGCTGAACAGGTTTACTAGGAATGGGACTATTCTATTACCAACCTGTACAATTGTTTCCATCTCCAGTGAACCCTGCCTGACAAGTACATTTATAGCTGCCAGGCGAGTTAGTACAATCTGAATACTTGCTCTTGCACTTACTGGTACCATCATCGAGATTACATTCGTCAATATCTACACATTTATATCCGTCGCCTTTGTAACCATGGTTACATTGACAAGTGAAAGAGCCGTCAGTGTTGGTGCAACGAGCATGTGGGGAACACGGAGAATTGGAACATTCATCGATATCTTTGCATATGAATGTACTGCTATTCAGCTGATGAAATCCTGTAAAAACAGTACAAAACATTTACCACTCATACGATAATCATTCTTATGGAAAGCCATTTCAGTTTTATGGCATGTCTTACCGTGTAAGTGTTGTAAGTAAGTACCGTACGTTTCCCACTCATACGATAATCATTCTTAGGGAAAGCCGTTTCAGTGTTAAGGCATTTCGTACCGTGTGAGTGTTGTAAGTCAATACCGTACGTTTTCCACCCAAACGATAACAATTCTAACTAGAAGCCATTTTTAGTGTTAAAGAATTTCGTACCGTGTAACTCATGCGATAAATTCTTATTGGAAGCCATTTCAATGTTACGGCATGTCGCTGTCGTGTACGTGCTGTAAGTCATTACCATGTGTTTCCCACTCATACGATACTGAACTATTCTTACGGGAAGCCATTCCAATATCGTATGGTAAGTGTACGTTCTGTAAGTCAATCCCATGAAAATCACGATAATAGTGTTCAGTACTTCAATCACTTACCTTTCTTACAGAAACAATTGTATGATCCAGGAATATTTTTGCAATCTGCGAATGGTCCACAAGTATTATTTTTGCATTCGTCAATGTCTACAAGTAAAAGTTAGGATTATTTCGTTTAGTCATATGAAAAGCTACAAAGATAAGGCCAACAAAGATTATGGATAAATATACTTTAAATGTCCCAAACGCGTGCTTGACAACAACTAATTCACTTGAGGTATTTTACCAATTACATTTTTAACTTCTGTGAACTCGAACATGTAACATTACAGGCTGCCAAAGTGAGGTGTTACACTGCAACGCGATCTCAGCAACTTGAAGCGACTTGAAAAATATGCCTTAAAATTGCGAGAAAAGGTGTTGCATGCAAGACAAATTGCTGGGAAAATTACACAGTGTAAAAGGACCTTCAGTTAAAGCTGCAGTATTTGTCATGATTTTTTTTTGTTGGATACAGAATGTTTCCCATGATCTCAACTTTGTAGGTTTTTGATGACTAACTTGATTAAAATAGGATTTTGTTCAGGCAGGGGCGCAGGGCACAAAGTCAGCCGAGGGGGGTGCAACCCTCAGAATCAAAGAAACTTCATTCTAGTAAGATAACAGACATTGTTTTGTATAAAGGGGAAAATGCACCCGAGTATGTTGAATCAAAGGTTTTCTTCCTGTTTTCTGGTTTTCCGCCCTCCGCAGAACCTAACAGGCTACATTCCAATTCGATCTGTGAGTAAGTCAGCTATTTATAGATAACAGAATATGTTGGAATTCCATCCCCCCCACCCCGTTGGCTCAGTTGGTTGGGCACCGAACTTCATGCGGGAGGTTGTGGTTGAAGTAGTCCCGGTCAGTCCAATACTCAGGGTCTTAAAATAACTGATGAGAATACGCTGCCTTTGTGACTCGGATGACCACGTTAATGGCGGTCACGTCACCAATCAACTAGTGACGTTCAAAGAGGACCACGAGTTTATCAGTAAATATACCGCCGCCCGGTTGGCTCACTTGGTTAAGCACCGAACTTTCGTGCGGGAGGTCGTGGTTCGAGTCCCGGCCGGACCAACACTCAGGGTCTTAAAATAACTGAGGAGAAAGTGCTGCCTTTGTAATTACATCTGCAAATGGTTAGAGTTTCGAGTGGCTCGGATGACCACTTTAAATGGCGGTCCCGTCTCTCCACACTTCATCACTAACCAATATCGGAGGGACGTAAAAGAACCACTGAGGACGTAAAGAAACCCTGGCAGTGACCACCCTCAGTGTCTACACCTTATACTAACCACCTGTCATGATTGTAAAGCGCCTTTGATTATATATACATAGAAAGGGCGCTATATGAATTATGAATCATTATCATTATAAATTACTGTCAAGTGTTGTCCTCTATATAAATAACGTTAATTTTTTCTATTTGTTTGTTTAAAAAGCATTGGTATTGTTCAAGTTCAAATTTTTTACATTAAAGTTGATTTTTATGAATGATTTGCTCTTAAACGAGGCTAAATCTGTACAAATGAGCCTGTAGTCAAGGAACACAGCGGTATTTACTGAATATACCTCTTTAGCTCGGGTGTAATGGACACACGTGAAAAACGTCTGCGCATGCTCTAAGTCTGTATGCAAATTAGTCGAAAGTGTCTTCGTGCTGTTGTAAAAATATTCAAATTTGACTTTCACACTTGCCTGAAGAATAGACTTTACAAAATGCCAAAACTTAAAGTCAGTTCTTGAAACTTACGGTTTATTCTTTCATATTGTCTTTATTAATACAGTATCTTGGTCCCTCGAAAGTATACCCACGAAATTGTTTGTATACTCGGAGAAAACAAGCGTTTATTTTCTCACTAAAACTCTTGTAAATTCTTGGAAAGCGTGCTGAAGCGTGTTGTTCTCTAGCGTCGGTGTAATGTTTTCCCATTCCAGAGCACGCGTCATTCTCTTGAGAATAAAATCCTTTGAATTGTATCCATATTCATGTGTTATCTGATGCGCAACTGCTAAACAAAGAAATGATACCCTAGAGAATGACACGTGGTCTGAAATAGGAAAACATTACACCCAAGCTGACTAGGTTTACTAGGAATGGGACTATTCTATTACCAACCTGTACAATTGTTTCCATCTCCAGTGAACCCTGCCTGACAAGTACATTTATAGCTGCCAGGCGAGTTAGTACAATCTGAATATTTGCTCTTGCATTTACTGGTACCATCATCAAGATTACATTCGTCAATATCTACACATTTATATCCGTCGCCTTTGTAACCATGGTTACATTGACAAGTGAAAGAGCCGTCAGTGTTGGTGCAACGAGCATGTGGGGAACACGGAGAATTGGAACATTCATCGATATCTTTGCATATGAATGTACTGCTATTCAGCTGCTGAAATCCTGTAAAAACAGTACAAAACAGTTACCACTTACGATAATCATTCTTACGGAAAGCCATTTCAGTTTTATGGCATGTCTTACCGTGTAAGTGTTGTAAGTAAGTACCGTACGTTTCCCACTCATACGATAATCATTCTTATGGAAAGCCATTTCAGTGTTAAGGCATGTCTTACCGTGTGAGTGTTGTAAGTCAATACCGTACGTTTTCCACCCAAACGATAACAATTCTAACTAGAAGCCATTTCAGTGTTAAAGAATTTCTTACCGTGTAACTCATGCGATAAATTCTTATTGGAAGCCATTTCAATGTTACGGCATGTCGCACCGTGTACGTGCTGTAAGTCATTACCATATGTTTCCCACTCATACGATACTGAACTATTCTTACGGGAAGCCATTCCAATATCGTATGGTAAGTGTAAGTTCTGTAAGTCAATCCCATGAAAATCACGATAATAGTGTTCAGTACTTCAATCACTTACCTTTCTTACAGAAACAATTGTATGATCCAGGAATATTTTTGCAATCTGCGAATGGTCCACAAGTATTATTTTTGCATTCGTCAATGTCTACAAGTAAAAGTTAGGATTATTTCGTTTAGTCATATGAAAAGCTACAAAGATAAGGCCAACAAAGATTATGGATAAATATACTTTAAATGTCCCAAACGCGTGCTTGACAACAACTAATTCACTTGAGGTATTTTACCAATTACATTTTTAACTTCTGTGAACTCGAACATGTAACATTACAGGCTGCCAAAGTGAGGTGTTACACTGCAACGCGATCTCAGCAACTTGAAGCGACTTGAAAAATATGCCTTAAAATTGCGAGAAAAGGTGTTGCATGCAAGACAAATTGCTGGGAAAATTACACAGTGTAAAAGGACCTTCAGTTAAAGCTGCAGTATTTGTCATGATTTTTTTTTGTTGGATACAGAATGTTTCCCATGATCTCAACTTTGTAGGTTTTTGATGACTAACTTGATTAAAATAGGATTTTGTTCAGGCAGGGGCGCAGGGCACAAAGTCAGCCGAGGGGGGTGCAACCCTCAGAATCAAAGAAACTTCATTCTAGTAAGATAACAGACATTGTTTTGTATAAAGGGGAAAATGCACCCGAGTATGTTGAATCAAAGGTTTTCTTCCTGTTTTCTGGTTTTCCGCCCTCCGCAGAACCTAACAGGCTACATTCCAATTCGATCTGTGAGTAAGTCAGCTATTTATAGATAACAGAATATGTTGGAATTCCATCCCCCCACCCCGTTGGCTCAGTTGGTTGGGCACCGAACTTCATGCGGGAGGTTGTGGTTGAAGTAGTCCCGGTCAGTCCAATACTCAGGGTCTTAAAATAACTGATGAGAATACGCTGCCTTTGTGACTCGGATGACCACGTTAATGGCGGTCACGTCACCAATCAACTAGTGACGTTCAAAGAGGACCACGAGTTTATCAGTAAATATACCGCCGCCCGGTTGGCTCACTTGGTTAAGCACCGAACTTTCGTGCGGGAGGTCGTGGTTCGAGTCCCGGCCGGACCAACACTCAGGGTCTTAAAATAACTGAGGAGAAAGTGCTGCCTTTGTAATTACATCTGCAAATGGTTAGAGTTTCGAGTGGCTCGGATGACCACTTTAAATGGCGGTCCCGTCTCTCCACACTTCATCACTAACCAATATCGGAGGGACGTAAAAGAACCACTGAGGACGTAAAGAAACCCTGGCAGTGACCACCCTCAGTGTCTACACCTTATACTAACCACCTGTCATGATTGTAAAGCGCCTTTGATTATATATACATAGAAAGGGCGCTATATGAATTATGAATCATTATCATTATAAATTACTGTCAAGTGTTGTCCTCTATATAAATAACGTTAATTTTTTCTATTTGTTTGTTTAAAAAGCATTGGTATTGTTCAAGTTCAAATTTTTTACATTAAAGTTGATTTTTATGAATGATTTGCTCTTAAACGAGGCTAAATCTGTACAAATGAGCCTGTAGTCAAGGAACACAGCGGTATTTACTGAATATACCTCTTTAGCTCGGGTGTAATGGACACACGTGAAAAACGTCTGCGCATGCTCTAAGTCTGTATGCAAATTAGTCGAAAGTGTCTTCGTGCTGTTCTAAAAATATTCAAATTTGACTTTCACACTTGCCTGAAGAATAGACTTTACAAAATGCCAAAACTTAAAGTCAGTTCTTGAAACTTACGGTTTATTCTTTCATATTGTCTTTATTAATACAGTATCTTGGTCCCTCGAAAGTATACCCACGAAATTGTTTGTATACTCGGAGAAAACAAGCGTTTATTTTCTCACTAAAACTCTTGTAAATTCTTGGAAAGCGTGCTGAAGCGTGTTGTTCTCTAGCGTCGGTGTAATGTTTTCCCATTCCAGAGCACGCGTCATTCTCTTGAGAATAAAATCCTTTGAATTGTATCCATATTCATGTGTTATCTGATGCGCAACTGCTAAACAAAGAAATGATACCCTAGAGAATGACACGTGGTCTGAAATAGGAAAACATTACACCCAAGCTGACTAGGTTTACTAGGAATGGGACTATTCTATTACCAACCTGTACAATTGTTTCCATCTCCAGTGAACCCTGCCTGACAAGTACATTTATAGCTGCCAGGCGAGTTAGTACAATCTGAATACTTGCTCTTGCACTTACTGGTACCATCATCAAGATTACATTCGTCAATATCTACACATTTATATCCGTCGCCTTTGTAACCATGGTTACATTGACAAGTGAAAGAGCCGTCAGTGTTGGTGCAACGAGCATGTGGGGAACACGGAGAATTGGAACATTCATCGATATCTTTGCATATGAACGTACTGCTATTCAGCTGCTGAAATCCTGTAAAAACAGTACAAAACAGTTACCACTTACGATAATCATTCTTACGGAAAGCCATTTCAGTTTTATGGCATGTCTTACCGTGTAAGTGTTGTAAGTAAGTACCGTACGTTTCCCACTCTTACGATAATCATTCTTATGGAAAGCCATTTCAGTGTTAAGGCATGTCTTACCGTGTAAGTGTTGTAAGTAAGTACCGTACGTTTCCCACTCATACGATAATCATTCTTATGGAAAGCCATTTCAGTGTTAAGGCATTTCGTACCGTGTGAGTGTTGTAAGTCAATACCGTACGTTTTCCACCCAAACGATAACAATTCTAACTAGAAGCCATTTCAGTGTTAAAGAATTTCTTACCGTGTAACTCATGCGATAAATTCTTATTGGAAGCCATTTCAATGTTACGGCATGTCGCACCGTGTACGTGCTGTAAGTCATTACCATATGTTTCCCACTCATACGATACTGAACTATTCTTACGGGAAGCCATTCCAATATCGTATGGTAAGTGTAAGTTCTGTAAGTCAATCCCATGAAAATCACGATAATATTGTTCAGAACTTCAATCACTTACCTTTCTTACAGCTACAATTGTATGATCCAGGAATATTTTTGCAATCTGCGAATGGTCCACAAGTATTATTTTTGCATTCGTCAATGTCTACAAGTAAAAGTTAGGATTATTTCGTTTAGTCATATGAAAAGCTACAAAGATAAGGCCAACAAAGATTATGGATAAATATACTTTAAATGTCCCAAACGCGTGCTTGACAACAACTAATTCACTTGAGGTATTTTACCAATTACATTTTTAACTTCTGTGAACTCGAACATGTAACATTACAGGCTGCCAAAGTGAGGTGTTACACTGCAACGCGATCTCAGCAACTTGAAGCGACTTGAAAAATATGCATTAAAATTGCGAGAAAAGGTGTTGCATGCAAGACAAATTGCTGGGAAAATTACACAGTGTAAAAGGACCTTCAGTTAAAGCTGCAGTATTTGTCATGATTTTTTTTTGTTGGATACAGAATGTTTCCCATGATCTCAGCTTTGTAGGTTTTTGATGACTAACTTGATTAAAATAAATGAAAATATTACCTGAACAATGGAAATGCGTTTCCTCGGGTTGGAAAATGTTGCTCAAGCCCGATCCTTGAAATCCGCTCTTGCATCTACATGTGTACGTGCCTAGAGTCTTGCCCTCCTCGTTGCACTCGGCGTTCTGTTTTTCAACACATTTATTCTGAAGTTTGCATACAGACCCTAAAACAAGAAAAAAGTATCTGAGCAAAGTGGTGTAACCGTAGTGGACCTGGTGAATGTCGAACTTTCAAGTTAACCTCTAGATCTGTATCTAATGTGGGTATAGTTTCTTAGGTCTATTACTTGATTAGAGCTCGTCTCGTCTCGTCTCGTCTCGTCTCGTCTCGTCTCGTCTCGTCTCGTCTCGTCTCGTCTCGTCTCGTCTCGTCTCGTCTCGTCTCGTCTCGTCTCGTCTCGTCTCGTCTCGTCTCGTCTCGTCTCGTCTCGTCTCGTCTCGTCTCGTCTCGTCTCGTCTCGTCTCGTCTCGTCTCGTCTCGTCTCGTCTCGTCTCGTCTCGTCTCGTCTCGTCTCGTCTCGTCTCGTCTCGTCTCGTCTCGTCTCGTCTCGTCTCGTCTCGTCTCGTCTCGTCTCGTCTCGTCTCGTCTCGTCTCGTCTCGTCTCGTCTCGTCTCGTCTCGTCTCGTCTCGTCTCGTCTCGTCTCGTCTCGTCTCGTCTCGTCTCGTCTCGTCTCGTCTCGTCTCGTCTCGTCTCGTCTCGTCTCGTCTCGTCTCGTCTCGTCTCGTCTCGTCTCGTCTCGTCTCGTCTCGTCTCCGAATGGGCTATTGACTCGTACTCACCGGTGAATTTCCACAATTTTGAAATTAGGTTTAAAACGTGAGTTAACCGTTATTGTCTTGGTTTTACGCTACGATAAACATGGTATGCGTATGATGTTGGAATGAAATGTGTATATGATCGTACCATACTGTCAAATGTGCTACTAGTGGTGTATGACTAATCAGAGTGCAGGATTTGTGATGGAGCATTAGTATAGTTCTGGACTAATGCCGATCAACCTTTCATTAAAATTTGCCTAAGCGTGTATCAAACTCACCTTCCATTCGTAGTTTATCAATCGATATGATATATGGAGGGTCTTTAACTCCTGTAACAGAATGAAAACTACAATTCAACAATCCTCTTCGTAATGTTTTTTTTGTTGGCGATCTAGAATACCGAGCGTGCACACAGGAAGCCCAATTAAGATAAAAGTGATAGACGACAATAAGATCTTCAAAATATATCATTACTGGATATCCTGTGGCAGACTAGTTTAAAAATGCATTTGGTATTTTCTTTGTAATTCCTTCTCGACAAATCCTTGATGCTATCGATTAAGATCGTCATTAAAATATTAATAATATAGATGCAAAAATTTGTCACTTCTGATTGGTTTAAAGCAGTGCAGTTTCCCTGAAACACCAGTGGAAAAACGTGAAACACCAGTGCAAAAAGCTGAAACACGATTGCAAAACCCTGAAACACGGTGCAAATTACATTTTCCGAAAACGGTCTTGAAACCGAATTTTTGTTGATTCTGCTGTTGATAACATTATCAAGCATCAAGACTATGCATTTGCTGATCGCGAAGGAACAAGTTTAAGCGGTGAAAACGGCTAAAAAGTTGGTGATTTTGTTTGTTTTTGAATAAATATTTTGTCGGTTTCAGTTGAAGAGCGCGCGCTGCTGACGCTATCTCACGTCATTGAGCGCGCGCTCAATGAGCTCTTGAAAACCACACATTTGATCAACACTCTATGAATATTTATGAGCATGAATATTAATAAACAAGGAATTTTGGTTTGAAATTTTTGCATCTATATTATTAACAAGAAATCGCATGGTTTCGAGTGCACTTTGGAATAAATTTGCACGAGCGGGTTTTCAAAGAGCTCAAATAGCACTCGCTCGTGCAAATTTATTCCAAAGTGCACTCGAAACCATGCGATTTCCTATACTAATCTAATCTGTAGTATTGAAATTACGCTCGTTTACAAGTACGTATTAGAATGACTGAGGTACAATGTATAAACCCTACGGGCTGTCTCTCTTCTAGTATTCCTCTGTCCCTTACCGAATATATTGTAGGATAAATGTTAAGATATTTTAACTTTTCAGAGGTATTTTTGTTTACAGAGTTGCTATCACTAATTCCTTAACGTTAGAGTGAAATCACTAAACCCGTCAAATAGATATTAGACTAATACACTTTAGTAGACCCTAATCTCATTGTTTTCTTTTGAGTCCATTTGGCTATTACAGTTTAATAAGTGGTATATATTTCACGGGTTTAGTGACTTCTCTAGCACTAACAGCAATGGCTACTCAAAATGGAAAAAAAATGCATATCACCTAGCGATTTGATTGGCTAATAGAAAACAATGTAGAAAGAAATGTTGTTCGAGTTGGAGCAGACACTAGTGGGGGTATGTCGGGAACCGGAAGCGCCTCATAGCGGTTGCGCTTTAGGCTAGTAAATGAGAGTTTTTCTTAGCATTTTCCTTTTAGTCATATCTCGAAAATAGTTTTGATTTGCACTTACTTCGATAGCCATTGACTTCCACAGCAATGCATAGGTGTGTGTAGTATGCAATAGAGTGAAAGCGAATGTAACGGTAAGGTTTCTCAACCAGGTTGAGGAAATGGGTGACAAAATGAGCAGGAAAATCTCTTTTAAATACCTTAAACGTAATAAAATGAAATGAATAAAAAACATAATACATACAGATTGCACATCTTGAAATCCAGATTACACATCTTGGATTCCAGTTTGCATATTGAGGATTCTAGATTACTCATCTTGGATTCGAGATTACACATCTTGGATTCTAGATTACACATCTTGGATTCCAGATTACACATCTTGGATTCCAGATTACACATCTTGGATTCCAGATTGCACATCTTGGATTCCAGATTACACATCTTGGATTCCAGATTGCACATCTTGGATTCCAGATTGCACATCTTCGATTCCAGATTGCACATCTTGGATTCCAGATTACACATCTTGGATTCCAGATGGCACATCTTGGATTCCAGATTGCACATCTTGGATTCCAGATTGCACATCTTGGATTCCAGATTACACATCTTGGATTCCAGATTGCACATCTTGGATTCCAGATTGCACATCTTCGATTCCAGATTGCACATCTTGGATTCCAGATAGTTCATCTTGTATTTAAAGTCAGTTATTTTAAACTTGACTAACCTTTCTTCCGTTGTTTTCCATCAGGAAATGCCATGTTTCTTCATCTCGCGATACTGCTAAAGTAAATGTTGTAACGGATTCTCTTTGACCATACGACTTTGTGGTCACGCTACAAATGTAGGAATTTTCCTGAAGATCAACTTGAAGCCATGGATTGTCCATATCATGGTCAGCAGAACACCAAACAACATGATTGTTCAAGCGTGCTCTATCTGGATTATATAACTGACCAAATGTACTGCTCGCGTTGAACGCTTCAGAAGGCAATAAACTGTAGACATAGTCGTCAGTAAAACCAAGCTGTGTAGATTTATTTTCGCATACTAGAAGTTGGAATTGAAATTGAATTACAAAAACAAGCTGCCAACAAGCCAACAAGCCAACAAGCCAACAAGCCAACAAGCCAACAAGCCAACAAGCCAACAAGCCAACAAGCCAACAAGCCAACAAGCCAACAAGCCAACAAGCCAACAAGCCAACAAGCCAACAAGCCAACAAGCCAACAAGCCAACAAGCCAACAAGCCAACAAGCCAACAAGCCAACAAGCCAACAAGCCAACAAGCCAACAAGCCAACAAGCCAACAAGCCAGCAAGCCAACAAGCCAACAAGCCAACAGCATGTTTGACATATTGCTCCACCTAACAGCAAATTCAATTTTTTTTTAGATTTGCTTCTCAGTGGATAACGTTAAATTATATAAAAAGACACCCTGACCGCTGTGCATGCTATAAATGTTCCGATAATAGCCAATGTGCATGAGCTGGAAATTCTATCACAAAGCATGATCGGAAAGTGAGTTCTTACGCTTTTTTGGCTCCTGTAAATATTTATCTGATAATTTTTTCTTCGACATTTTCTATGGAAATAAAAGGATTTCAGCAGACGAAAATAACAAAGTAATTATTTTTTGATAGTTCCTTTGATTTCCTTGTTACATTTTTAAAGAGCTCACTTTCCCAGAGTACTTTGTGAGCTTTGATGCACATTGCCTATTGCCCCCTCAGCATCCCATAATGTCTTACTTAAAACAATAGATTCCAAGATGGCAGCCGTATCGGCAAAAAGATCTATAATACCTGGTTTGACTTCATAGTTGTCACCAGATTTCTTCATAACCCTAGCAGGTATATATATATCCTCCTCAAAACTGTTACGTCCTATATCTTTAGCCAAAACCCTGACTCCTGGCTTCACTCCATCTTTCAGCGGTGGTTTATCAATGATAACATCTTCACGTTTAAATTCCAGATCTTTGCCATAACGACGAGGCTCTAAATAGATCGTGCTTCCATTTTGCCCGTGGAAGATAGCACGCGGATAAGCATAGTAGTCATCGTTCCTCTTTAGTCTTAAGATTACGTCCTCACCTAAAGATCGGTAGATGAAAACGATATAAATGTAATAGTACAGTTTATTAATTTTTTTCAATCCAAAGTTTATAGGTTCTAAATAATAATTTTCTTTCAAGCGGGAAATACACGTTGGGATTTTTCGGCCCGATTCATCGTCCATACACCATCGGGAATCAAATCGTGCGTGTAGTTTAGAGCTAAATTCGAGCTCGATTTAAACAAAATTGAATCGGCCCGATACATAAAATCTGTCACAGATTTTCTCATGTCGGCCCGATTTTTCAAATTAAATTGGGCTTGAACAAAATCGGTTCGACAATCGCAGCTTGTAGATGGGCCTTTACAATAAAAAGAAAATTGGTTCGATTCCCATCTGGTACTCAGATATTTTTTGAGTTGTTCATTTAGCTTGTGACATTGGTATCTTAATTGATAATTATATAGAACACATACGGTGATTCTACAATCATTTACTTAATATTACAACTGAAATCAAATATATAAGATACAAGAGAAACAATTCTTTTAACCAAAGTTCTTGGAACCTTACTATGGCGAAGTATATTCAAACACACACAAAAAATAAAATAAAATAAAAAGGTTAAAAAGGTTAAAAAGGTTAAAAATTTGTAAGTCGAGCAAAGCCGAATACCTGATAATGTAATCCTTACAGATAATCTATTTTGCAGTTTTTTTCGGAGACATGTTATCAGTCGGAATGGAAGCTTTTTTAAAGTGATAACCTTGCGCAAGCGGTTCGCTGGCCGTCAACTTTGATTTGAAAGCTATGAAAATTAAGTCTTTTTTCTTGAAATGGGATTGAAAAACAAAAATTGAATGCGTCAAATATCGCTTTTCTCTTGTTAGTACTGAAGACAAAGATAATCAAAGTGTAAAATGTAGTAAAAACAACAAACAACAATCACAATTCAAGTATTTCCGACCAAATATCTTAATATCTTAATATCGTATAATGGCACCGTATCAAGAGTTTTCGCATTTTATTTTTTGTACTTCTTTTACGAAATCTTAGTTAACATCAATGAATGTACCTTATGTGAAGTGTTTTCTACTGAACTCGGCAGGACTTACCATTTCTTACAGCTTTCGTTGAACCAGGGAATACGAAAATGAGAAGAAAGGAAGCCAAAAAAATGAATTTCATGACTTCAGCATGGTAAAACAAGTCATCCAAGTATTGACAGAAAAAGACACCTTGCACGGGTTGTTAATTGATGATGTCATACAAAACAATCACATTCATTTATTTCATTATCTAGTGTGAAATGATTCTAATTGCTGCGAGCGTAGAGAGAAGCGATATTAATCTCGCAGATGCGGTCTCCCTGTGGAATCCATATAATTAAAGGTGGTGAATAAAGATTTTACGATTTCGTTCTTTTGGAGACGATTTTTGGTGCCTTAGTAATTGTGGTCTGCGGTGACTTCATACCATTATTACTTAAGGGCGATGTTACACGAAACGATTTGCAACGACGATTTTTCGCGACACGCCGTTGCGCAAAAGGTTCATACCATGTAACATGCCAGATGGAACTTTTTTTTTTGCGTAATTCGACTTCAGGCAACACGTTGCGAGATGGTGATCTTAAGTCAAAACCTTTCAACTCAAAATGACGAATTTTTCGCAGCGTTGAACGAAAAATCGTCGTTGCAAATCGTCTCGTGTGACATCGCCTTAAGGTTCGTGCGCGCGCCGTCTTTCTTGGGAGCATCGTGAAGTATCGAGGATATAGATGCCAAAACGATGGCGCGCACAAGTTTTCGAACAAGTACAAACAAGTAATTGACCTCGTTTTCAAAACGGTTTTTCGTGTAGTTAAGAAATATAAAATGGCGCGCGTGTCTATATACTGTGATATAAACACGCTGGGAGCTGTAGAGCAAGAGAGAAGTCGTAGAGAAACACGAGGCGCAGCCTTTTTCTACTTCATCTACAACTGCAAAGAGTGACATAAGCCGGCACACATTCCTAATAGTATTTAAAGGCCTTGCGAATTGTTTGGAGACGAATTTTTTCAGGTTAGTAAATTCATAGGATTTTTGAGCTTTACATTTTCTTCTTTTCTCAGTCCTTGATGATCCTGATCGCTGCATTTAACATCTGATTCGATAAACTAAAAAATATGGATTTGAATTTATCTGAATACATCTGTTTTACGGGGTATTATTGAGATTTTTCAATGCAGTAGTGAATTTTTAGCAGCAAAGGTCGACTCTATTCCTTGCCTTCCTTGTTCTAGCTTTGCTGTAAAATATTCTCAGCTTTTTGTCAAGCTCCTCGTCATTCATTAAGTAAAACTCAGTCAGAATACCGTTTTCTTTTCGCTAAGCTGTTAAGAGGGGCTCTCCCTAAAAATCGCCTATACCTATGCAAGATAGAAAAATCGAAAATTTTCAAACTCTGTCATATTAAAGGTCTTCGAAAGCTAGTTCTAAAAATCTAATTCTCAGTTGATTCCGATCTTTATTTATTTTTTTACGGCATTTTTTCGATTTATGCCCCGGACACCCAGGAAAACGATTTCAAATTAAGGGATATTTCGACAGCTCGCATGGAAATATAAAAGCATAATTTATAAAACTGAGGACATAGCTAAAAAGAACTGTCTTTGGCCTACCATTTACCGTTTTCAGAACTAAGATTGATTAAAACTAGAATATTTTCAAGATTTATCATCATCACCTGTGTTGACGGTATTTGGTCACGCAAAAATATAGGCAAGTTTCAGAAGTCAATATTCCAACTTGGTACATAGCTTTGCCAGGAACAACTCCACTCTGAAGATCAAACATCATCTAGTCTGTGATTTTCTAAAATAAAATTTTTGGGTAAATAAAACGACGATTTTTGGGAGGCCCGAACGTGCGAGGTATTTGAAGAAAAATACATGCCCTCTTGACCTCGGCTTGTGTAACGTCAGTCGTGAACAAGACTCCTATATTTCGATTTGCATGGGTTAAGCTTGCCGTAATTATCAAATTGTGGTCTTTAGTGAAAGAAAAAAGCTATGGAAGTTTACAAACTTGACCATTGGTAAAGTTCTACTTGGTAATGTATAGATTTTATAAGTTTATACTGCAAGAATCGCCGTTGCCAATGTTAAATTAACCTGAACTGTTTTTGTGATCGCCCATACAATTTCTATTTGCTTTGCTAAATACAGTAAATAGCAATAACCAAACTATACTAAAAGACTGATTGTCTTCAGTAGTCTTAAAATAAACTCACCTTACAGCTCCAATGAAATCACGATTGATCAATTCACTATCGGCACTATCTAGTGATAAACAAACTCATCCGGGACGATAATCAATATTCAACACAGGAAACCCACAGGCAGCCCAAGCAAACTTTCTGTGCATGTTTTATAGGTTAATGTATGGGGCTAGGATACAACTAAAAAAATAAAATCTTTCACTCAACATTTTTCTTTAAAACTTGCTTATATCGCTGTTTGTACCTCATTCGGTATTATGGCTAAGTTTCAACGCGATTTGAGGCCGTTAAGTGTGTTTTTTTATCCTACCCCACCCCCCTCTAGAGGGTTGGGTAATATCTAGAAAAGACAACAAGTGGTTTTGCCGACCCACCCCCCTCCCCCCCCCCCCCCCCCACTCAATACAATAATAAATGAAACAGCTCCCTTAGCATCATACAGCAAAATACTTCGAAATATTGACATTCAACGAATTAAAGTAAAAGATTATAATTTTCACGATCTACTCTCACGGCTCAAGGAACAAGTCCACAACTAGGTAGGAACTTTTTATAAGGACCCAAATCACAGGGTGAATCATTGAAGATTTAACTTATGTTAGTATAAAAACCATGGCCCTGTTACTGATCCTACTAAAACAATGCAGGCACCTTACGGTTAAGACAATGTAGTACTATTTGGGTTAAATGTAGGTACCCAGTGTGTGGCCATGTATGTCTCTTACTTTCCTGCCAGTTCGGAGCATGGTTACACTTAGCTCACTGAGCTTGCCAGATGCTTCAAGATCACATAGATTGAAGGTATCAAATACAATAGGATGTTGCAGTTGAACCTCTTTCAGCACGAGCATGCGCGTTTCTTCATATGATTCTTGTTCTTCGACAGCAGCAATGTCCTCATCGTGGTAGTCTCCGGATTTCCCTTTGCGGATTTTTGACGCCGTTCTCGAAAAAAAGGACTGGACTTGCTTGGGAGTGAGGAATTCTTCGACTGAAAATTGCCTGACTCCTTCTTTATTCCTAGCAGAACGCATCTCTGTTGAAGCAGTCACTGGATCTAGCTTACAACCTGTAGCCTGGCCAATCTGGAACTTATCCTGCAGGTATTTTTTCTGCGTGTCGTTAAAGCGTTTCGATGCTTTAGATGTCTTCAGAGCCCAGCCTTTAGGAAGAATCGAACCAAGGCGTCGGGTCATGTCAGCTTCCATTGTTATTTTAGAGGCGGTCCCTTCCTGCAGCTTCGCTTGATACAAAGTTTTTGCTTTGTCTAATAGCGTCGCTCTCTCGGGGACCATTTTACATTTTCCAAATGATATGTGCTTCTCTAAAGCAGAATGGGTTTGGTAAAGTTTAACACATCCTGCGTTTGGGCAAGGTAACAGCAAACACAAAGATTCAGCATCTTGTCCTCTGCCCCCATCTGCAGGCCTCTTCTGTGCACTTTCAGACTTCTCCTGGCCATCCTCAGGCGTCTCCTGGCCATCCTCAGGCTTCTCCTGGCCATCCTCAGGCGTCTCCCGGCCATCCTCAGGCGTCTCCTGGCCACTCTCAGGCTTCTTTCTGCCATCTTCAGGCTTCTTTTGGCCATCTGCTGTTTCATTTCGTGTTTTCCTTGATGCTTCCCGTGTGATTTCAATGAAGTCCCCCGACGAAAAAGGATGTTCGAAACAACAGGTTTTCAAGTAGTCTGGAACTGGAATTCAGATTTTGGAATAATTAAAAAGAGCATTAAAAATATGCTAAACTCCCTCACATAATTTAATTTATTACCATTATTATCATAAAACCATTCAATACCTGAAATGACGAACTAACTAAGGTCTTAACAGCATCAACTGGTTGAAAAGTGTGCTTTTATTTAGCAGTGTAGGTTTTTTTTCAGATATTATTCTATAATGACCAAATTAGGTGCTCTTACCTTTGATTGTTGCTTTTTTTACAAGCTTTCCTTTCCCAACTTTATAAGCTCTCCAAACAGTAACTCCCTTTTCTGAGTACTTAAAATTATTCAGAGTACTTATGCCATCCAACTTAAATTGAGGTTCAGTGCACTTCTTAGCTGTTGCATCAACAAGAGCAACCCGCACCCCTTTGATTCCAATACCAGACAACATAGATTTCTGGAAGTCCTGCGCAGTCTGTACATCATTCCCTTCGTCGATATACTTTCGTACATAGGCTTTTATTGTTGCAGCTTTTCGGTCACAAGGACCCTTTCCTCCCTGAGGATCACTAAAATCCACTCGACGTACGTTGATTCCCGTCCTCTTTTTCATGAGACTACAAGCAGCAATCATGATAGAACTGTGATAACAGCCCGCGTTATCCTGACGAAGAAATGCACTTGATATTTGAGGGTGTTCTTCTTTGAGCGTAGAGAGAACATGCTCAACAATTCGTACCACCACTGAGCTATCTTGGGTACAGTTTTCTACAATATGCACCAGTGTCTGACTCTGGAAGTTTCCATTCTTTTTCCAAGCTACAACACTTATGTGCCATGAAATTCCTCTTTTTCCGAACCAGTCGGACTGTGACTCTCTATACTTTTGAGGGAGGAATTTCATGGCCCAGTCTTGTTTTATTAGTACAGATGTCTCGTCTAGGTCCAGCAAAATGTCTGTTCTGGCAATGTCTTGCCTCACACTTCTCAACTGGTGTGCCTTCCAGGATTTGATGTCTTGAACAGCATGACTGCAGGTGTATTGCAGACTGTCAAGCTCGTCTTGTGATACCGTCACTTGGGACAAATAGCCCTCGATGTTATTGAGAACATCTTTTAATTCCTCGCACTGTGCACAAAAGATGTCATGAGAGTGATCGCATGGGGCTTGTAAAGAAGTATCTTTGCTGTCGTTCAAGGCATGTACACTACAATGATCGGCAACGGAAGAGGATTCTGTCACATGAACCTGAATATACATATAAAAAAAAACATATGTTTTGGTTTTCCCCCGAGAAATTTAAGAAAAACTATTGATAAAAGACGATGTTAAGACAATATCTGGTCATTATTATCAAGATATATATCTAAAATTAGCCTTATAAGAGAAATTTACGCTTGTAGAAACATAATTAACATTTAAAAAAAATCACCAAGCACGAAAAAACCCTTATTGATTTCCGCTATACTCTTATTATTATTCAGTTCTTACCTTATAGTCAGACTTCAAAAACTGCTTGCCTGCCTTCAAAGAATTCTCCCAACTGCGACCAATTTCTTTTGAAAGTCCACATTCTTCGAAGCGTTCGACCACATGAACTAAGTCATCGAACGCTTTACCACCGTCCGCAGCAAAGTAGTCAAGCCCCTGCAAGGACTTTCTCACCGTGGCGGAGCATGCAGATAAAATCCGTAGCATTGTGGCACGTCCAAAATATGCTGCAATTGATTACAAACATTTTTTAACATATTATTACTCCCAAATAATAATATCTTTTTTCTAGTTTTATAAGATTTATACCAGAAGAACACAACTCTTGCTTTAACTTCCTTTAATTCAGAGTTGTAGCAAGCCTAAAAAAACTGGCGGGGAGGCACAAAGCAACACGTGACCACGAAAGTGAAAATTTAACTTCATACTGGCTATACTTTTCTGAGGTGAACTGGGGAGGGGGGGGGGGCGCAAACCCCCAGCCCCTCTCCAGCTACGGCCCTGTAATTTAAACATAAATAGGTCGGCCCTTACCATCCAGGGAAGTATCCAGGGGAGCAGATGGCCCGCTCCCCCTCCTTCATCGTGTTGGCCGTTTTTTTGGGTTGATGTTCTGAAAACGGGTTTTGGGCCCCCCTAAGGCAAAATCCTGCCTAAGCCCCTGCCATCTTTTCACAAGCATGTTATCTGAAGAGGACAGTGAAATTTCCCTAAATTGTAAAATTGGTCACGAACTTACGTGAGGCAACTGGAATCAGAACTTGAGTCTCTTGAAAGAGAGTTTTTGACTGCCCAAGGGTTAAGCCACGATCTGCTTTTACGGATTTATGTGCAGCCCATTCACTTGGACACGCGCAGGTTTTCTTGTTACATTGCCATCTGATTCCGAACATGTCTCGGTGTCGTGGGCAGATCGTGAATCCAAGATTGGATTCATCTTTGTCAAAAATTCCTTTAAAGTACAGCATATGCAATTTTAATAAACAGTCGATAAGCATAGGAAATATGAAACCACAGAAGAATATAATTCAGCTTCTTATCTGCTCTCGCCAGCAGAAGCGTCGCTTCTGACTTTAACAAAGAATCTGAAACATCATACATTTTGAGATGCAGCTGTGTGTTTTTCTTGCAAGTTCCTATTCTTACGCATTCGATGTTTGCAGGGTTATGCAGGCTCGAACCAATGAAAGTCACAAACTTAATAATCTCTTGCCAGCAAGGCATGTAAGCAAATACAATTTAAGAAACAACCGTAAATATAAAGTTCCGCCTGTACACACCAATCGAGCAAAGAATTCGTTCATCCTGTCCATGTGTGGCTGAATTAATCAGTTGGTTATCACACCATGGCCAGTGATGACGTTTCCTTGGTCGGTTGGTGTTTGCAACTTTTTTTTACTTATATTTATGTTTTATATTTTTATTCATAGAGATATTTATTATATATAATATTGTATTGTAAATTTATTCTTAATTATTCTTAAAATTTATTGTATATAATTATGTAATTCAGCTTTCGGGCTGCGAATAATTTTAATAAACTAGTTATTATTATTAATTATTAAAGACCTCCAACTAAAGTTGAGTAACCGCAAGAAGCCATTGTAAGGCAACCGATTGAGATATTCTTATGAGAAAGCAAGTCAATACCATGCAGCAAGCTAAGTAAAACTACAAAACACTTCAGAGAATATCCTCAATAAATCTAGAAAGATCCTTGCGCTCAATAATTATCGTAAACCGTGTAAAGATTACATAGTACTTGATCGTATGGTTCTCCACTTGACCTTTGATTCATTAATGTGTAATATGCAATAATTTTAATATGTAACTCTATGTTATAATTAGCTACAAAGCCATATTCCTTCTTTCCCTCTTCTCTATCGTATTTTTTTTTAATTTATCCCCTATGGATGGAGTGTTAATAAACATAACTTTATTAACTTTTTAAAAAGATAGATCAAACGAAACTAACCATTGTTGATAAACAATTAGGAATGTATAAACGACAAACAAACCTGCATGGCACTGGTTGGGTTTCCTGTGTTGAATATTGATTATCGTCCCGGATGAGTTTGTTTATCACTAGATACTGTGCCGATAGTGAATTGATCAATCGTGATTTCATTGGAGCTGTAAGGTGAGTTAATTTTAAGACTACTGAAGACAATCAGTCTTTTAGTATAGTTTGGTTATTGCTATTTACTGTATTTAGCAAAGCAAATAGAAATTGTATGGGCGATCACAAAAAAAGTTCAGGTTAATTTAACATTGGCAACGGCGATTCTTGCAGTATAAACTTATAAAATCTATACATTACCAAGTAGAACTTTACCAATGGTCAAGTTTGTAAACTTCCATAGCTTTTTTCTTTCACTAAAGACCACAATTTGATAATTACGGCAAGCTTAACCCATGCAAATCGAAATATAGGAGTCTTGTTCACGACTGACGTTACACAAGCCGAGGTCAAGAGGGCATGTATTTTTCTTCAAATACCTCGCACGTTCGGGCCTCCCAAAAATCGTCGTTTTATTTACCCAAAAATTTTATTTTAGAAAATCACAGACTAGATGATGTTTGATCTTCAGAGTGGAGTTGTTCCTGGCAAAGCTATGTACCAAGTTGGAATATTGACTTCTGAAACTTGCCTATATTTTTGCGTGACCAAATACCGTCAACACAGGTGATGATGATAAATCTTGAAAATATTCTAGTTTTAATCAATCATAGTTCTGAAAACGGTAAATGGTAGGCCAAAGACAGTTCTTTTTAGCTATGTCCTCAGTTTTACAAATTATGCTTTTATATTTCCATGCGAGCTGTCGAAATATCCCTTAATTTGAAGTCGTTTTCCTGGGTGTCCGGGGCATAAATCGAAAAAATGCCGTAAAAAAATAAATAAAGATCGGAATCAACTGAGAATTAGATTTTTAGAACTAGCTTTCGAAGACCTTTAATATGACAGAGTTTGAAAATTTTCGATTTTTCTATCTTGCATAGGTATAGGCGATAGTTAGGGAGAGCCCCTCTTAAAAATCACCATAAGTTCTTTTCAAAATGACTTTTTTAAATATATCTTGTTGTTGTTGTTTTTGAAGCTGAAGGTGGTTGTTTGGTACGCCGAGTTTTAACTTTTTGTAATTATGACTTTTACGCCAAACGCCGTTTAATATAAATAAAAATCAAGGCTGTCATGAATAAAACATAGGTTTAAATTTATTATTTTATCATAATAGCACAGTATTTGCTTTCAAAAATGCACAATGTCCACTTAGCTTGGTATTTAGCTGAGATTGCAGTGGATTTCTCCCTCTGATAGCTGAGAAAATCTTACTTTTTTATAGTTATTTTGCACTGTCACTTATTTTTCGTTTAATGAATTGTTTCCTAGGAAATTACGGCTCTACTTTAACATTCAAATCATTTTCTTCCGTGATTTTCCGGGTTTTTTTTCCTCGAAAGGTTGAGCGTGTCTCTGTCCTCTGATATAAACACGGTAGTCAGCCAATCAGAGCGCGCGTAGTATCTCAAATATTTTATAATCATTTATATCAATATCTCAATAGAAATCATTCTAATTCATACAACTAAAATTGATCATGGAAAACTATAACTTTCTTTTAATGTAGCGTTGCTATGAACTGACCTTTGTATGGGACCTGTGTCCTGTTGGTCAGACCCTAAACCGATCGAGTAGCCCATTGCATTTTTTTTTTTTTTTCATTTTTTGTGAATTATTTTTGAAGCTGTAATTTGTACTGTAAGTTTGTATTTTGATATCTGTGTATTTAATTCTAATTACCTTTGAGGTGGAGCGCTGTTTTCTCTTAAACTAGTAGAAGTATGTGGACCAAACTTAGCACACATCGTTTCCTGGCGCTAAGCAAAAGAGCTTATGTATTATATTGTAGTTCTCGGCGTTTTCTTGGCCGCTGGCCTCAACGACGCGGCAAACGTTTGACGTCTGAACTGGACCTTATATGATCTTTCATGTGAGTGATGTAGCAAGTATCAGTGTATGAGGCATAAGAATTCCATTACCCGTTGTTTCAAGACCTTCAAAAGCCTAAGGAGCCACTTTATAAAATTAAAATTATAAATTCAGCTAGAATGGTATTCAGTTGAAAATATATCGTTTATTCCTTCAGGACCAGAGGTTAATTATTATAAGTAAAAGCATGAGCTGAGAGTGAACATAAAAGAGTTAAGGAAGAAAAGAATGAAAGGAAGAAAGCGAGAGGAGGAAAAATAGGGAAGAAAAGGATAAAGAATGAAAGAGATAGAAAATGAAAACGAAGGAAGGGAAAAAGAAAA
Source organism: Anthopleura xanthogrammica (assembly GCA_964019055.1). Taxonomy (NCBI): domain Eukaryota; kingdom Metazoa; phylum Cnidaria; class Anthozoa; order Actiniaria; family Actiniidae; genus Anthopleura; species Anthopleura xanthogrammica. The sequence goes on from OZ025224.1 coordinate 7,076,562, forward strand.
AGAAAGAAAGAAAAAAGAAATAGGAAATAGGAAATATGATTAGGAAGAAATAAAGGAACATAGCTGAGAAAGAAATAAGAAAAGAAAGGAAGTGGAACATACAAGTGTTACATTGTCTGTTTGTTTTTTACACAACTGACGTAGCGAAGATCAAAATTGCTGAAAGGAAAAGTAGGTTCCAGAAATCTTGAGACCTCAGAGTCGATCCACTGCCCCCAAGAAAATTAAGATCTGAAATAACAAAAGCAAATCCGCAGATGAGAACAATCTTTTAAATTGTGCAACAAAAGACTAATGAAACCAAGCCACTGAGTGTTTGATAATAATAATAATAATAATAATAATAATAATAATAATAAAATCTGTATTTATATAGCGCAAAATTTCATGGAATGTTCAAGTGCACTTTACAATAAGAAAGTTAAATTAAATAAAATTAATAAAAAGTTAAATTAGATGAATAGGAATATCAAGTACTTAGCGAAAATACGCTATATTAGATAAGTGGGTCTTTAGTTGAGACTTAAATAATGTCAATGAGTCACATCTTCTTAAAGCACATGGGAGATTGTTCCATAATGTTGCAGCAGCTACAGTGAACGATCGGTCACCAAGTGTCTTCTTAGACTTGATAGAAGGGACTTAAATGCAGTTGGAGCTTGAGGACCGTAGGCTGTAGCGAGTATTGTCGTAGGGGCGCACCAGGTCGTTGAGGTACATAGGAGCAAGTCCCTTGAAGGACTTTAAACGTTATGACCAAGATTTTAAATGGAATTCTTGAATCCACAGGAAGCCAATGTAGGTCTACTAGGTAGGGAGTAATGTGGCAGAATTTTGCCAAACAGTAGATCAGTCTCGCGGCAGCGTTTTGGACACGCTGAACTTTCTCGATCTGATAAGCTGGAAGATTGTGTAGCACGCTATTGCAGTAGTCTAGTCTTGATGTTACTAGAGCGTGAATGAGTTTCTCTGCAGTCTCACGAGAGAGGTACCTTCGTATTCTCCTGATATTGTAGAGGTGAAAAAATGCAGATGAACAGGTCTTTGAAACGTGAGTGGACATGGATAGATTAGAATCAAGCCAGACCCCTAGGTTACGTGCTTTTGTGGAAGGGGAAATGGCTGAACTCCCAATGGTGACACTGTCGATGGTAACCTTATCCAGTTTATGTTTAGTTCCGATGATAAGAAACTCAGTTTTACTATCGTTTACCTTGAGACGATCACATAACATCCATCTTCTAATGTCAGTTACGCAGGCTTCCAAAGAGATGAGTGCGGATTCCTGTTTATCTAAACAATCGGGTTTGAATGATATATAAACCTGCGTGTCATCGGCGTCATAAGCGTGTATATTAGGCAGATGATGTTTTACAATATCAAAGAGTTTGCTCGTGTAAATTATAAACAGGATAGGTCCTAAGCAGGAACTTTGTGGTACACCACATGAAAGAAGAAAAAAGCCATCTCCATCAAATCCTTTCTTACACTTATTATAAGTAATAGCATGACTTGAGGGTGATTAGTGATTAAATGTCCCCGAAAGCCGAGGGAGGTTTTGTTGAAGTCCCGAGCGAGTTTAGTGCTTGTGTATATTAGTTATTATAATTAGTCAATGTGTCGGTAAACACAAACACACATCACTGTTCAACCATTCCAACGAACTAGAATGAAATCAAGTTCGTTAAGCCAAGATATAATTTGAGGCACACCCATCGGTAAATTTAGGCAAAGCAGAGATGAAAAGTTCTCAGTCCAGCAAATTAAACAGGGCAACTGCGGACTTAGATTGGAATCAAGTATGGTACATGTTAAAGGGACGGATCCAGGATTTTGTTCAGGCAGGGGCGCAGGGCACAAAGTCAGCCGAGGGGGGTGCAACCCTCAGAATCAAAGAAACTTCATTCTAGTAAGATAACAGACATTGTTTTGTATAAAGGGGAAAATGCACCCGAGTATGTTGAATCAAAGGTTTTCTTCCTGTTTTCTGGTTTTCCGCCCTCTGCAGAACCTAACAGGCTACATTCCAATTCGATCTGTGAGTAAGTCAGCTATTTATAGATAACAGAATATGTTGGAATTCCATCCCCCCACCCCGTTGGCTCAGTTGGTTGGGCACCGAACTTCATGCGGGAGGTTGTGGTTGAAGTAGTCCCGGTCAGTCCAATACTCAGGGTCTTAAAATAACTGATGAGAATACGCTGCCTTTGTGACTCGGATGACCACGTTAATGGCGGTCACGTCACCAATCAACTAGTGACGTTCAAAGAGGACCACGAGTTTATCAGTAAATATACCGCCGCCCGGTTGGCTCACTTGGTTAAGCACCGAACTTTCGTGCGGGAGGTCGTGGTTCGAGTCCCGGCCGGACCAACACTCAGGGTCTTAAAATAACTGAGGAGAAAGTGCTGCCTTTGTAATTACATCTGCAAATGGTTAGAGTTTCGAGTGGCTCGGATGACCACTTTAAATGGCGGTCCCGTCTCTCCACACTTCATCACTAACCAATATCGGAGGGACGTAAAAGAACCACTGAGGACGTAAAGAAACCCTGGCAGTGACCACCCTCAGTGTCTACACCTTATACTAACCACCTGTCATGATTGTAAAGCGCCTTTGATTATATATACATAGAAAGGGCGCTATATGAATTATGAATCATTATCATTATAAATTACTGTCAAGTGTTGTCCTCTATATAAATAACGTTAATTTTTTCTATTTGTTTGTTTAAAAAGCATTGGTATTGTTCAAGTTCAAATTTTTTACATTAAAGTTGATTTTTATGAATGATTTGCTCTTAAACGAGGCTAAATCTGTACAAATGAGCCTGTAGTCAAGGAACACAGCGGTATTTACTGAATATACCTCTTTAGCTCGGGTGTAATGGACACACGTGAAAAACGTCTGCGCATGCTCTAAGTCTGTATGCAAATTAGTCGAAAGTGTCTTCGTGCTGTTCTAAAAATATTCAAATTTGACTTTCACACTTGCCTGAAGAATAGACTTTACAAAATGCCAAAACTTAAAGTCAGTTCTTGAAACTTACGGTTTATTCTTTCATATTGTCTTTATTAATACAGTATCTTGGTCCCTCGAAAGTATACCCACGAAATTGTTTGTATACTCGGAGAAAACAAGCGTTTATTTTCTCACTAAAACTCTTGTAAATTCTTGGAAAGCGTGCTGAAGCGTGTTGTTCTCTAGCGTCGGTGTAATGTTTTCCCATTCCAGAGCACGCGTCATTCTCTTGAGAATAAAATCCTTTGAATTGTATCCATATTCATGTGTTATCTGATGCGCAACTGCTAAACAAAGAAATGATACCCTAGAGAATGACACGTGGTCTGAAATAGGAAAACATTACACCCAAGCTGACTAGGTTTACTAGGAATGGGACTATTCTATTACCAACCTGTACAATTGTTTCCATCTCCAGTGAACCCTGCCTGACAAGTACATTTATAGCTGCCAGGCGAGTTAGTACAATCTGAATACTTGCTCTTGCACTTACTGGTACCATCATCAAGATTACATTCGTCAATATCTACACATTTATATCCGTCGCCTTTGTAACCATGGTTACATTGACAAGTGAAAGAGCCGTCAGTGTTGGTGCAACGAGCATGTGGGGAACACGGAGAATTGGAACATTCATCGATATCTTTGCATATGAATGGACTGCTATTCAGCTGATGAAATCCTGTAAAAACAGTACAAAACATTTACCACTCATACGATAATCATTCTTATGGAAAGCCATTTCAGTTTTATGGCATGTCTTACCGTGTAAGTGTTGTAAGTAAGTACCGTACGTTTCCCACTCTTACGATAATCATTCTTATGGAAAGCCATTTCAGTGTTAAGGCATGTCTTACCGTGTAAGTGTTGTAAGTAAGTACCGTACGTTTCCCACTCATACGATAATCATTCTTATGGAAAGCCATTTCAGTGTTAAGGCATTTCGTACCGTGTGAGTGTTGTAAGTCAATACCGTACGTTTTCCACCCAAACGATAACAATTCTAACTAGAAGCCATTTCAGTGTTAAAGAATTTCTTACCGTGTAACTCATGCGATAAATTCTTATTGGAAGCCATTTCAATGTTACGGCATGTCGCTGTCGTGTACGTGCTGTAAGTCATTACCATGTGTTTCCCACTCATACGATACTGAACTATTCTTACGGGAAGCCATTCCAATATCGTATGGTAAGTGTACGTTCTGTAAGTCAATCCCATGAAAATCACGATAATAGTGTTCAGTACTTCAATCACTTACCTTTCTTACAGAAACAATTGTATGATCCAGGAATATTTTTGCAATCTGCGAATGGTCCACAAGTATTATTTTTGCATTCGTCAATGTCTACAAGTAAAAGTTAGGATTATTTCGTTTAGTCATATGAAAAGCTACAAAGATAAGGCCAACAAAGATTATGGATAAATATACTTTAAATGTCCCAAACGCGTGCTTGACAACAACTAATTCACTTGAGGTATTTTACCAATTACATTTTTAACTTCTGTGAACTCGAACATGTAACATTACAGGCTGCCAAAGTGAGGTGTTACACTGCAACGCGATCTCAGCAACTTGAAGCGACTTGAAAAATATGCCTTAAAATTGCGAGAAAAGGTGTTGCATGCAAGACAAATTGCTGGGAAAATTACACAGTGTAAAAGGACCTTCAGTTAAAGCTGCAGTATTTGTCATGATTTTTTTTTGTTGGATACAGAATGTTTCCCATGATCTCAGCTTTGTAGGTTTTTGATGACTAACTTGATTAAAATAGGATTTTGTTCAGGCAGGGGCGCAGGGCACAAAGTCAGCCGAGGGGGGTGCAACCCTCAGAATCAAAGAAACTTCATTCTAGTAAGATAACAGACATTGTTTTGTATAAAGGGGAAAATGCACCCGAGTATGTTGAATCAAAGGTTTTCTTCCTGTTTTCTGGTTTTCCGCCCTCCGCAGAACCTAACAGGCTACATTCCAATTCGATCTGTGAGTAAGTCAGCTATTTATAGATAACAGAATATGTTGGAATTCCATCCCCCCCACCCCGTTGGCTCAGTTGGTTGGGCACCGAACTTCATGCGGGAGGTTGTGGTTGAAGTAGTCCCGGTCAGTCCAATACTCAGGGTCTTAAAATAACTGATGAGAATACGCTGCCTTTGTGACTCGGATGACCACGTTAATGGCGGTCACGTCACCAATCAACTAGTGACGTTCAAAGAGGACCACGAGTTTATCAGTAAATATACCGCCGCCCGGTTGGCTCACTTGGTTAAGCACCGAACTTTCGTGCGGGAGGTCGTGGTTCGAGTCCCGGCCGGACCAACACTCAGGGTCTTAAAATAACTGAGGAGAAAGTGCTGCCTTTGTAATTACATCTGCAAATGGTTAGAGTTTCGAGTGGCTCGGATGACCACTTTAAATGGCGGTCCCGTCTCTCCACACTTCATCACTAACCAATATCGGAGGGACGTAAAAGAACCACTGAGGACGTAAAGAAACCCTGGCAGTGACCACCCTCAGTGTCTACACCTTATACTAACCACCTGTCATGATTGTAAAGCGCCTTTGATTATATATACATAGAAAGGGCGCTATATGAATTATGAATCATTATCATTATAAATTACTGTCAAGTGTTGTCCTCTATATAAATAACGTTAATTTTTTCTATTTGTTTGTTTAAAAAGCATTGGTATTGTTCAAGTTCAAATTTTTTACATTAAAGTTGATTTTTATGAATGATTTGCTCTTAAACGAGGCTAAATCTGTACAAATGAGCCTGTAGTCAAGGAACACAGCGGTATTTACTGAATATACCTCTTTAGCTCGGGTGTAATGGACACACGTGAAAAACGTCTGCGCATGCTCTAAGTCTGTATGCAAATTAGTCGAAAGTGTCTTCGTGCTGTTCTAAAAATATTCAAATTTGACTTTCACACTTGCCTGAAGAATAGACTTTACAAAATGCCAAAACTTAAAGTCAGTTCTTGAAACTTACGGTTTATTCTTTCATATTGTCTTTATTAATACAGTATCTTGGTCCCTCGAAAGTATACCCACGAAATTGTTTGTATACTCGGAGAAAACAAGCGTTTATTTTCTCACTAAAACTCTTGTAAATTCTTGGAAAGCGTGCTGAAGCGTGTTGTTCTCTAGCGTCGGTGTAATGTTTTCCCATTCCAGAGCACGCGTCATTCTCTTGAGAATAAAATCCTTTGAATTGTATCCATATTCATGTGTTATCTGATGCGCAACTGCTAAACAAAGAAATGATACCCTAGAGAATGACACGTGGTCTGAAATAGGAAAACATTACACCCAAGCTGACTAGGTTTACTAGGAATGGGACTATTCTATTACCAACCTGTACAATTGTTTCCATCTCCAGTGAACCCTGCCTGACAAGTACATTTATAGCTGCCAGGCGAGTTAGTACAATCTGAATACTTGCTCTTGCACTTACTGGTACCATCATCAAGATTACATTCGTCAATATCTACACATTTATATCCGTCGCCTTTGTAACCATGGTTACATTGACAAGTGAAAGAGCCGTCAGTGTTGGTGCAACGAGCATGTGGGGAACACGGAGAATTGGAACATTCATCGATATCTTTGCATATGAATGTACTGCTATTCAGCTGCTGAAATCCTGTAAAAACAGTACAAAACAGTTACCACTTACGATAATCATTCTTACGGAAAGCCATTTCAGTTTTATGGCATGTCTTACCGTGTAAGTGTTGTAAGTAAGTACCGTACGTTTCTCACTCTTACGATAATCATTCTTATGGAAAGCCATTTCAGTGTTAAGGCATGTCTTACCGTGTGAGTGTTGTAAGTCAATACCGTACGTTTTCCACCCAAACGATAACAATTCTAACTAGAAGCCATTTCAGTGTTAAAGAATTTCTTACCGTGTAACTCATGCGATAAATTCTTATTGGAAGCCATTTCAATGTTACGGCATGTCGCACCGTGTACGTGCTGTAAGTCATTACCATATGTTTCCCACTCATACGATACTGAACTATTCTTACGGGAAGCCATTCCAATATCGTATGGTAAGTGTAAGTTCTGTAAGTCAATCCCATGAAAATCACGATAATATTGTTCAGAACTTCAATCACTTACCTTTCTTACAGCTACAATTGTATGATCCAGGAATATTTTTGCAATCTGCGAATGGTCCACAAGTATTATTTTTGCATTCGTCAATGTCTACAAGTAAAAGTTAGGATTATTTCGTTTAGTCATATGAAAAGCTACAAAGATAAGGCCAACAAAGATTATGGATAAATATACTTTAAATGTCCCAAACGCGTGCTTGACAACAACTAATTCACTTGAGGTATTTTACCAATTACATTTTTAACTTCTGTGAACTCGAACATGTAACATTACAGGCTGCCAAAGTGAGGTGTTACACTGCAACGCGATCTCAGCAACTTGAAGCGACTTGAAAAATATGCCTTAAAATTGCGAGAAAAGGTGTTGCATGCAAGACAAATTGCTGGGAAAATTACACAGTGTAAAAGGACCTTCAGTTAAAGCTGCAGTATTTGTCATGATTTTTTTTTGTTGGATACAGAATGTTTCCCATGATCTCAACTTTGTAGGTTTTTGATGACTAACTTGATTAAAATAGGATTTTGTTCAGGCAGGGGCGCAGGGCACAAAGTCAGCCGAGGGGGGTGCAACCCTCAGAATCAAAGAAACTTCATTCTAGTAAGATAACAGACATTGTTTTGTATAAAGGGGAAAATGCACCCGAGTATGTTGAATCAAAGGTTTTCTTCCTGTTTTCTGGTTTTCCGCCCTCCGCAGAACCTAACAGGCTACATTCCAATTCGATCTGTGAGTAAGTCAGCTATTTATAGATAACAGAATATGTTGGAATTCCATCCCCCCACCCCGTTGGCTCAGTTGGTTGGGCACCGAACTTCATGCGGGAGGTTGTGGTTGAAGTAGTCCCGGTCAGTCCAATACTCAGGGTCTTAAAATAACTGATGAGAATACGCTGCCTTTGTGACTCGGATGACCACGTTAATGGCGGTCACGTCACCAATCAACTAGTGACGTTCAAAGAGGACCACGAGTTTATCAGTAAATATACCGCCGCCCGGTTGGCTCACTTGGTTAAGCACCGAACTTTCGTGCGGGAGGTCGTGGTTCGAGTCCCGGCCGGACCAACACTCAGGGTCTTAAAATAACTGAGGAGAAAGTGCTGCCTTTGTAATTACATCTGCAAATGGTTAGAGTTTCGAGTGGCTCGGATGACCACTTTAAATGGCGGTCCCGTCTCTCCACACTTCATCACTAACCAATATCGGAGGGACGTAAAAGAACCACTGAGGACGTAAAGAAACCCTGGCAGTGACCACCCTCAGTGTCTACACCTTATACTAACCACCTGTCATGATTGTAAAGCGCCTTTGATTATATATACATAGAAAGGGCGCTATATGAATTATGAATCATTATCATTATAAATTACTGTCAAGTGTTGTCCTCTATATAAATAACGTTAATTTTTTCTATTTGTTTGTTTAAAAAGCATTGGTATTGTTCAAGTTCAAATTTTTTACATTAAAGTTGATTTTTATGAATGATTTGCTCTTAAACGAGGCTAAATCTGTACAAATGAGCCTGTAGTCAAGGAACACAGCGGTATTTACTGAATATACCTCTTTAGCTCGGGTGTAATGGACACACGTGAAAAACGTCTGCGCATGCTCTAAGTCTGTATGCAAATTAGTCGAAAGTGTCTTCGTGCTGTTCTAAAAATATTCAAATTTGACTTTCACACTTGCCTGAAGAATAGACTTTACAAAATGCCAAAACTTAAAGTCAGTTCTTGAAACTTACGGTTTATTCTTTCATATTGTCTTTATTAATACAGTATCTTGGTCCCTCGAAAGTATACCCACGAAATTGTTTGTATACTCGGAGAAAACAAGCGTTTATTTTCTCACTAAAACTCTTGTAAATTCTTGGAAAGCGTGCTGAAGCGTGTTGTTCTCTAGCGTCGGTGTAATGTTTTCCCATTCCAGAGCACGCGTCATTCTCTTGAGAATAAAATCCTTTGAATTGTATCCATATTCATGTGTTATCTGATGCGCAACTGCTAAACAAAGAAATGATACCCTAGAGAATGACACGTGGTCTGAAATAGGAAAACATTACACCCAAGCTGACTAGGTTTACTAGGAATGGGACTATTCTATTACCAACCTGTACAATTGTTTCCATCTCCAGTGAACCCTGCCTGACAAGTACATTTATAGCTGCCAGGCGAGTTAGTACAATCTGAATACTTGCTCTTGCACTTACTGGTACCATCATCAAGATTACATTCGTCAATATCTACACATTTATATCCGTCGCCTTTGTAACCATGGTTACATTGACAAGTGAAAGAGCCGTCAGTGTTGGTGCAACGAGCATGTGGGGAACACGGAGAATTGGAACATTCATCGATATCTTTGCATATGAATGGACTGCTATTCAGCTGATGAAATCCTGTAAAAACAGTACAAAACATTTACCACTCATACGATAATCATTCTTATGGAAAGCCATTTCAGTTTTATGGCATGTCTTACCGTGTAAGTGTTGTAAGTAAGTACCGTACGTTTCCCACTCTTACGATAATCATTCTTATGGAAAGCCATTTCAGTGTTAAGGCATGTCTTACCGTGTAAGTGTTGTAAGTAAGTACCGTACGTTTCCCACTCATACGATAATCATTCTTATGGAAAGCCATTTCAGTGTTAAGGCATTTCGTACCGTGTGAGTGTTGTAAGTCAATACCGTACGTTTTCCACCCAAACGATAACAATTCTAACTAGAAGCCATTTCAGTGTTAAAGAATTTCTTACCGTGTAACTCATGCGATAAATTCTTATTGGAAGCCATTTCAATGTTACGGCATGTCGCACCGTGTACGTGCTGTAAGTCATTACCATATGTTTCCCACTCATACGATACTGAACTATTCTTACGGGAAGCCATTCCAATATCGTATGGTAAGTGTAAGTTCTGTAAGTCAATCCCATGAAAATCACGATAATATTGTTCAGAACTTCAATCACTTACCTTTCTTACAGCTACAATTGTATGATCCAGGAATATTTTTGCAATCTGCGAATGGTCCACAAGTATTATTTTTGCATTCGTCAATGTCTACAAGTAAAAGTTAGGATTATTTCGTTTAGTCATATGAAAAGCTACAAAGATAAGGCCAACAAAGATTATGGATAAATATACTTTAAATGTCCCAAACGCGTGCTTGACAACAACTAATTCACTTGAGGTATTTTACCAATTACATTTTTAACTTCTGTGAACTCGAACATGTAACATTACAGGCTGCCAAAGTGAGGTGTTACACTGCAACGCGATCTCAGCAACTTGAAGCGACTTGAAAAATATGCATTAAAATTGCGAGAAAAGGTGTTGCATGCAAGACAAATTGCTGGGAAAATTACACAGTGTAAAAGGACCTTCAGTTAAAGCTGCAGTATTTGTCATGATTTTTTTTTGTTGGATACAGAATGTTTCCCATGATCTCAGCTTTGTAGGTTTTTGATGACTAACTTGATTAAAATAAATGAAAATATTACCTGAACAATGGAAATGCGTTTCCTCGGGTTGGAAAATGTTGCTCAAGCCCGATCCTTGAAATCCGCTCTTGCATCTACATGTGTACGTGCCTAGAGTCTTGCCCTCCTCGTTGCACTCGGCGTTCTGTTTTTCAACACATTTATTCTGAAGTTTGCATACAGACCCTAAAACAAGAAAAAAGTATCTGAGCAAAGTGGTGTAACCGTAGTGGACCTGGTGAATGTCGAACTTTCAAGTTAACCTCTAGATCTGTATCTAATGTGGGTATAGTTTCTTAGGTCTATTACTTGATTAGAGCTCGTCTCGTCTCGTCTCGTCTCGTCTCGTCTCGTCTCGTCTCGTCTCGTCTCGTCTCGTCTCGTCTCGTCTCGTCTCGTCTCGTCTCGTCTCGTCTCGTCTCGTCTCGTCTCGTCTCGTCTCGTCTCGTCTCGTCTCGTCTCGTCTCGTCTCGTCTCGTCTCGTCTCGTCTCGTCTCGTCTCGTCTCGTCTCGTCTCGTCTCGTCTCGTCTCGTCTCGTCTCGTCTCGTCTCGTCTCGTCTCGTCTCGTCTCGTCTCGTCTCGTCTCGTCTCGTCTCGTCTCGTCTCGTCTCGTCTCGTCTCGTCTCGTCTCGTCTCGTCTCGTCTCGTCTCGTCTCGTCTCGTCTCGTCTCGTCTCGTCTCGTCTCGTCTCGTCTCGTCTCTGAATGGGCTATTGACTCGTACTCACCGGTGAATTTCCACAATTTTTAAATAAGGTTTAAAACGTGAGTTAACCGTTATTGTCTTGGTTTTACGCTACGATAAACATGGTATGCGTATGATGTTGGAATGAAATGTGTATATGATCGTACCATACTGTCAAATGTGCTACTAGTGGTGTATGACTAATCAGAGTGCAGGATTTGTGATGGAGCATTAGTATAGTTCTGGACTAATGCCGATCAACCTTTCATTAAAATTTGCCTAAGCGTGTATCAAACTCACCTTCCATTCGTAGTTTATCAATCGATATGATATATGGAGGGTCTTTAACTCCTGTAACAGAATGAAAACTACAATTCAACAATCCTCTTCGTAATGTTTTTTTTGTTGGCGATCTAGAATACCGAGCGTGCACACAGGAAGCCCAATTAAGATAAAAGTGATAGACGACAATAAGATCTTCAAAATATATCATTACTGGATATCCTGTGGCAGACTAGTTTAAAAATGCATTTGGTATTTTCTTTGTAATTCCTTCTCGACAAATCCTTGATGCTATCGATTAAGATCGTCATTAAAATATTAATAATATAGATGCAAAAATTTGTCACTTCTGATTGGTTTAAAGCAGTGCAGTTTCCCTGAAACACCAGTGGAAAAACGTGAAACACCAGTGCAAAAAGCTGAAACACGATTGTAAAACCCTGAAACACGGTGCAAATTACATTTTCCGAAAACGGTCTTGAAACCGAATTTTTGTTGATTCTGCTGTTGATAACATTATCAAGCATCAAGACTATGCATTTGCTGATCGCGAAGGAACAAGTTTAAGCGGTGAAAACGGCTAAAAAGTTGGTGATTTTGTTTGTTTTTGAATAAATATTTTGTCGGTTTCAGTTGAAGAGCGCGCGCTGCTGACGCTATCTCACGTCATTGAGCGCGCGCTCAATGAGCTCTTGAAAACCACACATTTGATCAACACTCTATGAATATTTATGAGCATGAATATTAATAAACAAGGAATTTTGGTTTGAAATTTTTGCATCTATATTATTAACAAGAAATCGCATGGTTTCGAGTGCACTTTGGAATAAATTTGCACGAGCGGGTTTTCAAAGAGCTCAAATTGCACTCGAAACCATGCGATTTCCTATACTAATCTAATCTGTAGTATTGAAATTACGCTCGTTTACAAGTACGTATTAGAATTACTGAGGTACAATGTATAAACCCTACGGGCTGTCTCTCTTCTAGTATTCCTCTGTCCCTTACCGAATATATTGTAGGATAAATGTTAAGATATTTGAACTTTTCAGAGGTATTTTTGTTTACAGAGTTGCTATCACTAATTCCTTAACGTTAGAGTGAAATCACTAAACCCGTCAAATAGATATTAGACTAATACACTTTAGTAGACCCTAATCTCATTGTTTTCTTTTGAGTCCATTTGGCTATTACAGTTTAATAAGTGGTATATATTTCACGGGTTTAGTGACTTCTCTAGCACTACCAGCAATGGCTACTCAAAATGGAAAAAAAATGCATATCACCTAGCGATTTGATTGGCTAATAGAAAACAATGTAGAAAGAAATGTTGTTCGAGTTGGAACAGACACTAGTGGGGGTATGTCGGGAACCGGAAGCGCCTCATAGCGGTTGCGCTTTAGGCTAGTAAATGAGAGTTTTTCTTAGCATTTTCCTTTTAGTCATATCTCGAAAATAGTTTTGATTTGCACTTACTTCGATAGCCATTGACTTCCACAGCAATGCATGGGTGTGTGTAGTATGAAACAGAGTGAAAGCGAATGTAACGGTAAGGTTTCTCAACCAGGTTGAGGAAATGGGTGACAAAATGAGCAGGAAAATCTCTTTTAAATTCCTTAAACGTAATAAAATGAAATGAATAAAAAACATAATACATACAGATTGCACATCTTGAAATCCAGATTACACATCTTGGATTCCAGTTTGCATATTGAGGATTCTAGATTACTCATCTTGGATTCCAGATTACACATCTTGGATTCTAGATTACACATCTTCGATTCCAGATTGCACATCTTGGATTCCAGATTACACATCTTGGATTCCAGATTGCACATCTTGGATTCCAGATTGCACATCTTCGATTCCAGATTGCACATCTTGGATTCCAGATTACACATCTTGGATTCCAGATTGCACATCTTGGATTCCAGATTGCACATCTTCGATTCCAGATTGCACATCTTGGATTCCAGATAGTTCATCTTGTATTTAAAGTCAGTTATTTTAAACTTGACTAACCTTTGTCTCGTTGTTTTCCATCAGGTGATGCCATGTTTCTTCATCTCGCGATACTGCTAAAGTAAATGCTGTAACGGATTCTCTTTGACCATACGACTTTGTGGTCACGCTACAAATGTAGGAATTTTCCTGAAGATCAACTTGAAGCCATGGCTTGTCCATATCATGGTCAGCAGAACACCAAACAACATGATTGTTCAAGCGTGCTCTATCTGGATTATATAACTGACCAAATGTACTGCTCGCGTTGAACGCTTCAGAAGGCAATAAACTGTAGACATAGTCGTCAGTAAAACCAAGCTGTGTAGATTTATTTTCGCATACTAGAAGTTGGAATTGAAATTGAATTACAAAAACAAGCTGCCAAAAGGCCAACAAGCCAACAAGCCATCAAGCCAACAAGCCAACAAGCCAACAAGCCAACAATCCAACAAGCCAACAAGCCAACAAGCCAACAAGCCAACAAGCCAACAAGCCAACAAGCCAACAAGCCAACAAGCCAACAAGCCAACAAGCCAACAAGCCAACAAGCCAACAAGCCAACAAGCCAACAAGCCAACAAGCCAACAAGCCAACAAGCCAACAAGCCAACAAGCCAACAAGCCAACAAGCCAACAAGCCAACAAGCCAACAAGCCAACAAGCCAACAAGCCAACAAGCCAACAAGCCAACAAGCCAACAAGCCAACAAGCCAACAAGCCAACAAGCCAACAAGCCAACAAGCCAACAAGCCAACAAGCCAACAAGCCAACAAGCCAACAAGCCAACAAGCCAACAAGCCAACAAGCCAACAAGCCAACAAGCCAACAAGCCAACAAGCCAACAAGCCAACAAGCCAACAAGCCAACAAGCCAACAAGCCAACAAGCCAACAAGCCAACAAGCCAACAAGCCAACAAGCCAACAAGCCAACAAGCCAACAAGCCAACAAGCCAACAAGCCAACAAGCCAACAAGCCAACAAGCCAACAAGCCAACAAGCCAACAAGCCAGCAAGCCAACAAGCCAACAACATGTTTGACATATTGCTCCACCTAACAGCAAATTCAATTGTTTTTTAGATTTGCTTCTCAGTGGATAACGTTAAATTATATAAAAAGACACCCTGACCGCTGTGCATGCTATAAATGTTCCGATAATAGCCAATGTGCATGAGCTCGAAATTCTATCACAAAGCATGATCGGAAAGTGAGTTCTTACGCTTTTTTGGCTCCTGTAAATATTTATCTGATAATTTTTTCTTCGACATTTTCTATGGAAATAAAAGGATTTCAGCAGACGAAAATAACAAAGTAATTATTTTTTGATAGTTCCTTTGATTTCCCTGTTACATTTTTAAAGAACTCACTTTCCCAGAGTACTTTGTGAGCTTTGATGCACATTGCCTATTGCCCCCTCAGCATCCCATAATGTCTTACTTAAAACAATAGATTCCAAGATTGCAGCCGTATCGGCAAAAAGATCTATAATACCTGGTTGGACTTCATAGTTGTCACCAGATTTCTTCATAACCCTAGCAGGTATATATATATCCTCATCAAAACTGTTACGTCCTATATCTTTAGCCAAAACCCTGACTCCTGGCTTCACTCCATCTTTCAGCGGTGGTTTATCAATGATAACATCTTCACGTTTAAATTCCAGATCTTTGCCATAACGACGAGGCTCTAAATAGATCGTGCTTCCATTTTGCCCGTGGAAGATAGCACGCGGATAAGCATAGTAGTCATCGTTCCTCTTTAGTCTTAAGATTACGTCCTCACCTAAAGATCGGTAGATGAAAACGATATAAATGTAATAGTACAGTTTATTAATTTTTTTCAATCCAAAGTTTATAGGTTCTAAATAATAATTTTCTTTCAAGCGGGAAATACACGTTGGGATTTTTCGGCCCGATTCATCGTCCATACACCATCGGGAATCAAATCGTGCGTGTAGTTTAGAGCTAAATTCGAGCTCGATTTAAACAAAATTGAATCGGCCCGATACATAAAATCTGTCACAGATTTTCTCATGTCGGCCCGATTTTTCAAATTAAATTGGGCTTGAACAAAATCGGTTCGACAATCGCAGCTTGTAGATGGGCCTTTACAATAAAAAGAAAATTGGTTCGATTCCCATCTGGTACTCAGATATTTTTTGAGTTGTTCATTTAGCTTGTGACATTGGTATCTTAATTGATAATTATATAGAACACATACGGTGATTCTACAATCATTTACTTAATATTACAACTGAAATCAAATATATAAGATACAAGAGAAACAATTCTTTTAACCAAAGTTCTTGGAACCTTACTATTGCGAAGTATATTCAAACACACACAAAAAAATAAAATAAAATAAAAAGGTTAAAAAGGTTAAAAATTTGTAAGTCGAGCAAAGCCGAATACCTGATAATGTAATCCTTACAGATAATCTATTTTTCATTTTTTTTCGGAGACATGTTATCAGTCGGAATGGAAGCTTTTTTGAAGTGATAACCTTGCGCAAGCGGTTCGCTGGCCGTCAACTTTGATTTGAAAGCTATGAAAATTAAGTCTTTTTTCTTGAAATGGGATCGAAAAACAAAAATTCAATGCGTCAAATATCGCTTTTCTCTTGTTAGTACTGAAGACAAAGATAATCAAAGTGTAAAATGTAGTAAAAACAACAAACAACAATCACAATTCAAGTATTTCCGACCAAATATCTTAATATCTTAATATCGTATAATGGCACCGTATCAAGAGTTTTCGCATTTTATTTTTTTTACTTCTTTTACGAAATCTTAGTTAACATCAATGAATGTACCTTATATGAAGTGTTTTCTACGGAACTCGGCAGGATTATTTTTGCAATGAAATCAAGTTCTTTTTGGTCTTTACGCCATTCTTCTCAGAGCTTTCAAGCACATAATGCTGCGTAAATATTCTTTCGGTGAAGACGAAAAATGTTTTTTGTTCACTTTAAGACAGACATGACATCTGTGCTTTCAGTCATAGATGAAACGTGCTTTTTGCTTTTCAAAAATAAGAAAATCCAAAAAAACCCAAATATTTTAAAGAAATAATATTTTTGTGAAATACTGTAGACTTTACAAGAACAAATTTGTTGTCTTTTGCAATCAGCACTGATCAAGTTTCACGGCTAGCTAGCTTCTTTCTACCAACTGAAATACGTCACGCGTGAAAGCTCCCATAAGTTACACACCTAACCGACTTACCATTTCTTACAGCTTTCGTTGAACCAGGGAATACGAAAATGAGTAGAACGGAAGCCAAAAAAACGAATTTCATGACTTCAGCATGGTAAAACAAGTCATCCAAGTATTGACAGAAAAAGACACCTTGCACGGGTTGTTAATTAATGATGTCATACAAAACAATCACATTCATTTATTTCATTATCTAGTGTGAAATGATTCTAATTGCTGCGAGAAGCGATATTAATCTCGCAGATGCGGTCTCCCCGTGGAATCCATATAATTAACGGTGGTGAATAAAGATTTTACGATTTCGTTCTCTTGGAGACGATTTGCGGTGCCTTAGTAATTGTGGTCTAGGTTGACTTCGTACCATTATTTAAGGGCGATGTTACACGAGACGATTTGCAACGACGATTTTTCGCGACACGCCGTTGCGCAAAAGGTTTATACCATGTAACATGCCACATGGAACCATTTTTTGTTTGTTTGCGAAATTCGACTTCAGGCAACACGTTGCGAGATGGTGATCTGAAGTCAAAACCTCGCAACTCAAAATGACGAATTTTTCGCAGCGTTGAACGAAAAATCGTCGTTGCAAATCGTCTCGTGTAACATCGCCTAAAGGTTCGTGCGCGCGCCGTCTTTCTTGGGAGCATCTTGAAGTATCGAGGATATAGATGCCAAAACGATGGCCCGCACACGTTTTCAAACAAGTACAAACAAAGCGTTTTTTCGTGTAGTTTGCAATAATTAATTGGCCTATCAATTCAAATCGATGTCTAATTATCTGCACTGAAAAGATGCCAAGGAGACAATTATAACTTAAGTTGCTTTAATCGGTTTATGGACCTCGATCACACGGCACCATGTTTATTCCCAAGAGAATTAAAAATCTTTGCTTAAACCTGTGTAACCTCATTCTGAAGCGCTTGAATGCGAGGCTGCGTGGAGAAAAAAATCATTGTTACAACCAACATGGCTTCCGCGTGAGAAAGGTCAATTAATCAAAAAATATCGTTGCAACACAGGAAGCCCAATTCGGGTCGCGCGCACTTCACTTTCGATAAGAATCACTATAGTTACTACTACTTTTCTATAATGAGATTCGAAGACTCTTATTTTCTGATTGAAACCCAGCAATTCATACAGTATTTATATATATTTTTTTGAATTATTCTAATTTGAGTAATTGAGTATATCTGTTAGAATTTGGTCGGTAAAATAAGCAGGAAATGCATCGTAGTTGAACTCGTCAAGTCAAACAGCAAATCTGTCGTACTCTATACGTTTTACCGTCCTCCCAATTCTACTCCTGATGTCCTACATAAACTAAATTCTGCACTTCAAGATACAACTGAATCATGCCAAATCATCCTTGTTGGGGACTTTCCTGCTATCGACTGGACTATTGATTCTAATGCACCCATAAACTCTGGAGGGCTGGTGGATGATGGCATCTTCTGCCATCTAGTGGGTGACAACTTTCTACATCAGTTTATACCAGGACCTACCCACCTCTTTGCTATGACAGAGAGATAAAGGACTTGGTCTTTTTTTATAAGGTCTTATTTGGACAGATATATCTTAATGTTCAGAAATTCGTTAAGTTTGTTAATCATGGATGTACTAGTTTAAATCAAAATCCTAGCCTTGTTCTCGAAGTCCCTTTGTGCAAGTCCAGCACATTTAAAGCATCGTATTTTAATCGTATAGTCTGTCTCTGGAATTCCATCTGTAAAGTAGCTGGAAGGCTGAAATACTGCACTCTCCTAGATAGTCTATTTAATATCGACTTGCCTTGCACATGGTCACTAGTTCGCGAGTGTCCGTGTCAAAGATAAGAACACATTGTAATACTCATTTAATATATGTATTATCTTATATTCATTATTAGTAAAATTCTACTACTATACTATTGCAAATCCTGCATTCTGATTGGCTAACGTACTCACTATCTATCAGCCGATAGATAGTGGGTAGAGAAAGCCGGACTTGTTTTGAAAAAATGGCGGCTTTTCCTTCGCGCTTTTGTGAAGTTTAGTTTAGTTTAGTATAGTATAGTTTAGTTGAGATTTTTACTAAAACAATTAGAAGACTCACTCTCGATTTCTATCGGCTTTGATAGTTGACTCGGGGCCGGAGCCCCTCGTCAACTATCAGCCGATAGAAATCTCGAGTTCGTCTTCTAATTGTTAAATATGTCTGTCCTCAAGGGAAGTGCCTAGCATGGGACTTAGAGTCCCGTTTGCGCTTT
The DNA here is from genome assembly GCA_964019055.1 of Anthopleura xanthogrammica. Taxonomy (NCBI): domain Eukaryota; kingdom Metazoa; phylum Cnidaria; class Anthozoa; order Actiniaria; family Actiniidae; genus Anthopleura; species Anthopleura xanthogrammica. The sequence continues at coordinate 7,095,610 of OZ025224.1, forward strand.
TCCTATTCGGTAGTTTTATTTATCTACTTTTCCATACTACTTTTTTATATTAACAGCTATTGCCCAATAAAGTTGTAAAATAAAAAATAAAATAAAAATTGGAACGCCTGTCATAAATGCAAGTGCACGCACGCGCATCTAATTGATGACGTCATTTATTATTATCAATCTTGTCACATGGAAAAATACAATGCGCTTTTCTACATCTTTTGCTTCTTAATTTCTCTATCTATCCTGGAAGAAACTGCTGCTAAAGGTATAATACATATCTAATTTGGTTAACTCTAAGTACAAACATCTTTTTTATTGAATAAAATTGCTTTAAAACCCCTGAAAATGGCCAAAGACTGCGTTTACTCCTTGCACGAGGTTTTTTTCTAGGTTCCCCGTTTTTTTTTCCACAAAAATCACATGTGAGTTGTGAGTTGTATCAATAGAATACTAATATAGGGTAGTGTGTGTGTGAGAGAGAGAGAGAGAGAGAGAGAGAGAGAGAGAGAGAGAGAGAGAGAGAGAGAGAGAAAGAGAGAGAAATTGGACCAAATTGGAAAGCACTAGTTATAATGAATTTGTTAACCCACGACTTTACGAAAGAATATATTCCTCTATTCATTCATTCATCATCATCATCATGATCATGATCATGATCATGATCATGATCATCATCATGATCATCATCATGATCATCATGATCATCATCATCATCATGATCATCATGATCATCATCATCATCATCATCATCATCATCATCATCATCATCATCATCATCATCATCATTATTATTATTTTACCTCTTTAGGATGTACGGGATTCCCAGTGGGTTTGACAAGCAAAGAGCAATTCCCAGATCACTACTTCACAGCCAGTTCTTCGTATAGCGAGAATCACCTTCCTCAGCTAGCAAGACTTGATTCTGCAACATCCTGGACTCCGTCAGAGCAAGATAACCCTAAAGATTATATTCAAATCGATCTTGGAGAAGAGTATCAGATATGTGCCATTGGAACAAAGGGTTCACAGAGGGATGCAGAATGGGTTTTTAAATATAAACTCGCTTTCTCCGCTGATAATAAAGAATGGACAATCTATGGAGAAAAGGAGAGAGAAAAGGTACTATGCTGTCATTGTCATGAAACCTCATGTTTCTTTCATTCATTCATTCATTCATTCATTCATTCATTCATTCATTCATTCATTCATTCATTCATTCATTCATTCATTCATTCATTCATTCATTCATTCATTCATTCATTCATTCATTCATTCATTCATTCATTCATTCATTCATTCATTCATTCATCCATTCATTCACTCACTCAGTCATTCATTCATTCATTCATTCACTCACTCACTCACTCACTCATTCATTCATTCATTCATTCATTCATCCATTCATTCATTCATTCATTCATTCATTCATTCATCCATTCATTCATTTATTCATTCATTCATTCATCCATCCATTCATTCATTCTTTCATTCATCCATTCATTCATTCATTCATTCATTCATCCATCCATCCATTCATTCATTCATTCATTCATTCATTCATCCATTCATTCATTAATTCATTCATTCATTCATTCACTCACTCACTCACTCACTCATTCATTCATTCATTCATTCATTCATCCATTCATTCATTCATTCATTCATTCATTCATCCATTCATTCATTCATTCATTCATTCATTCATTCATCCATTCATTCATTAATTCATTCATTCATTCATCCATTCATTCATTTATTCATTCATTCATTCATCCATCCATTCATTCATTCTTTCATTCATCCATTCATTCATTCATTCATTCATTCATCCATCCATTCATTCATTCATTCATTCATTCATTCATTCATCCATTCATTCATTAATTCATTCATTCATTCATTCATTCATTCATTCATCCATTCATTCATTCATTCATTCATTCATTCATTCATCCATTCATTCATTCATTCATTCATTCATTCATCCATCCATCCATTCATTCATTCATTCATTCATTCATTCATCCATTCATTCATTAATTCATTCATTCATTCATTCACTCACTCACTCACTCACTCATTCATTCATTCATTCATTCATCCATTCATTCATTCATTCATTCATTCATTCATTCATCCATTCATTCATTCATTCATTCATCCATTCATTCATTCATTCATTCATTCATTCATTCATCCATTCATTCATTAATTCATTCATTCATTCATCCATTCATTCATTTATTCATTCATTCATTCATCCATCCATTCATTCATTCTTTCATTCATCCATTCATTCATTCATTCATTCATTCATCCATCCATTCATTCATTCATTCATTCATTCATTCATTCATCCATTCATTCATTAATTCATTCATTCATTCATTCATTCATTCATTCATCCATTCATTCATTCATTCATTCATTCATTCATTCATCCATTCATTCATTCATTCATTCATTTATCCATCCATCCATTCATTCATTCATTCATTCATTCATTCATTAATTCATTCATTCATTCATTCATGCATTCACTCATTCACTCATTCACTCATTCACTCATACATCCATTCATTCATTCATTCATTCATTTTTCTTTTATAATTTCCCTTTCCCTTAAAGTCCCATCGTTCCATTCTCAGGGAAGCCCCCACGCATTTTCAAAAATTTGCATACTAATTTGCATACTAGCCCCCCCCCCTTCTTTAAAATGTGTCACTTGCGTCAACAATACAGTAAATGTATAGAAACTCACCCCAATGCCACAATTGCTATTTTTTTCATTCTAATTTTTTATTTTATTGGTGTAATCCTAGATTTTCTCAGCCAACAGCGACCAAAATACTTTGAAGAAAAACGTTTTGTTTCCACACCTGACAGCAAGGTTTATTCGGTTACAACCTACGAAATATAACAACTGGAAATCTTTACGAATTGAATTGTACGGCGTTAAGTTAGGTAAGTTACACTTAGTCTACGAAAGTGCCTTTCATTCCCTGCACCATCTTGAAAGGTAGCCGTGCCTTTGCATCTAAGCGAGACGAACGGCACGTGAGTTTGTATTCATAGAGACATGTGAATAATTGTCCAAGGTGATAAAAAAAGGTCTCTTCATTGCAAGCCCACCGTTCGCTTCGCTTCGATGGAAAGGCATGGCTACCTTGTTAATGGTAACTGAAAAACACAAGACTTTATTTGAATGTGTTTTAACATTTGATGATACTTTCAATTAAGATAACTGCAAAAATCCTCTTGGGTTTGAAAACCGTGGCACCGACAACAGCCAGATTACAGCCACATCCAAGCTTCCCCACCAACATGGAAGGTTTGACGCGCATTCTGGTCGATTGCACAATAAATATTCATGGCGCAGTAGAAGTATTGATGACCCCGGCATTAAGAGCCAGGAGTATATAGAAGTGGACCTTGGTCAGATGAAAACTGTGACAGGCATCGCTACTCAGGGTGATCCATCTGAACAGATGTGAGTGACGTCGTATAACTTGGAATTCAAGAGAGATGGAGAAGACTGGTACGAGTACACTCCTAGCAAGGAGAAAGAGGTATTCTATGATATAACAGTTGCTTGCTATGAAGACTTTATTTCCTGTCTCGCGTGAATGTTTTACCCGTTGAAAGGCAGTCAATAGAAAAGTATATGGAGGGTTGAGCATGGAGGGAGATGTTTGCTTGTCATTGTAGACTGGTAATAGGGCTGTTTTAACAGACTTAAAAATGTGACGTCAATCGAATGAAAAAACGACTTCCGCGTCCAAAACGAAAAGCATTTTCATAAAGACTTTTCTTACTTTTTCTTCAGGTGGAGGATAAATCATTGAAAACATTTTTCCTTTTTTCAGTGTTTTTATGAGTAGTTTGACCCGGAAATACATCACAACTTAACAGCTCTATAAGATTCATGAGATACATTCAGCTGATTGTTACAAAGTAATAGAATGCTCTCTGGTAGATAGCACATGATGGGCAGAGTTTGCTTGTCATTGTAGGCTGGTATTGAGAATCATGAGGTTCATTCAGCTGATTGATACCAAGTAATAGAATACTCTCTGGTTGATAGCACATGACGGGCAGTGTTTGCTTGTCATTGTAGGCTGGTATTGAGAATCATGAGGTTCATTCAGCTGATTGATACCAAGTAATAGAATACTCTCTGGTTGATAGCACATGACGGGCAGTGTTCGCCTGTCATTGTAGGCTGGTAACAATTTTTTTTAATTCAAATTTTAATTTTTCTAGATAATATTAAAAAGTGCGCAAGGGATTCTGTTAGTTTTAGTATTTTATTACATGATATTTAAACAACTTATTGACAGTCATCTTACCATTCACAAGTCTTTTGAAGGAAACAACGACAACAAAGGACTTGTCCTCCACTGGTTTGACGTCAGACATCAAGTGCGCTACATCCGATTACTGCCTAAAACATGGAACAAATGGGTTGCCCTAAGGATGGAGATCTATGGATGTGAAGGTATCTAATCGCTGACCGATGGAAATATTGCTTCAGTTCTTATAACCAGTTGAGTTAACCTTCAGAACAAACTCAAGGTCAACCAATCAGAATTGAGGATTCGACACCCTATTTTGATTAGCATTTCCCATTATTCTGCAAAAGGAATTTATGAAATACGAGTTCTTCCTTCTTTAAATTAATAATAAACGCTATTCGAACTCATGGCGGAATTTTATTTCAATCAACAAGAAAAGTCTACATTGTATACTCGGAAAATAGTCGAAAAATGCTAACCAAAAATAGTGACCCATAATTCCTTTCGATCAACTCAGCTGGAAGAGAAGACGGATGAAATAAGATGAAATGACATGCATAAATCTCTCTTTTGCATCGTGATATGGGGAGCCGTTGCGGAATCTCCAAAGCTAGAGGCTATGCTTAAGTATATGACACACTCCACAACAACTACTGACACATTTAATATTATAAACACTCAACTCTCAACTTTCACTTTTTTTACGGAGTGAAAAACCGGTTAACTCTTTCGGAGAAAATCTTCCTAGAAAGGTAGAAAATAGTACATCAAACTTTATTTACATGGGGCAATAGGATCCATAGATAGCATTGAGGAAAATAAGAAAGCACTTAATCTTAATTGTTTCAGGCTCTTGTGACAACCAACCAATTGGAATCAAGGACAGAAACATTATCAGTGACGCGGCAATGACATCATCATCCACACGAAGCAATACTACGCAATCTCATCAGGGAAGACTGCAGTACAATAGTCACCACTCATGGTGTGCATCAGTGAATGATAACAGCCCTTATCTACAGATTGACCTGGGGCTAGTGTATGTGATATGTGCAGTAGCAACACAGGGAAATAGTAAGGGTGATGAGTGGGTAGAGGTTTACACGCTGAACATATCTGTGGATGGTAAACATTGGAAGAACTATGAGGAGGACAATAATATCAAGGTAGGAAGAAAAATTGAACATTTTATTTTTATTTTCTTTGATTCACAGTGTGGACACTCGAACCGTGAACACTTTGAGGTTTTTTCATACTTTTTTCTCCTTTATCCCTTGTGTGAATCGATTGGAAATATAACTTATTTTGAACAATAAGATTATTTGAGTTTAGTGCTTCATTTTCAGAAGGTTTGAAGCAGTAGAAAGTTCATAAAATAAAAAATATATAATTCAAAATGTTCATGATTCGAGTGTCCTCACTGTAACTTGCAGGGTTTTAAAAAAGTCATTTTTTTATTCTTTCTGATTTTGAGAAAAAACTGGGTCGAGTTGCAATTGCAGTGCATTGTGGCACTGTTTTAGGGAACGAAACAGCCGCCATCTTGGAAATGTTTCCCTTAAAGCTGTCCCACAATGCACTGCAATGGCAACTCAAACTCAGCAAGGCTAAGAAGTGTCTTTGACAGCAGGAGGGATTAGAGACTCCTTACAGTCATGAAAACGCAGTTTTTGACAATTATACTTAGCAGAAAAAATCGAATTTCATCTTATCATAGAGATTTATTGGTAACTACGAGCGAAATTCTGTATCAAAACACGTGTTGAACAGCAATCCTGTTGCTCAGTTTGTTCGCTTCGTACCAGCCAAGTCCCATGGTGTTCGGTGTATGAGGGTTGAAGTGTATGGCACGAGTCACGATGGTGGGTAGTACAATGACGTAATAATACTAGGATGGACTTTTATCGCACGGCGGCCATGTTTATTCCCATGCACGAGTGCAAAAAAAATTTGTTTTGAACGTTCTGAAACGCCTCAAAGCGAGGGCAAACCAATATGGCCTCCGCCTGATTGAAGCGAATACACAAAACATGTTTTATTGCCTAAGTGTTTTTTCTACTATTCCATATTTCTATATTTTTTTAAATATTTCATATTTCAATATTGACCAGAATTATTATAAATGGTCGTGTGCATTTTCATGATTTATCTCAATAAACAATGAACAATGAAAAAAATAAAAATAAAAGGAATGAGTTAATTTCAAAAGTGATCAATTCATTTATTGATATTTTTGATAGCCTGTTCGAAGACAATCACCGGTGCCAGTGCTACTGGACGAATTCCTGGCTACAGATTTACAGCCAGCTCAAGTTCTCCAGCCTATAGACCATCATATGGAAAGCTACACGGTCCATCTTGCTGGGCAGCAAAGACGGGCCATAACGCTGACTATTTACAGGTACCGATAATAATAAAGGAATAGAAAACGTGCGCGCGTATAAATTCTAAAGTTTCCTCTTTTAAAAGTCATGGGTACAACAAACTTTTCGATCTCAGCCTTTTTTTGATGATATTTGATAGACGTTGACAGTGATATCAATTACAACTTTTAAAAGGCCAGTTTAGACCGGTGACTTTTGATTTGGCGATTTGGGGTGCGATTTTTTTGTAGCGATTTTGGTCAAAGCGGTCAAGAATTGTAAAGGATTAACTCGTAAAGTTTTATTCAGGACACCAAGATTTTCTGGATAAATGTCTCTTGAAGTATAAGACAATATTTATTAGGGTAATATCATGATTACCTCGGGATCCATTGTTTCCAGAGGGATGTTTAAGGTCTAACATCTCCCTGGATGAATAGTGATGAGGGATATTTAGTCTAAATATCCCTCATCACTATCCATGAGTCATGGTCCCTCATATGACAATCACCGGGACCATGGCTGGGTAGCATTACCCAATCGAAAATTTTGCGCAATGACTCTGGACTACACACTATTGAACACCCCAGCACTTGTGGGATCCATTGAATAATCTTTGCGCATACGTTGACTAGCCGAGAATTTTTCTTACTATTTGTGACGTAATCAAGACGGTTTCAAAACACTTCATTAATACCGCTCTAGGCCAACCAAAGTGAATTAGAATAAAGCACCACGAATGAATGAATGCTGGTTCAATTCACCATTGTCGCATTTAACAAAGGTGAATTCCCTTAAGTATGCCGCATATCAACAGCTTTGTAAAACTTTGTAATTTATGCATCGTACGAAAGCTAACATATTTCCTAAGAGCAGTCTTATTCCTTGGTAATCATAATATTACAAACTAATAGCATGAAATTTCGGGTGATTAGTGATTAAATATCCCCTCAAGCCTCGGGAGGTTTAGTTAAAGTCCCTCCGCCTTCGGCGTCGGGACCAACAAAACCTCCCTCGGCTTTCGGGGACATTTAATCACTAATCACCCTCAAGTCATGCTATTACTTATAATAAATGGTTTGTAAAGTGTAGTCTTGAGAAAGACTGTTGTTGTATTTTCAAAAATCGCAGCAAAAATCGTTTGACTTTTGAATCTGTAGATTGATCTTGGTGACCCTCATATTGTGTGCGGGGTTGCCACTCAGGGATGTGGGAAGAACAGTGCAAGAGTCTTAACATACAACTTGGCATTTTCCATGGATGGATATAGCTGGGATTTCTACCGGAAAAGTGAAGGAGACAAGAAGGTTAGAAAAAAGAACAAAAGAATTAAACGTTGAAAACTCAAATTTGGTATTCACTAGAAACCCAAGCTACATAATCTGGGCTTGTGTAAGTCATTATGCTACAATCTTGGACAAAACCTGTTGGGGCTTTCTCCCCGCTTTCTAGACAAACAGCTCTCAATGGGAGCTCTGTGTTGGAGAACTACAAAAATACATTCATGTCAGGGGCGTAGCGAGGACCTAGGTTCTGGGGGGGGGGGGGGGGGGGGGGGGGGGCTGGGGGGCACCTCCGCCAAAAATCGCCGAAGCAAAAAAAAAAAAAAACAACGCGATATTTGCGACGAAATAGGAAATAACACTTTCTCTCTTGTGTGGGGGGGGGGGGGGGGGGGGGAGGGGGAGGGGGGGGGGGCACCTAGTACAAAAAAAGGCCAAAAAAGTCCACAGTCCAAAACATACGTGAACAAACAAACAATTACCCAATTACCAAAAAAAATGTGGTGGGCACGTACCCGTGCCCCCTCCCTACGCTACTGATGCATGTATTTTTTCTCATAGTTTTAATCAAAAGACTTTCTTTCATGGTCTCTTGCTCAAATTAGATAATAAAACGGCAATGAAATTGTTTTTTCTTTTGAAGATTTTTCAAGCAAGCGAGGTAGATGAAGTGTCCATCAAGCGACATTACTTCAGCATCGTCCGAACGGCGAAGTTTGTTCGGTTCTTTCCACTCAAATTTTACAACCATAAGTCCATGAGAATAGAAATATATGGACTAAGACAAGGTGAGGTTGGCGAGAGACAAAGGGATGGGTAGGTTTGTGGTTGGATGGATGGATGAATGAATGGATGAATGGACGAATGATGGACGGATGGACGGATGGATGGATAGATGCATGGATGGATGGATAGATGCATGGATGGATGAATGAATGAATGGATGAATAGACGGATGGATGGATGGATGGGATGGATGGATGGACAGATGGATGGATGGATGGACAGATTGACGGACGAAACTCGACACCGTGTCGATAAATATTCACCTAATATAATGCTATCAAAACTAAACAATTTCGTGTAATGTCCACGGTTTGGTTTAACCACAGCATGGCGAGGATCGTTAGGAGTCGAAGCAGACCACGGACAAACAAAAATCCCTGACAACCATTTAACTGCATCCAGTATCTCTGATCCGGACCACATGGAATCGGAAGGTCGTCTGTATGGATCTTCAGCTTGGTGCACACAGGACTCCCATAATCCATACTTTGAGTTAGATCTTGGAAAACCAAAAGAAGTCGTTGCTATAGCAACACAAGGTGCTCCTGGTAATCAAGATAACTATGTGAAGCGATATCATGTACATTATGGTTTGACGAGCGACAGGTGGATGAAAGTTGAGGTGAGATGAATATTTTTTATGCTAATGCGCATGCTCGAAAACTGTATGCAAATTAGTCCTGAAATGCGCGCATGCGTAATTCTATTTATCTTACCGCAGGATCGCACTAACATTTCTTAAGCTTATGTTTGTGCCTAAGCTTATTGCATCCATTTTCTTTTAGGGTGTTCAAGGTAATTCTGATGGAAACACGTTAAGAGTCTTTTGGCTGAGACCTACAGTTGGTGCTCGTTATGTTCGTCTCCTTCCAGAAGACTGGAATGGTGTTATATGCATGAGGGTGGATGTCTATGGGAATAACCAAGGTGAGAAGACAGATTAAGGCGAAGACACACGGTGCAACATTGCGCACATTATTGAAGGCAATGTTGCTGAAGTAGGGTTGTTTTCTACTACAGCAACTTTGCATGCAACAACAAGGGGACATTTTGCTGTGCATACTCGATTCTTTATAGTTAAACATTAGCTAAACATTAGCAACAGTCAACTGTAATGTAAAGAATACGCTAGTTGAATAATACCAATCCCACGGACATTTAATGGTGTATTTGAATAGATGACTTATAAACGAGGCTAAGCCTGTGCAAATGAGTCTGTGCGTCACTATTTCAGATCAGCTGGAAGTCATAACTTCTTAACTGTCCCCAAAACGATTAGGAAATTCCTCAATTGTATTTCTAATTTGACACTTTAGTTCCACCACCAAAACTAACAAGCAGCATGATAACAGGAAACTTAGTGGCTTTACCGTCTTCCCACGTGACAATTCGTTGCTTGGCAACCGCTGACTCTAATCTCCATTTCAAGTGGTTTTCATCTGCTGGTGACGTGACGAACAAATCCAGTGGTAATGTTTATAACAGAGGTCAAGTCATCAGCAAGCTACAAGTGAACTACACATCAGCTTCTGATATCCTATCACATTATCCTTGTGTTAGTGTTAACCAATCAACGTGGAGATGCAGAATGATGTTCACGTGTCAAGCCTTATATGGTGATCTCATGGGCGAGAGAAAGGAACATACTGTTGATATACAATTCACCAAAGGTGAGAACCATGGTAGAAAACCTTCGAAGTTTATCGAGCCCTGAAGTAACCTCTGGGCTGATCTAAGTCAGGGCATGGCTAACTCACAGATCAAACCCTGAAACAACCTCTGGGCTGATCTAAGTCAGGGCATGGCTAACTCACAGATCGAACCCTGAAACAACCTCTGGGCTGATCTAAGTCAGGGCATGGCTAACTCACAGATGGGACTTTGAAACAACCTCTGGGTTAATGAGTCAAGGCATGGTTGACTAAATACAGATCGAATTGGACTTAAGCTTATTAGTTGTTGCAGAGGTAGGGCCGAAAACCGGAAAACCCATAGAAAAATCCTCGAATTGACGGAGAAACTTAACAAACTCTACTGAGTTATGTTTGATTCCAACTCCAATTATCGAACCGAATATCCAGAGGTGAAAGGCGAGTGCGCTACTCCTACTATACCCTCGAATCCTCTATTCCCCTTTGCCGTTGCTTTGTACGAACTAATTGCGTCTAGAAAACATCGTTTTATTCTTCGTACTTATGATACTGTCACCAATGTAAAATGCACTTCTCGTTTCTTATCTTATCGAGAAGTATCAATACCAACTACTTCAGCTGTCAAGACAACCACAAAGCGAACCAAGAAACCGGTCACTACAGCCCCTGGAGTTAAGATCATAACAGATGAAGCCATTCAATCTTCGACTCCCAAGCAACCGGATTGGCTGCTTTTGAGATTTACACTTATTTTATTCCATCTTATTCACTGCTGTGTGATTTAGATGTAGAGACTAAATTGTAAAATTATACGGCAGGGTTCAAAATATAGGAGTTAGAAGCTGAGAAGATGAAAAGTATTTTTTTAAATATCATATTTAACGAGGAAGCCACACTCATCGGTGATGATTTTCAGGAGGGTCCTCTAGGGTCCTCTAAAGTACGTTAATTAGATTTATTTAGTGATACAACTCATGGCGGAATGATCATAAATTGTTGCACTGAAAGAAAGCAGGGAAGCTTGTAACATATCGACTGTTTATCTCATGTTTGGGATGTACGAAGGGTGGATGGCGCTATCCATTGGATAAATGTATTGGATAACAGCATCAATTCATCCACTGGATAAGGATTTATTCATTGAAAAGCGCTATCCACCCTTCGTACAACCGGGACCAGAAGAATTATTATACTTCAAAAGATAATTATATTATTTCCCAGAATACCTTTCTGTCTCAGCTTCTATGTTCTATGCTTTGAACCCGACAATGATTTTGCAATAGCCCACTTTCGATATTCTGGTTGAGTGATCACGCACAAAGCAATTCAAGGCGAGGCTGCGAGGAAACAAAAAGAATATATTAGGATTACCACTGATTACTCCATTGTTTCCCCGGAGCCTCGCCTTGAATTGCTTTTTACGTGATCACTAAACCAGGATATCGAAAGTGACGTGACGTGACGGGATAACTGAAAACCTGTACAAAATTAACATAATAAGCTATTTTGGTAATAGCATACAATGAAAATATGTATATTAAACATCGATTGTCTTTCTATCTTGTGTACTGTGGATTTTATATAAAATATTTATTGCTCGATTAACGTTGCATGTCGTCCGCGGAAGTGAAATGCTGCGAGCACAGGAAGCCCAAGATATGGATCTTGCGTAGGTGGAGTTTCAGCTCACAATGCTTTTGGGAATGATTGCACGAATTGAAATCCCAACCAAAAGTGCTGTGAGTAGAGAGAAATATGTGGGAAAGATTACTGGCCATTCACTGGGGGATATGGGGCATGTTTGGATGAATACTTACTGAGTGACAAGCTTTTAAAAGTCGCAAAAATAAGAGAGAATGTATGGGGTTTGAGGACAGCGTCCCATACAATCTCTCTTATTTTTACGATTTGTTTAAAGCTTGTAAATCCGTCAGTATTTGCCCAAACATTCTAAAACTTGGTAAATTTATTAATTTTTGTGTGGTCTTTCATGTGATGAAGTTTGTTTTTTAATGAGATTAATATTTCTATACTCGTTCCCAGTCCCTTCATGAATTAACCGAATTAATTAATTAACCGAAGAAATCTATTATGTATACATTGCTAAGAGTTCCTACTAGCGCTGTTATAAAGTGCATGTTTCCCATTGATACTCAACGATTGTATTCTTTAGTTGTTTACACCACCTGCCTGCGATTCAGATCATGCAAAAAATCAAATAGGAAGTCGTATAGACGTATGTAAATGTATGCTGTTGAGGTTCTGAACAGCAGAATGTTGCAGTTGGTGAAAGTATTTGCCTTTATTTTTCTAAACTTCTAAACGTAAAGCGGTAAATAGCGGAATCTAAACTAATGTTAATAGTAGAGACTTGTACACAGAAGGAATATATAATGTATTAACGAAAACTTTTGTATGCTGATAAATAGATAAAGAAAAATTTCTTTCGAAAACACTCAAAAACGACAAACAGTGAATAGAAAAAATGACAAACAGTGAATAGAATAGTCTGATGTTTGTCATGAAGTTTTGAAAGAGTCTTAAAATCATACATTCTTAGTATAATGAGCAGTTGTCCTCGGTGAAAGCGGAAAAATTAGACTTTAAAAGATGACTAGATGTTCCTAGTAAAAACAGAAGCGAGTTGTCCTGGTTACTGGTACAACGTCAAAACTTACTGCGTCTGTACGTTTGTAATAATATCATCACACGTTCGCTATGATTTTCATTCATTTATTTTTGCCGTTGTAAGTTTGTATTTTGTTTTTGTAAATGTGTATTTGTGGTCAATTCAGGTTGTAGAGTTTATGAATAAATAAAGTAATTCATTTGTTGTTAGTGCCTTATTTATCCCGTGTAATCTTCACGAATATTTTCTTACAAGTTTTGAACAATGTTCTTTAGGCGAGTTTGTATACAAAGAAAATACAAGTGACGAGTGGGATATCCACGGTACGGTAAATTATCAGTGACGTCAGACTCGCGGGCGCCCCAATCAGATCATTCCAGCTAACGCCAGGCAGCACTAGAATTTCTGGTTTTATTTACGATCTCTTGAATAATCACACAGCTAAAACAGCTGCATGAGCTGAAAGTATTGGGAGTGCTTACTGAGGAGAATTCTCCAGTAAGAAGAAATTCATTTTGGAAGAAATTAAGTAAACAACTTTATACGAAATAAAAAAAAATTGAATGAACTGAACTGAACTGAACTGAATCAAAAATAAGAAAGAAATTAGATCAGTATTTGTCGTCTGTTTCCGCTCGTGTGTAACATTAGATTGTGGTTATCAGTAAATAACTGTGTGATTATTCAAGAGATCGTAGTGAGATGTAGCTGCTGTGGTGTAGAGTGCTGAAGCTGCAAACGTAAAGGCTATTAAGAAAATCGTCATAGTCTCTAAGAGTTGAGTGGATAATGGACACCTTGATAGGTTCCTATGTTGCTTTGAAAATTGTTTTGAAAATCAAATCATTGCTTGACTAAATAATTGACTAAAGCCCCATTCACACCACCCAACCTTGTGTTATGCCGCTCTCTGCCAAATTTATTCTATATTCAAAAACGATTAAGACATTCTGATAGTGTGGGTAATGATTGATATTTGTAGTCAAGTGAATGCTGGACCACACTCCTAGAATGGAAAGGTTTGGTGCTGATACGCTGGGTAGATATTAGAACTGGGGATAGACCCTGAAATTATAGATGGCTGTCGCACTCACTTCCGTAACCTACTTGTAATCAGATATCATAATAGTTAAAAAACCAAAATGTGTAGGAGTTTTGTTTGGGCCAGTGTCTCACTTAGAAATAGTTTAAAAGAACCAGAATTAATATTGTAAGTAAGTTGAAAAGTTGAATCAAGTCGAGCAACTGGTCCAGAGTTTGCAATAAAAGCTTGAAGGTACGTTCCCTGCCTCGAAGATCCTTGTGTCCTAACATTGGTGGAGAACCTTGTTCGGGGTTTGTGAAAAGTCCTTTTTAAACTTTTGGCGATGATTCAGGGTGCTTGATTCTCTGGGGTTCCCATTGCTATACAATGTAACCTTAATTTGTGTGCGTATTGTTTGTGATTCTAGCTGTATATTCTTACTTTAATAATATCATGATTACCTCGTGATCCATTGTTTCCAGAGGAATGTTTAAGGTCTAACATCCCCCTGGATGTATAGTGATGAGGGATATTTTTATGGGTCGTCCTTTTTGATAAGCTCTGAAATATTTATTAGTCGTTACTGTTGCGCGTCTTTCGGTTTTAATTGGCCTTAGTTTTGCAATTATCTGTTAAATTTGTTAACGCTACCAAACTGTGGACTCGAAGTAGGTCTCAAGACCCTCGTCACTGAGCAATGTGAATGTACTGAACCATCAACTCCTAAAAGACAAAGTCCAGTTAGAAATTTTTTCAACTCTGCGCGTCGTTTTCTAAACGCTTCATCTAGTGCTAGAAGTACAACCTTGGAAACAGCAGTCTCATTTTCAAGTTTAAGTCGAATTTACGAGGATAGTGAACATAGTGACACTCTTGAACAATTACCTGATAGCACATTTATCACTCGAGACTTAAGTATATATCTACAATACCAGATAGTACTCAACCATCAACATCACAACAAGTACAATTACCTATTACTACAACTTCTCAGTACAGGATCTGATAATTTAGTGCGGGAACCAGTTCACACCGAATCGGAAAATCCACAAGTAACACGATCATTAACTACTGAACCTTTTCCAATACCAGGGAATTGCCCCACCCACCAGATTGGTTGAGTGTTTTAGCGGAAGATTCGATTGATACTACACGGAAGAATCCCTTGTACCAAAACAGTACAATTCCTGAACATAGTAGACCGTTGGGTTATGATCGAATAACTCGTTTACAAGAGGGACAACTGCTACACCCCTTTGAACAAATAGACTCTGTTGAGAACGAAAACTTATTTTCTCCGCGCACGGTATATTCAGTAAGAATAATGGAAGAGTCGCTGGAAAGACAATTAGACCATCTAAGATTAGAAAGAGAAGATCATGAACAGAGAATGGCGGCTTTACATAGCGCTTGCGAAGAGTCTCTCAGTATGCGAGGAGTTTTTAACTTCCCCACATTCAAGGGGGAAGAAAGTAAAGATGACCGTACTTTTGTAATTATAATTAAGTAATTATACTCGTGCTGCCGAAATTTGCGGTTGGTGGCGTGAAAATCAAGCAAGAGCCCTCCCATTGTATTTGAAGGGTGCAGCTAGCATTTGGTTTAATTCACTGCCTAACAGAAATGACTTTTTACACAACAGCTCTCGACTTCTCCCAAACCTCCCTCGTGTTCATATCAGGCTATGTAAACACGGCAAACGTTTTCTATTTGTTAAATGGTGGCCCTCCTGGGCTTCCGTACCTTGGTGGTCAACAATTAAATAATGACATTGACAATCGACGATGTTAAGGAAGATAATATCACCACCTTTTATGGAATTATAATATACACAGTGGCAGCCATTACGATTTTCAATGCCATCATGATCATCACGTTAATTGCCACCACAAGCCAACTGTCAACGCTGCAACAAACCAAGAAGACGACATATCAATTGATTTTATTAACTAGATTTTCCCTTTAGAAATGGCAGCAGCGAACCTAACGACAGAAGAATTGGAAGAGCTAGAAGAGGTATCCAAATTCCTTGAAATAAAGACATACCGCTGTTACATTTGCGGGCCGTCTTACTACAGTGCAATCCGATCTCTACCCTGTTGTGGCGTAATCGTACATGAAGAATGTATATGTGACTATTGGTATAATCGAGGGTCGCTGCGCTGCCCAAGTTGTATCCAGCTTCTATACCCCCTTAAGGATGGAGATCGGATACCCTATAACCCTTTCCCGGGTTACCTCTATTTCCACCTGGAGTGGCATTCCTGGAATGTACCATCAGGAATGCAGCCCCAGTGGGATAGACGCTTTAGACCCGCGATCATGGAAAACATCCGTAATCTGATCCGGGAGGAGGATATGATGCGGCAGGCGGAACACCCTGAAGAACATTGATTACTACATTACATGAAGAACATTGATTACTACGATACATGAAGAACCTTGATTACTACGATACATGAAGAACCCTGATTACTACGATACATGAAGAACCTTGATTACTACGATACATGAAGAACCTTGATTACTACGATACATGAAGAACCTTGATTACTACGATACATGAAGAACCCTGATTACTACGATACATGAAGAACCCTGATTACTACGATACATGAAGAACCTTGATTACTACGATACATGGAGAACCTTGATTACTACTATACATGAAGAACCTTGATTACTACGATACATGAAGAACCCTGATTACTACGATACATGAAGAACCCTGATTACTACGATACATGAAGAACCCTGATTACTACGATACATGAAGAACCCTGATTACTACGATACATGAAGAACCTTGATTACTACGATACATGAAGAACCCTGATTACTACGATACATGAAGAACCCTGATTACTACGATACATGAAGAACCTTGATTACTACAATATACATGAAGAACCTTAGTAGATATTACGATGACGCCTCAAAGCCATACAATGTTTATGTTGGACCTCTAAAACGGGCTAACGACACAAAGACAGGAAAAGGTAAGGTCACTTTCATGGAAAGGCACGGAGGGTAGTCACTGCTCCATTTTATTCTTTTCTGAAGACATTTGGAGGGGAAGGGATTTGATTTTAATGGCTCAAATATTGCGAATACAATGATTATTCATTCTCTGTTATAAGGTCTTTAGTTAATAAAGTAAAATAAGGTTTTGAAGCGTAAAAATAAATAAGCACAATGCACTATAATGTGAATGTGGTAGTTTTGTTTTTACCCACCCCACCTCCTATATTTTTAGTAACTGAAGTTTTGTTTGTAAGGGCAGCCTGAGAAAGAATGTTCGAAGATTTAGCTAATTAGAAAATAATCATTTCTTTGCTTCAAGTCGACAGCTGATACACAGATTCCGAACATGGCGGACATACGCGGTTTTCCTGGATCGAGGAGGCGAAAACGAGGCTAGTCAGTCGTCCGTGATCTGTGGAAAGCTGGCTTTTCCCTTAGACATCACTAAAAACGATTCTTAATGGATGTAAACACCATGTAAACACCATGTAACACCAGTAACAAAGATGAAGCTTGCACACAGATAATGAATTACTGACTAGCCTCGTTTTTGCCCCCTCGATCCAGGCCGCCCATTTGTGTCCGCCATGTTCGGAATCGGTGTATACGCAGCAAGTTTAGGCCTTACCGTTGTTGTTATCGCTTCTGTCCAGCTGAGTTAGTATAACAACGTACTAATCACCCAATCATTGTTGATCAAAACCTGCGGCCATTCACTCTTTGTTTTAATAATCATTTTTCGAGTGGATTTTGGATAAATCACAGATGAAATACCACTTTGATTAAGTGTTTTGAACTTGAAATGCATTGTATTAAATTGTCAATAGTTTTAAGGCAGAACACAGTGCTTGAACACAGGGCTGGCCATAAAAATCCCAACGGACTGTGATTGGTTTAAAAATGTATTGTCACTCAGCTGGATAGATTAGAAATGAACCCGTTTATCTTTCGACATTTATAATTCGGTTTATTGCGCTGTAGACATGTTTTTGGAAGAGGTTAAGCATTATATTGTTAATTAATTAGAAGACGGAGCTTGTGTAATCTGTCGAAGCCACAGGACAACAGCTTTTTCCGTGCTCCGTTCAGTAATAAAGCACGCAGAGCCGTAGGCAAGATCTTCTAGTCACACTTCTTGAGTGCTTTCGGCGCTTCCTAAGTGCTTTACTGATTACTGAACGGAGAACGGAAGAAAGCTGTTTTAGTATAGGTAATAATATGGTTTCGAGTTCAATTTGGGATTAATTTGCACGAGTGTGTTTTTCAAAGAGTTCAAATTTGAGCTCTTTGAAAAACACACGAGTGCGAATTATCCCAAATTGAATGAGAAACCATATGATTACTTGTTAATAATATACATGAAAAACCTTACAAACTTTACCGTCCAACATTGAAAATCTCAAGAAAAACTCTGAGCGCGCGCTCAATGACGTGAGATAGCGTCAGCAGCGCGCGCTTTTCAACTGAAACCGACAAAAAATTTATTCAAAAACAAACAAAATCACCAACTTTTTAGCCGTTTTCACCGCTTAAACTTGTTCCTTCGCGATCGGAAAATGCATAGTCTTGATGCTTAATAATGTTATCAACAGCAGAATAAAAAAAAATTGATTTCAAGACCGTTTTCGGAAAATGTAATTTGCACTGTGTTAAGCTAGGGTAATACGAGCAACAAAATCACTCAACTCGTCTTGCAACATTGCTGCGAAACGGGTTGAAAAGCAATGCTGCGCGTTTTTCCTCCCGAGTACGAACTTGTCTCGCAACAAAATAGTTTGCTGCAAGTTGTGTGAATCCTGTCTTCTGATTGGCTAATACGGTCAGCTGATCATATCACAAGCGCCGGGGAAGCCATTCAGCGGCTCCTTTCGCGAGCTAGAAATCAACTTGCTGCGACACAAGTTTGCTTTGGAGTTGTAATACGCGCAACATCAGGAAATTTTGTTGCAAAAAGTAGAATGGCCTTCTACTCTCTGCAACAGACTTTTCCAACTTGCAGCAAACTATTTTGATGCGAGACAAGTTCGTAATCGGGAGGAAAAACGCGCAGCATTGCTTTTCAACCCGTTTCGCAGCAATGTTGCAAGACGAGTTGAGTGATTTTGTTGCTCGTATTACCCTAGCTTTACACTTTTTTGCATTGTGTTACAGATTTTTGCACTGTGTTACACTTGAACTGCACTGCTCTAAGCCAATCAAATTCGAGTAATTTTTTCATGTATATTATTATCAGTTTTAGTATATAGAAAGAATATATCTGCTGTAGTTGTCAATGCTGTTTTTTTACACTTCTTTGCAAATTTTGCTGCGCGCGTCGATGATGTCAGCAACAGTGCTCCGTTCACTAAT
Source organism: Anthopleura xanthogrammica (assembly GCA_964019055.1). Classification (NCBI taxonomy): domain Eukaryota; kingdom Metazoa; phylum Cnidaria; class Anthozoa; order Actiniaria; family Actiniidae; genus Anthopleura; species Anthopleura xanthogrammica. The sequence continues at coordinate 7,115,006 of OZ025224.1, forward strand.
ATAGGACAGTTCTCGACCAATCAGCGCGCGCGTACTATCCAAACTCTATAATAATTATATAATCAAAGAACCGCCGGACTTTTGCCACAAAATGCAAAATGAAATTCCCAAATTACGAGGCAATTTTTTTTATTTTCACAGGACAGTAAACAATGGCAATTTTCCGCAACACAGTTTTGAATCCTGAGATATTTTAGCTAATTTTTGAGATTGTGGGACATAGCAACGGTAACTAAGGGGAGTTGGAACCATACTCTTTGATAGTAATATATTCTCACTATGGAAATCCGCACACAAAGCCTAGAGCACGCAGGGCAATTAAGATATGGGAAAAACTCGGCCCTTCGGCAAACGCTCCCTGTCAAACCAACCATTAGCGGTCACCTCCCCAAAAGGGCAGCAGAAGTATGGAGAGAAGCGAAGAAGAAGAAGTAGTTTTGGCCCTAAATGATGTACTCTCCCAAAACTCAGAACTCAGGGACTTGATGGATACGGAACGCTTTTCCAAAATGGATTCCCGAAGGGTGGCAAACTTTTCTTTTTTGTCTTGAGGAATGACGAAAGCGCAACGCTCAGAATCGACCAGAAACCCTAGATATTTGGGGGAATGGGCCGGGACCAAGCAAGACTTGGACAGACCCATAAAGTACCCCAAAGAAATCAAAACTGCTGCACAGATGAAACACGCCGAATCTGCTAACTCAAAATCGGACCATTGGCATGAGGACCCTGAAAAGGTGAAATCAAAGTTGGGTGCCAACTGACCCACGTGCCTGTCGTCGATATACTGGCTGCACGGAACTCCTAATGTACGCACGTACGAGGTGGCTGCTAGGCCAATGGAATGGTAGATATACGCACTGGCTTTCCATCCAAAGGGTATAGTCTTAAATACAAAGTACCAGCCGTCCCATAGTACACCAAAATAGGTATGGCTTCCTGGCGAGTGGAGAACGTGGTCGTATCCACTCTTGTCGTCCATGTTGGTTTGAAAGTGCCCTTTCTGTACGTAACGTGAGAGGTTGGAGATATAGTCTAGGGTGAGGGGTAAGTCTCTAATCCATAAGTTCAGAAAACGCTCATCATGGCACATTCTTGGTTTGCTGGGTTCTATAGTAATGGGCATGACAAGGTGCGGGGGATGGACTTCACCGACTTTACCCCACAGGGACATTGAACCGTTTTGTAAGCGTTCTAAGAGGGTGGAGCTGATGAAATCTTCGAAACCAGAGCAAGATTGATTATTCGGGAACAGCGCTGGCGGTGGAGTAGAGGAATTGTAGCGCCGACCTTGGAAATCGCCATTAAAGGGGATGAAAAAATCTTCAACGTGAACCGCGGATGATATACAGGCCAAGATCTCTTGCCCTTTAGGGGATGGATCGACAATTTTTTCCCACGCTCTTACATGACGAATGGATCTCCCCCGCGACAAAATGGTTGGGATCTCTGAACAAAAGGTCCCTAACAGAGGATTTGACCGTCAAACTGGCAACTAACTCCGGAGAGGGTAGTGGGGCTGCCACGCTTGGGATGTTTCCCTTCCAATCACACCAGCGGATTTTGACTGATCCAGGTGAAACTCTCGCATTCTTGATGCTTTATATATAAGACATTTAGCTTATTAGCAAGCTTTTTAGGATCTTAAACTTGTTCAGACAAATTGTTTTTTATACTAAACACTTGTCAAAGGTTTCCATTTCTCTCGCTTTGCGTACACTTTGTAATTGTATAATTTTATCATGTAAATCGCTGAACCATGCCAATTTAAACTTTTATAGACTAAAACAAATTACAGACTCGGCTCTCTGGCCATATCTCCATTGTTCTAAAGGGAAATTTTTTGAGCGAAACTAATCGCTGAACCCTGCCAATTTAATTCTATAAACTAAAATAAACTATACAGACTCGGCTCTCTGGCCATATCTTCATCGTTTTAAAGAGAACAATTTGAACGAAACTAATCGCTGAACCATGCCAATTCGAACTTATATAATCTGAAGTCACCGACAACGGGGCTCCCGGTTCTCTGGCCAAATCTAGGTATGGAAAGTTGCAATTTTTGAGCGAAATAGTTCGCTGAACCATGCCAAATCAAATCAACCAAGGCGTATAAGCAAAAAAAGATTACTACGAATAGCGGAACTAAGGGACTAGAAAACGAAGGATTTTGTGCTTACCACTTCTGCCTGAGCGCCCGGAACTGGGGGAGCATCCTGTTGGTTCTGTTGCTGGTTTTGAGGCTGTCCAGCCTGCAGAGCGACGTCAATATCTGCCTGATCCGCTTGCACTGGTACTTGAGCCATATTATTAAATAGGGCGCAGCGATGAAACGCTGACCAACTTAATGTGGTCAGCTTGGAAAAGTCTTAACATCAGCTGCCTCAATAGACACGCTCCTATAAGAAATAAACGAATAGGCAAAAAGAAGTCTCCTTGGATTACAGCTGATCTGAGACGGAAAATGCATAACAGAGATTGGACAAAAAAGAAAGCAATTGAAACTAACGATAAATCATGGTGGAATCAGTATAAAAAGGCTAGAAACCAAACAAATAATGCCGTTAGAGATACAAAGCGCAAATACTTCACTGATAATTTGGATGCTAACAAACGTGATCCTCGGAAAACATGGAAATTGATTAATGAGCTCAGCTGTCGTAAGCAAAAGTCTGACGACATACATGAGATCGTAATTGACGACCAGAAAATCAACAGTGCATCTGAATTATCTGAAGCTTTTAATCTCCACTTCACAAATGTAGGGCAACTACTAGCTGATCAAATTCCCCAAGCTAAAAACGAACCTGAGGACTACTTAGAACCTACAGATAAGAAATTCTCTCTTCGTCCATGCAAAGTGGATGAGGTTCGTGAGTTATTGAACAAAATGGATGGTAAGAAATCGACTGGTTTAGACAGTCTTCCGTGTAGCTTACTAAAAATAGCTGGTGACATTTTAGCACCCTCGTTAACGGCTATCTTTAACCAATCTATTTCTACCTCCATTGTTCCTAATGACTGGAAGCTTGCTAGAGTAACACCAATTTTCAAAAAAGGAAAAAGGGCAGACCCTAACAACTATCGACCAATCTCTGTAATTCCTGCTGTTGCCAAAATCTTTGAAAAAATTGTTTATGATCAATTTTACACCAATCACCTATTAGCAAGAAGTCAGTCTGGGTTTAGATCCATCCATAGCACATTAACAGCTTTGATTGAGGCCACTGACAATTGGTCTGTAAACATAGACAATGGCATGATCAATGGTGTCGTTTTCATTGACCTGAAAAAGGCATTTGACACCATTGATCACACCATACTTTTGCGCAAGCTGTCATGCTATGGGGTCGATCAAACCACTCTCTGTTGGTTTCAATCATACCTTACAGATCGCATGCAGAGATGCCTAGTTAATGGTCACCTCTCAGATGCTCTCGATATTAAATGTGGTGTCCCACAAGGCAGCTTAATCGGTCCATTGTTGTTTCTCATTTACATTAATGACCTTCCTAACTGCCTCAGTGAAGCCACACCCAGAATGTACGCTGATGATACAAATATCACAGTTGCATCACACAGCGTAACTGAGATTGAGCATTTGATTAACCACGAACTAGGCAACCTACGCGAATGGTTGATAGCCAACAGATTAAGTTTAAATGTGGCAAAGACTGAAGTCATGTTTATTGGCTCACGCCAAAAACTTGCTACGACAAATGAACAAAACCTCCAGATCCAAATAGATGATCAAGAAATCAAAAGGGTATCTTATACCAAATCTCTTGGAGTTACAATTGATCAGAACCTGACATGGTCAAATCACGTTGGTGAAATTGTCTCTAAAGTCTCCTCTGCCATTGGCGCACTCAGGCGTCTTCGACCTTACATAAATATGAGAATCGCTATTAAGATCTACCAGGCTCTAATTGCACCATACTTTGACTATTGTAGCCCGGTATGGGATGGTCTTAACTGTGGTCTTTCGGATAAACTTCAAAAACTTCAAAATCGTGCTGTCAGAGTAATAACTAAAGCAGCATATGACGACAGTGCAACCGAGATTCTTGATCAACTTGAATGGGATAAACTGACTGACAGGCGTAAAAAGCTCAAGGCGGTACTCATGTTTAAAGCAGGCCACAATCTTGTGCCTACTTACCTGCACGAGCTTTTTACACCATATGAATCTAGCTACGATCTTAGAGATAAAGATAATAAACTCACTCTCCCGAAACCCCGCACTGATTATCTAAAACGCAGCATAAGCTACAGCGGGCCTGCACTGTGGAATAGTCTTCCACATCAAACGAGAGCAAGTCTTACTATCTCTAATTTCAAAAAACGCATTAACGATTTTCTATCAACTACTCACTCCCGCACGGCAAATATGTAAAGCAGTTTAATACATTTTTAGAATCTTTTAATAATTTATGTACATACTGATATTTTAACCGTGTTTAAATAAAATTATTGATTGATTGATTGATTGAACGGTGAACCAGTCTTTCTTTTTCTTCAACGTTGTACGGAAACGAGCTTAAGAGTGACTTCAGCGCGAACGGGGCGGATTATAAAGAGTAGTGGAAGTGATAAATGAATTCCACGAGACTCTATGATCCATATCAAGCACGAACTTTTTATAAATTCTTCTTTTAAGGCTTTGTATGCTTAAATTCCCCAGTGAGAATACTGAAGTTATTGAACGGGCAAAAGAGAAAGAGAGATCTAAATATATGGTTGTTATATAATTGTTTTAACCAGCGTCTTTTGAAAAATATTTTAATTCCCAGCTGAATGTAATTAATAAAAAAACTAAAATATTTTAGAAAACAAAAAGCTCCAATTTGATCTCGAGGCATTTTCGCGCGTGATCTTGCCCGAAAATGCCTCTTTTTCATGTCTGCACCTACGATATTTTTGAAAGCGCTCGCACATCTCGAAAATGGTATGTTGTAGAATGAAGCTTATTGGCATTAAGGTTCACGATAATTTACTATTGCATATAAAAGAAATTATCTCTTGTATGGATTACCTAAATACCTTGTTGAGAGGTTGCAACGCATACAGAACTCTGCTGCTCGTGTTGTCACCTTCACCAGGAAATTTGACCACATCACTCCTGTGTTAATTGACCTTCATTGGCTACCTGTTTACTACACTAGCAAAAGCATCTTGAAAATAACTCTGTAGTAAACAGGTAGCCAATGAAGGTCAATTAACACAGGAGTGATGTGGTCAAATTTCCTGGTGAAGGTGACAACACGAGCAGCAGAGTTCTGTATGCGTTGCAACCTCTCAACAAGGTATTTGCCGGGGGTAAAGTATCGGGTATGCTCGTCGGAAATTTCCAAAATTACCCCTAAAAGATACCGGAAGTTTTTTAATTTTAACCCCTAAGAGATACCACAAAAATAATACTATCAAAAAATTTAGAGAGAGTTTACGCTGGCATACATATTGAGTTATTATGCGATGGGCTAGTTCCTTTTTCAACATCCTAAAAGATACCAGAAAGTGCTGATTTGCTAAACCTCAAATTTAAGACCCTAAGAGATACCAAATTGCTGATTTTTACCCCTAAGAGATACGACGAGCATACCCGATACTTTACCCCCGGAGTCCCCCCCCCCCCCCCCCCGGGCGCCGGATACTTCTTTTTTCTTTTGAGATTCCAAGCTATTAGTAAATTGGGTTTAAAGAATTGCCATCAACAAGTCGCACTCAAGTCGCACTCAACAAAAACGGTTATATAAAGATTTTCGCGGATCTTTTCAATAGTATAGGCAGTAACCTTTTAGGATTGCAATTTTAAGGGGGAAAATCACCTAGACATTAGTATTAATTGTTCTCGCAGAAGAATAATGCCTTTCTCGAAGCAGGTGGTTTTGCAGGATTCGTATTGCTCCTGGAAAACATCCGGAATTTTGAGTTGAAAAAAAAACTTTTTAATATTTCTTTTAGCCTTACGTGAGTGACCATCAAACAATAATAGGCAGTTTTTCCAGTGGAATATAGAATGTTTGACAAACAAGTTTTTTAGTAGTTATAGATTTTTTCTTTTTATAAGAAGCATTCATATTATTAGACATACATTTACAATTTTCAGCAAACGGTGTTCGTTCCAAGCTCTATATCAAAAACACATTTTAGCTTGTCCGACGTAGCAACAGTATAACTAGGGATCATTTTGTGGAGGTGAAGTAAACCTTACGGGTCTACGTATACCTTAATAATGGCCTTAATTGTGCATTTGTACAAGCGTTTTAATCTTACTTCCTGATGTGGAAACGCATTGATTTCAAGGTTACGCAATGAGATGAGTCGGAATAAATATCATTAGCCAGTGAATGGTATTGCTAACATTATTTTGGTTCGTGTACTGGCTGGCCAAGCTAAGGACAAAACCACTGCTTGCGTAAACATTTAAGCTTTCAAAGTTTGAAAATTGGCCTGAGTTCGAGCAGAGGTTTTCCACCGTCTTTGAGTTGGATTAAGATGAATAATACCAGCATGAAGCCTTCTAAGGCCAAGGAATACGTGTTTATGCCCTACGATGTTTTTATTGCCAAACTGGTTATCTATTCCTTGGTTGGTGTTCTCTGCGTCTACGCTGTTGTGGCCAACGCCTTCATCCTGTACATCAAGGCTAAACTGCGAACCAAGCGAAAAAGAAACGTTCAGAATCGAAGGCCTTTCGATCGATTTCCAGTGGTCAGTATTTTTGTTCAAAGTCTAGCATTCTCTGATTTCTTTTGCGGACTGATTACGCTACCCATCGCCATCACAGTCAACTTTGTTGATGTTATTACCAATGACATGATCTGCAAGGCCGTCCGTTTTAGCAACATCTTCTTTCCAGTGGTAACTATAAACAATCTCTTCGTGATTGGAATAGAAAGATATCTGGCAGTATTTTATCCACTTCTCGTCCCATCAAGTCGTTCAATCAAGGCACTTGTCATAGGAGCGTGGATTTCTGGGGGGATTTTATGAGTGGTTGCCTCCGCCACTTTTAGCCTAGAAACTCGAGACATCGGCCCCACCACATACACCAGGACGTGCGTGTATAACAAAAATGTACTCCTATACAAGACCATGTTTATATCTTTTACAGTAGTTGTTTATCTCATCCCAAGTATCATCTTAACCTTCACTAGCCTTCGCTTAGTTTGTTTCTTACGACAGAAAAGAAAGACAACGAGAACACGTAAAGTCAATTCGTGGAGGTTTTATGGGACGAGTACTTTTGTGATTCTTATATTCAGTTTTGTCATTCCATATTTGTTGTACTTTGGGTATTCTGGAGTTAGTATCATCTTGAAGTTCAACTTCAGTTTCACAACGGAGATCATCATAAGGAGACTCAGCGCAATGCTCGCCTACTCCAACTCCGCCATCAGCCCCACCGTCATGCTTTTTAGCATGCCTGATCTACGAAGAGCCTTCAGAAGATTCGTTAGGCGCCATTTAAGATTTCAGCCCACTCGTATCCGCTCGAACTTGGCTCAGAACAATGTCCAGTTGTCTGGTACCGGATCTAACAGTTTTCCACCCACATCGAATACGAATGAACTAGGCGTTTCCCATCCCTTTTTTATTCAGATAAACTAAAAGCCGAAGAAAGAAAAACCATGGTCGTGGCTGGAAAACTGTCAACGTTTTTCTACCAAGTAGTTTTAGATTGTTCCCAACACATCATTAATGATCAACTGAGTGAACTGAAATCAAATCCGTGAGTGACGCATTAAACATCATTTATTCTTCTTTCATAGTTTATTCTTCCTGAAAACAGTAGCCGTCATAACATGTTTTCAATGTTTCCCTGCATTTCACTTGACCATTTGCAAACCTTCTCGCCAAAGACAAGTATTTACTACTTGGAGATTTTTTGATTCTTTTTCACTAATTTTGCATGAATCCTTTTTTTGCTTATATTCCTTGACGTTCCACCGTTTAGCGTAAACGAGATGTCTAAAGTCTCTATTCTTAACAATACGAACGGGGAGAAATTGAATATCTGCTATAAAAATGATGGAATAAAGAAAACGATTATCTGAACGTGTCATCACTGGCCGCTTATTTCCCTTGATTCGGAGCCTCCCCGTATAATCCATTATAGGTAGTACCCCCCCCCCCCCCCCACCCCAGGGATAACTTTTAACTGTGCCTGCGTCTGTATTCACTTATATAATTTCTCTTGAGTCTTTGATAGGGTTACGAGTTACATCGTTGTGTCTTGAACAGGGTACGGTTTTTTTTTTTAGAGATATTCTTGTTAGGATCAGGGTCTTCGGATCCCACCCCTAGTACTAGTCCCTTTGTACGTGACTACAGAGCAGCTCTAATTGGAGGAAAAAACAAGAGAATTTCAACCTATTGTTTTGAATTTTCTCGATTCACTTTTACCTAAATTGGGCTCCCTGTGGTATAATTGTTCCTCTTTATACGCGATTTTTCCTGGTTTGTTAGTAAACATTCCAAAGAGAGTTAAATCTTTTCTTAAACAAATTCATAAACAAATTTTGCAATTGATATCTGATCTTTTAAAGGGATTTTTAAGAAAAGAATATAAACAATTCCCCACCCCCCTCCCCTAGCGCCCGTTTTCTTTACTGACCAGTATGTATTGCAGACGCAGCTTTACTATATATAAAACTGGTCTTCCTGTGGTAACTCATTGTTTATCTCATCTGACCTTCTTTTTCAAAATTGAGTAGAAATTTTAAGCTTTGATGGGAGAAATTTCGCCAAATCCAATACCTGAACGTGCTACATACGGATTTGTACTCTACTTATTAGCCAATTTTGGCTTTGGTAAGATATCTCATCAAACTGACGTGTTTTTCTCTTGGTTCTCTAGCTAGATTTTCTCCCCCAATTAGATCAATATTGGAGTTTAGTGTTTTGGTTTGTAAATAATGAAGGTAGTAGTAGTGTATGTGTGGAGAAAACCTCACAGATTAGAGCCTCCGTACATGTATATGTGAAAGAAAAAAAATATTTTTAACTAAAGGTTAAACTGCTCAAACATTTATGCAAAAGTTACTTTTCGAGGGTTTCCTTTTGGTATTTGGTTTTTCTTCATTTGGAAAAATCAATGCTGTATGGATTACTGCTTGTAATCCATCAGTTAACTGACAGTCAGCTATCAGTCTGACGTAGCTCTGCTGGTAAAGTAATGGGATTACTTATCAAAAGGAACATGGTTTCAGATCAATTATTAACCTGATTTTTGCAAAGTTTGAACAGTCATATATACTCACAATAGCCTTGCAGCACATTTCTAGCAAGACAATAGTATTATGATGAATTTACCTTAAATTATTTCTGTATGCTCAACAGTGTTATATCTAATCTGGGCATTTGTGCCAGAAGATTGGCTTAATCATGTTGGTATAACGTATCTTCCACAAAGGTGAATAAATAGAAAGTATATAAGACAAACCCCTTGTTGATTTCCATTCACACAACATGCCGTAACATTGAAATAGTTTCCCATAAGAATGGTTATTGTGTGATTTGGAAGCGTACAGTACTGACTTACAGCACATGCATGGTTTGACATGCCGTAACATTGAAATGGCTTCCCATAAGAATGGTTATGTTATGAGTGGGAAACATACAGAATTGACTTACAGCACGTACAATACAAGGTATAACATGCCATAACATTGAAATAGCTTCCAATAAATATAGGATATTACATGGTCGCACAGAGATACGAATTTTATCTTCGAGTGTTGATATGATCTCACACGAGTGAGCTCAGTGAACGAGTGAGAGATAATATCAGCACGAGAAGATAAAATTCGTATCTCCAAGAGGCCATGTAATGTTCTGTTTATTATATGAAATCTTCAATGAAAAATAATGGAGAATTTGAGACTTGCAGAGCAAAAAGTCGAAATTTGACACCACCAGTGTTGATATAAATCGTATCCCCACTGGCCACTGGTGGGAGTGGGGATATCAATTTTATCATTTTGATGTCACTCAATATCACACTCTATTTCATATAATAAGAATGGTTATCGTATGAGTGGGAAACATACAGTACTGACTTACAGTACATACATGCTACGGTATACTATAACATTGAAATGGCTTCCCATAAGAATGTTTACTGATGGCTTTCCATAAAAATGTTTTAACCATATTTTCTATACTGTCTGTCTTTCTACTAGGTATTGGCTGTTAGCTGGACCCATCTATGCACTACTCTGTTTTCTTGCTGTGGTCTTTTTCTATGTTTCATATAACCTTCTGATTACTCCAGCACTTTGTTCTATCAATACCATTACAGGTAGGTAATGATGAAGCATATTAATTGAAACTACAAGTAATATATTAATGGTAAGGATCGATTAAGGAACTGCACTCTGAGGCCAATGGGTAGCTAGGGGGTAGCTTTTTGTTTTCTGTTTCGTATTTATAACCTTATGATTACTGAGAGTAAATGGTTTGAACCCAGGTGTAGTAGTTGAGTGAGTAATGTGATCGTCCGGGTGAGTGTAGTCTTGAGAAAGACTGTTGTTGGTACCAACAACAGTCTTTCTCAAGACAACACTCACCCAGACGATCACATTACTCACTCAACTTATGATTACTGTACTCCAGCACCTTGTTCAATACCTTGTTCAATACCATTACATGTAGGTAACAATTAAGGAATCATCATCACCATCAACATTTCTCACAGTGCCATGAGTTACATATGGTTTTGGGTAGCAAGGAATAAATACATTACGGATTTCATTAACATTTCAAGTACTAGGCAAAATTGAGAGGTGTAAAAGTATTTGGCTGAGATTTGAAAAGTAGACAGCCAATCTTGCTGATTGCTGGTTTCTAATAAAATTCCTGATGCATTAAAACCACTAAATAAATGGAAATGGTGCAGCGACTGCAGTGGGGAATGGGGTAGGGGGCATCAGACCTTTTACCGAGCCTACCCTTTCCCTCCCCTCCCAATATCTCAAAATTACAAAAAAAAGGCATAAGGTGAAGCATATGCTTCAGGCTCCCTGCAATGCATTAGGACATTACATATGGGTCTCTATGGTAACCTAACAGAAACTGGGGAAGCATGCATGGGTGCTAATAAATATTTATAAATGTAATTGGATTTTTTCCCTATTATTTTATCTGTGGCTTTTATCTAAATTGGGTTCTCTGTAAGTCTACTATAGTCTTTTGTTTTCACTGATTGATTCAGCCATTTTCTTTCATTCATTCATTTACTCTCATTCTATCATTTACAGATGAACATGCAAGATACTTAGTGAAAGATGAATCGCAAACACTGACTGAAAATCGCATCCCTCCACTAGAAGATATTCCAATCAGTCAAGTCAACAGAGATCTTTATTAGGTCAGACAGTCTACCTGTCAGTGAGCAGTATAGATGGCACAATGTAATAGGTAGTTCCAGAAAAGATCCATATCCCTATTACAGGCAGCATTTTGGAAATCCAAAGGAGAGGGGGCAGATGAATGGGTGATGACTAGTCACCCCCCCCCCCCCCTCCAAAAATCAACTATTCACTGGTCACATAGTCTTCAATCAAGGCTTCAAGGGTAGTTTCAAAGCAATATTCAAAATCGAACATTGCAGCCTTGACTGAAGTTTTGTTTGACCAGTGAACATAACATTATGGAATATGGTGATTGTGTTCATAACTATTTTTTTCACCGTTTTTTTTTGCTTTTTGTGAGTTTCCTGTGGTATTGGACTGAGGTACCCTGTAACAGTGACCCATTTCAGACCATGTGTCATTCTCTTGAGAATAGGATTCTTTGTTTGAGTTGTATCCATATTCATACTCTAGAGAATGACACATGGTCTTGAGAATAAGATTCTTTGTTTGAGTTGTATCCATATTCATGTGTCTTCTCATGCCCAACCGTTAAACAAAGAAATGAAACTCTAGAGAATGACACTAGTCTAAAATGGAAAAACATTACGCTCACAAAAGATCTGTTCTTTCCAAGAACAATAGACCCCTTGCAGCATGTCATAATGCAGCTCAATTTGGAGGACAAAACAAAAGAATTTCAATCTCCTGAGAATTGGAGCCTCTAGTTTTGCCCTCCAAATTGAGCTGCATTTCGACATGCTGCAAGGGGTCTATCGAGAGACAGAAAAAGTGCTTCAAGTTTTGATTAAATAAAATGCTATAGTATTACAAACAAGCTACAAATCAGCTTTTATTGTTCTTAATTGATTTCATATTTAATAACTTGATCTATTGTCATCTATTATCTGATCCCTCTTGTTCAACAATTACTATAAAACAGATATAAAAACAAACCACATTCACAAACATACTAAATCATTACTATTACTAACACTAAATCTATTAATAGAAGTTCTCAATATTACACGCAAGTTCCATGCTGAAATCTGGTTTTTCACTGCTGTCAGTCAAAATTAATCAGATGGTACCTTTAACATTTTTCACCAACAGCAGTAGAAAAAGAAATTCAAACAAGCAATTAATATGCATGGGGACTTATTTCATGTCTGTAATATTGAAAATTGCAGTAATGATACAAAATTAATGTAAGATTTCGTTTTGTAGTCGGTGTAAGTTTCAGACAAATTTGGAACAGCACAGTCAAAATATTTCGTAATTAAGTTGGTGAATTAAGAAGGGTGTGTTAACAGTTGTTGGAGGGTAAAGGTAAATGCCTTATTTAACATCAGTGTTCCTTCAGCTAGTAGCTGGTCTTCCAGAGAGCTGATGGTGCACACTTTACCCCCCTCTCTCCATCAGTGCTCTGTTTAAAGAGTATTCAAAGCTGGAGCTATACAGATTATAGGGAGAAGTTGAAACAGACGTGGAGATCCTGATCAAACCGTGGACCTCTAGCTCTGAAGGCTATAAGTTGAACACCATAGTCATGCATTAGTGTGGTTTTGTAAACCCATGAAATAGGCAATAAACTGACAGAAGATATATTTGAAACAGTAATCCATTAGAAATGAAAGCAGCAACGAAACTTATGCAAGCACAGATAGTACTTTAGGTTGACTTGAGTCTTTCAAAACATATTGACCATAGACCCCTTGCAGCATGTCAGAATGCAGCTCAATTTAGAGGACAAAACAATAAGCCAATTCTCAGGAGATTGAAATTTCATTTGGTCCTCCAAATTGAGCTGCTTTGACGTCACGTAAAAGGGGTCTATTGGTGCTCACATATTTCATCATGCTGATAATGACATGAAATTACCAAAATTTCTAACAGGCTACAGATCCAGGGCTTAAAATAAAGGCCAGTCAGTCCCTGGTCATGATCACCAGCCAATTTAGTTTTAGCTTTGTCATACCTCATTTCAGGCTCAACATTACTGGTTAAAATGACCAACAAGGCAAAGATTTGACTGGACAAGTTCAAATTCTGGCCCAGCATTGTCTGGTGCATGGCCTTATTTTAAGCCCTGCAGACCCCGTTAAAAAAATCTTGGATGTGAGGCTAACATGAAAATACAAATCAAATGGCACAAATCCAACCAAGAAAAACATGATTTCGTTCGTATTTTCCTTTTAGCCTACTTTAGCCTATGAGATAATTTTTGAAGTGGAAATTTGTTATAAAATAACTAAATAATTCCGAACAGAAACATGTTATAATCTTGTGTCATGTGTAATGTATAATTTCAGTTGATCATAAGGGCTTGAAATTCGTTTTCAAAATCACAAGCTAGTAAAAGCTTGCAGGTTTGAAAGTTATCAGCAAAAATATACCGTTTCTGGGGCATCTGCAATGGACGTGACTAGGAAGACCGGAAACATGGCAACAAATTGGTAACAGAAAAATAAAATATTCCAGAACAAAGTTTAGGATATAAGGTAAAATTGCAAAAAAAATGCAATGTGATTGATTGTTTAGGGGCAAAACTGTCAGAAAATCAATGGGAATTTTGTGGTTTTGCTTGATAATGTATGAATTTCGAACCCCGATCAGGAAATTATAGTGTGCAAATAACTCTAAAAAATAAGTACACAAAACTCATTTGATTTACAATGTTCATTAGGTAAATGATATTGGTCCAAACTCAAGAAAGATCATTTTAAAACAAAATTTAAAAATACAATTGCCATAATGATTCCGAAAACTTGTCATTTATTTATTTGTCAGAAGATGCAAACAGTATTTTTTTCTAACTACTTGAAATAAACAGTGAAAACATTTGAACATATGCAGATTACAAAATATATAGTGTGTGTAATTGCAGAACTATGATGTAGAATTAACTTTTTCTTCAGTCGAAGAAATACTGCTTTGTTCAAATATTTTCTATTTGGTGATTGATGGTTTGTTCTACCAGTGAGGGGGCTTTCTTTACTTCTGGCGACTTTTCAGGGTTTGGAACAGTTCGGCTTGCATTGCCTTCTGTTTACTTTGATCTTGGATACTATTCACACTTCTGTACATTAAAAGAGAATAAAGAGAATTAATAGGAGGAAATGACCCCTAAAAGGTAACAAAATCTCGTTATCATAGTCATAAAAATTCGCAAATAACCCCCAAATGACGCTAAATTTTACCCATTTTAACCCTTTGACTCCTGGAGGTTTTTGAGGTTTTTCAGTGTTTTTCTGGACCTAAACGTTCTCCAAGCCCTAGCAAGACCATATTTGGAGTTTTGATTGACACTGTCAGTGTTTTATGTAAATGAGGGATGACGTTTACTGGCTGAAGCCGCTTGAAGCCGTTATTCTTGGAATTCTGCTGCCTTGTTTTCGACTATTTTCGAAAACTAGAGATTTTGAGAGCCATTTTGTTCATCTATGGAGTGCTGGAGGGCATCATTAAGCCCTAAGACAGCTTAAATCAGCATGATCTCGAAGAACTGAGAGTATGCAAGGGATTTTAGCATCAAAAGTTCGTAGATCATGTACATTCGTACGAGTTAGAATTTTTGGCGCGATTATCCTATGAGCTCTGAAACGATGAACAGCCAGGACCTACCGAGGCATTTTATTTAATATTTGGCTTGTGGAGAATGGTCTGAAGCTGATATTTGGGCAGTAGGACCTAGTGGCTCGACACTTATAAAAAATTCTTGAAATGTGGGGGCGGACAACTGTCCTGTTGAAAAAATCGCACTTTTCCCAGAATGCATTGCGAAAGAGAGTAGTGAAAATCGATAAGCGATGAAATGGGTCGAAGAAAAGGGATGTCGCTCGCCGTGTGGAAGGAATTGTTGAAAAAAAAAAAACACTAAAAGCCAAGTACTAGGTCCAAACTATCCTGTGTAAGAGTATTGTTTGAGTAGAAATAAAAATTGCATGAAAAAAAATGTGATGAAAAAGCGTGATTTTTGGCTTTGGGAAATGACGTCAAAAACAGTGGTTTTTGGTTTTCCAAAAATGTTTAAAGTTTTTTTCGTTATAATTTTGGACATTTGTGCAGGTTTTTTGATTTTAAAAGTTGTTCTGTTTGCTAGTTAAAATTTTAGACTGGTATTTAGGTCAACTTGATCAAAATTGTTGAAGCTGAAATTTTTCATTTAAGGTGCGTTTTTTACGGGCGGTTTCGGGCGCCGTAGGAGTGAAAGGGTTAATTAGTTTTCCTAATAGGTACCAAATAACAAAAAAATAACCCCTAAAACATACGGAGAGCATCCCCGCCCCTTTCGTCCAGAGTCCCCCCTGGATTTTAATAAGCTACAACCGAACAGCCTATCACTTTGATTGGTTGATAAGATTCTTAATTAATATAACATACTGTAAGATATGAAATGTATATGTGATCGTACCATACTGAATGGACTCAGAAAAAATTCTGAGCCCCAGATGGGAAACGAACCCACGACCCTCCGTATGCTAGTCGGACGCTCTACCACTGAGCTGCTGGAGACTCTAATGGAGAGTAGGTCGTTAATGTGGGTTTAATCCTTACAAACGTACTGTATAAGCTACAGTCACAGAAATGTCTAAGGAAAATACATGATGGGGCTCAGAATTTTTTCTGAGTCCATTCAGTATGGTACGATCACATACTGTAAGGTGTAGGAATTAGGAAACGTGTTTCTCTCACCTCAAAGAATGAACGATGTCTCTAGTTTTACCAAAGTAAATTTCATTCAAAGTGTTTCTCATCTTGTTTTCCATTTCCTGAAAAAGAAATGGAAGAAATTAGTTGTGAATGACAGCATTGAATTTGAATAAACCAT